>JAQJVL010000134.1:631562-1231562 GCA_035578905.1 Stictocephala bisonia
GCCCGCACTCGGATGTCGACCGCGTCATGGAATTACTGTATGTACAGTTACTGCCGACGTTTCGACCACATTACAGTAGGCAATCTTCAGACCAGTGACTCACGAAGTTAGTCTCACCCGCACTCGGATGTCGACCGCGTCATGGAATTATTGTATGTTCAGTTACTGGCCACGTTTCGGCCACATCGCAGTAGGCCATCTTGGCTAGTGACACACGACGTTAGTATCAACTGGATTTACTAAAACGTGTAATTAATTGTACATAGTGTATATATATCACACAACCCCCTGAAGCGGTCGACCTACGAGGACGCAGTTTATATTAACTATTGTTACATTTTACAAGACAGCCCTACCACCAATCACCATGTCCATTGATCTGTTTAGTGTCATTGGACGTGTTGATGGTCTTAGTCTAGATAATATTAATTTGTTCAACATGAACTGTCAGTTGTTGGTAGACGAATTCATTGTACCCGTGGATGTACAATAATAGAGACAGTTGAAGGCGCTCTTATCACAGCTTCCTGTCCTCTTTATCAGTTTCCCATACCCACGCCGCATACTATCTTTGTTTCCGACGTATCAGTGGCAGTCATTTGATAAAACTCCCGTTTCATTTTTCACATCCTACTTGCACCCACATTAGTGTCCTCTATTATTATTTTCATTGCGATTACAATAAAAAATTTGGCGTTAGGAAATTGAAAATTGAAATATTTATTAAAATTTTTGTTTTACCCTTTCTCCACATTAATATGCAGCCTGATTTCTTTAGTGAAAATTTTTCTTCACAAGCTTAAATATTAAAAAGATATGCTTGAAAACATGAAAAATTATTATCCCTTAAGACATATCTATACATCTCAATACAAACAATAAATAGTCTCTAAATATAATATTTAGGATAAAGCATTTTTGAAGCAAAACATTAAATATGTTTTAGTTGAAAACTGCCTGTACAAAATAACTGATTGTAAAAATTAAAACTACCAGCTATAAATACTGTACCATAACATTAAAAATATAATCAACTAAGAACTGAAACATAATTAATTAACTTTAAAATTTAGTATAAATGTACAACAATACAGACGTTATGTGCCTGCAGCAATACCTAATGTACAACAATACAGACGTTATGTGCCTGCAGCAATACCTAATGCAATAAAGACCAAAAACATTCTTGATAATTTAGTATAAATGTACAACAATACAGACGTTATGTGGCTGCAGCAATACCTAATGCAATAAAGACAAAAAACATTCTTGATAATTTAAACAAAAGAGTACAAGCAATGTTTCTTAGTTACAGAAAGATAAAGTACCCAAATATTGCACAATTTAAAAATATTATAGCGTCTTGTTTTTTTATGATATTTTTTAAGGAATACAATTTTGGATTGCAAGAGAATGTCAGACTTTACAATTGGGCAATGACAAAGAAGGTTGGAATCCACGAATATACTTAGTTATGATGATTTCAAATAAAAAACACATACTGACTATCACCATATTCTGTCAGTGTCAATGTTTAATGTGTGACATTTGTTGAACATTTTGTCATCTTTTTAAATATTTTAAAAGAGCTTTTACTAAAATCAGCCCGATGCAATTTCAAGCTAATATATTAAATTACGCAAAATCACCTTAAATCTCATTGTATTTTGATTAAGATCTCTTTTCCTGTTAGTTTAATAAACATGGAATGGAGGACTTATGCTGTAAACTGGATCAGATGGAAAATTATGAGAACCAAAGAGGAAACCAGATGTGTCCAATTTGGAAACAGCTGATTCCATTATTGCTTTCTCATAATTAGTATTAAATTACTTATTTTAAGGTTATGTTTAAATATGTTTGCATTAGTGATAATTAAGTGCATTTTGAGTTTAATGCTGTGATAAGAAAGCTGTTGGCATGGTGGGAGAGGAGTTGTAAGTCAGTTGGCTTTCATATGACTTAATTACTTCTTTAATGATATGAAAGAATAGCACTAATATACTGTATAAGAAAATGTTTATTGTCTGATGTTATATGTTTAATCATTAAACATTTTCATCACAATTTTACTTGGAATGAATAATTATGTATTATAGATGGTTGGTGGTTAAATTCTGCTAGTCTTAAATGTTTGCAGTGTACCTAGTAATTGGAAAGCATTACGATTGTGTTTAGTTTTGTTTTAAATTTGTCTTTGTCTATCTCATGTTCAACTAAATCTAATAAAAAATCAAAATTGATGACAATCATAATTTTCCTCCTAAGAAAGTTTAATAGATTAATATTTTATATATTTACCAGTTTTATCGTACTTATTGCTCACAGCTTTTGGGAGACTTTGCATGAATTATACTGTACAGATAAGGACATAAATTATGAGTTTGAATGTCCTTTAGATTACCTAAAAATCTCTTCCCCCAATCACTTAATAATCATTCATTGTAATTATTAAGGTACTTTTGGTAATTCTGGGGATTATTGTTATTTTTAACTTTAGTCATTGCTAACAAACCCACTATAACAACGTTTGCTGTATAATTAATATTTAACCACTACCAATAACATTTAGGCTACTTATTGTTGCATAGAATAAGAAACCTGGAAAAATTAAAAATATTAATAACAAATTATAAAACAGTTACTTGTTAATAATGTATTAATATAACTTTAATATATAAAATACACTAACATAAGTTGTATTCAAATTATATTTTCTTTAAATCTTTTCACTCAGACAGCTTTCCTTAGCTATTATTTTGTATTGAACTTTTTCTAAATTGAAGGAGTTCCATGTGGCATATGTGTACATCAAGATGGCCAACACTCCAAGGCCAGCGGTCTGGATTCTGGAGAAGTCGGCTGACAATGGAGTCACTTACGAGCCATGGCAATATTTTGCAGATGACAAAACGTAAGAGCAAACCTACATCTATAATATTCTTGACATACATGTTGTACTGTGCACACTTGTATAAAATAGAGGTGTATGGCCATTATGATTTGTTGTTTCCCCAACAAGACAAGTTACAACCATAAAGTTGTGCAAGTTACATAATGAAAAATTATTGAATTTCTAGATATCAAAGTCTCTAGTTTTAGTGTAAAGACCAAACATTGTTGGTGAACACCAATTAAATAATTTACACTAAACTATACACTAATTATTGTTTAGTGTAAACACCAATTAGTGAAGACTTCTGCCTTGAAGTGTGGCAGAACTAACACTTCTGCAATAGTGTGGTTAAAAAAATAACTATAATGAACTGTACAAGTTTGTTTAATTGACTCTTATTGTTTACATTATTATTCATTGTGTTATTGCTATTATTGAAATGAAATTAAATACGGCTTTATTTAACCAGGCGAAGTTGGAACTAGAAAGTCCCTTCTTCCACTTAACCTGAATTAACCTTATTACCTTAACCTAATTATTAAATGTTATTTGAATACTAAATAATTATTTGATTTAATTGTTATAAAAGCTTGATTTGTTGGTGATAATCAAACCAACTAATGGTCACTGATGCTAATGAAATAATGGGCAGGCTTGCTATTGCTCCACCAGTATGCGGCTTTCCGTCATCGTGGTTACCATGACAACTTTTAAATGGAATTACTCTGTGGGAGAATAGTAGTTCTGTATCTCACTCATATCAGTGTGTTCAATAGGTTGTTTTCTAAGCTGCCTACCGATAACAATATATTTGCAGACATCTTTACATTTCAAAATCGCAGATGTTCATAATAATTAAAGTCACATGTAAAAAAATGTAAATTGAATTATTGTTATTGGAGCAAATAAACCCACGAAATAAAACTAATCAACTCATTACATCTAAGTCGAGACTGGTGCTATATATTCTGTTATCGAAATACGGTATTTTACTTTTTAAAGTTTTTGTTAACATTAATTACAGTAATTTGATCCTGCTTTCTTTATATTATTTAATTGTTTTCAGTGAGTGTGTAAGACATTTTGGACCAGAAAGTTTGCAGCCAATCACAAAGGATACATCAGTTGTATGTGAAACACAGTACTCAAAAATAGTTCCGCTTGAAAATGGAGAGGTGAGTGAAGAAAACCCATTCATTTAAAATATACATGTGTTTTTCTCTGAGTTTATGTGGTTACCCCTGAATGAATTTCAATGAATCTGTTTGTTAAATTAAAGGCAATTTTTGCCTATGTTGAAGGCTAATTTTGAACTTAGGCTTACATTTTTTAACAAGGTAAATTAAAATTTTTAAAAAGTCAAGCAGCCAATAGGAACATTTTAATGTTTTACACTATAGATTTCAACAGTTTAAAATAAGACGTTTCTTTATTACTTTACTTTCATCCTGTTCTTACTGACATTGCATATCTGAAAATTGGTAAAGGTAAAATTAATTCAAATATGTTTATTTAGTTTTTTGATGATTATGGTGTTGTGGCAGGAAGATGATAAATGGTAATTTCGAGCAAAGATTTTCAAATAATGACACATGTAGAAATTTCTTGTAATGTTGATGATCAAACTCCCCCACAAGGCTGTAGGTCTTGTGAGGTTCTAGGCCGTTTAATGTTGGGGCTGAGGTAGAGATCCCCACAAAGTGTTGGCTGAACCCTCAAGCAAGGCTACTGTAGAGATGTGTTTTAGAGTTCATAAAATCTGGGAAACTATTTTTTGAAAAAAACGAAGATGAATGGTACCAAAACTGATCCTTGAGGGACATCAAGTTTCATCACAATTTTCTTTGACCAATCATCGCTCACTAGACTTTTATTAATAAGTCTTCTATTAATAAGGTATAATCTGAAAAATGTGAGTGGCAGACCTTGGACACCGTAGAACGTTAATTTAATTGGTCGGTAGCGTAGTTGGTTAAATCCCAGCTTCATGTGCTAAAGGTTCTCAGTTCGATCCCAATCAGAGTCAATACATTTTGAGAAGGATCAGCTGATAATCACCGGCTGTTCATTTGTCATTGGGCTATTAATTATTGACACTTTCTAAGGAATAGTCGGCCTTAGTTTGTAACAATAACTACATTCGCTCATCTACACTCATCACACTCATTCGAAATCCATATTCGCCCATATCTTGACAATCGGCGTCTTATGAATAAATAAATAAATAAACAAAATTAATTTATAGTTCTGAATGACTGACGTTGTGGACACATTCAGACAATGGGACCTGAACATAAGCCTTTCTTTCAAAAGCTGAAAGCACTTCCTATAACAGCTTATCAATAATATATGTTGTTGATCCACCCTTTCGAAATCCAAACTGGGGAGGGATAAAAGGGTTATTTTATTTTTAAAAAGTGCTTATTTGATCAAAAACTAATAGCTCAAACAATTAAGATGTTTCAGGAATAACTGAGATTGGTCTATAACTCTCTGTTCAGTCAAATTAAATAGTTTGTTTGGCGTTTACTCTATTTAAAACTAGGAAAAATGAAACAAACTAATTTAGATTTATAATCGAATTTATATTAGTAACTATATTAATTTAGATGAATATGTTATAGATTGTAATATCTCTTCTGTTGAATCGTCCCTCGGCTAATGATTTTTTCAATTCAACTTCTCTACAAGAATGGACCAGAGCCACTAATGTGAGGTTTCGTTTTTTACGAACAAAGAACTTGTTAGGTCATCTGATGGCAGTGGAGAGGCAGGACCCTACCGTCACTAGAAGAGTAAGTATAACAATAATAGTTAAGCTCCTATGCTAATTTATTAGAAATAAAATAATATTCTCATTTTTTTAGATACTGATAGTCTAAATTTATTCAAACTATAATTATCCTTTTTTCATAAAACATAAAAATGTTTTATTGAGCAACTTTACATAAATGTTCTTTTTTATATTGATATTCTGCTCATTGAACAACATTTTTACTAAGTTCACTTTGGCCATGTAAAGAGACTTAGACTGAACCATTGTGATAGTAACCAACTATCTGTTTCAAAATGTCATAAAAACCAGTTAATACAATTTTGGCAAATACATTGTTTTTGGTATAACAAGTAAGTAATATAAAAAGTTACTGTTTTGTACACATTACGTATGATTTATTTAATTAGTTATACAGTAAGAGTTATTTTGTTTTACATTAATACTTAATGTACTTTTCTAGTAATATTACATTAATACTGATTTTCTGGTAATAATTTTAAAGATGTATTTTTACTGCAGTGAAGAACATAAGTGTAGGATATCAAAACATTATCAATCTTCGAGATAAAATATAAATATTTTAAATATAGATTAAAGCTATATTTCAAAGAACGTTACTTCTGGTTACACAAAATATATGCTGAAGAAAATATTTTTTTATTTTTACCCCTAAATAGGCAATTGAAACATTAATAAATGTGTAGTTACATTAGGTTCATAACATTAGGCAATTGTTGTAAATTTACTATAATTATACAAAATAATTATAGTGCTCTATTTTATTTTTTTGAAATTATCACTTCTACGGCAATGTTATTTCTTAAACCCCAAAACTAAGGTAAGTGATAATTGGTCTTGTTATAGAAATCCCAATTTCTATAATTTACAAAAAAGTACGATGTGTAGAAGTATCTTAAATGTAGAAACATCCAACTAGAAGAAAATAGATATTGTGAAATATTATTTATTTGCAAATTGATTATGTGCCAATTAAAATAATCATTGTATAAAAGTTGTATTTATTTACTATAGTTATTAATATTAATTGCATGAACATTAGAAGTACAACTAATCATAAATTGTTTTGTTAATTATTGTGAATATCAAATACATTATATATATAGAAAAGTTTTGGGTGAATAAATGTAATTATTATTTTTCCAGTATTTCTATTCCATAAAAGATATTAGCATTGGTGGACGATGCAGATGCAATGGTCATGCAGACACCTGTGACATCACAGACCCCAATGACTCCTACAAGCTGCTTTGTCGGTGCCAACATCACACCTGCGGCCATAACTGTGAGCAGTGTTGTCCAGGGTTTGAGCAGAAGGCTTGGCGTCAGTCTAAGGCCAACAAACTCTTTCTGTGCGAGCGTAAGTCAGATATCAATGGAATAGGAAAACTTCTGCATGCACTGGAAATTAATATAGACTTCATATCTCTGTAAAAAAATACAACATCACTTACATATATTTATTTTTAATGTTTAAATCATCATATAAATAGAACAATAACATTTATTTGATTTTTTATATTAGTTACATTACATAAAATGGATAAGGATTGTTAGGTCATAGTTGATTTTATTTTTCTATAAGGCGTGATTGTGTTTAAAGTGATTCTGTTTTTTTCTTGTAGCGTGTAACTGTTTTGGCCACACAGAACAGTGTGTATACAATGAGACTATAGACCAGCAGAGACTGTCACTGGACATTCATGGCAATTACGAGGGCGGTGGTGTGTGCCAGAATTGTCGAGACAATACTCAAGGCATCAACTGCAACCAGTGCAAGGACGGCTTCTATCGGCCTCATGGGTTCCTGTGGAATCAGACTGATGTTTGCCAGCGTAAGGAAATTTCATTAAAAAAAAAAATTTATTCATATTTGCATGTTTGTTTTAATTCATTAATATGTTTAGAAATAAATCAGAACCAGATTAGAAGTATTTTATCTTTTTTGGCTTTGTCTGTGAAAACAGTAAAGATTGATCGTTGTACATCAATAATAAATAATTGCTGAAACTACAGTTAAAACATACCAAACACCTCGCATGCTCTTTGACCATACTATTGTGATCATATCTATCCCAAGCTTAGTAAATTTTAAAAGATATTTCAAAACCAAAAATTAAATCACTAAATAGTTTCTTTAAATTGGTAAATGTTTTGTAATTCTACCTGTCTACCAAAATCAGAACCAGCTGGGCAACTACCAAAACGCATACAATTTCTGTATCAAATTAACTGTATTGTTGCTGTCATCATTTTATGACATCTAATTTTAAGTGAAAAGGGCTCTTTGACAATGTACCTTTGTACAGTATAAGATATTACTATTTATTGTTCATACAGTTTACTTGGCAGACCCCTGTGGCAACTCTGTCAATCACTACACTTGTAGCACCTTGGTGTTTGGCCACTGTTATGCCAATCGATGTGATTTTGGCTTCGGTCTGTGACTTATGAATACATTAATATTAGTAAATCAACCCTATTATATGCCATTAAGAGTAACAGAGAAAATATTTAGTATTGTTTTTGTTCATCACGTTGTATTGTTTTATATATATATATATATATATATATATATATATATATATATATATAAACAGTTTTGTTTTTTTTCATTTAATATTGACCAATTGCTAATGTTGACAAACTGACGAGAGTGACTGGTGGAAGTGAGACATGTTTGGACGACATATTTTTACGTTACAATGAATTAAATGGTATAAAATCAGCTGTATTCCAAACAGGTATTACCGACCATTACAGTGTAGGACTTACTTACTTCAACTAACTCTTCGACTACTTCTTTTACTCCTATAACTGCATCTTACATCGATCAATCTGTTTTAAATCAATCTATCTCCTGCCTGAAATGGGACTCCGTCATTAATAGTCGGCATGTTGTTGCGCCAACTCAATAACAATATAGAAATTATTGCTCTTATATCCTCAAAAAACATGTAACTATAAAAAATAGTTGGCACAAAAAAATTAAACCTTGGATATCCGCTGATTTAATTAATCTAATAAGACAGCGCCATAAATTAAGTAAAAAGTTAAAAAGCCAACCTTTTAATAATAAAATTAAAAATCAATTCAGTGATCTCAAACAAAATCTTAGTAGATCTATAAGTTTTGCCTAGAGGCAATATTACAAAAATAAAATAAATGAATGTGGAAAGAATGCAAAATTGTTTTGTGGCATTATTAGTGAATTGGCCGGCAGAATGAAGCGTAAAAGCTCCTTTGATATTCATCGATTTTTATCAGGATCTACAGTTATAAACAACAAAGTAATACTAAACGTTGCTAATCAATTTAATAGCTTTTTTGCTTCTGTAGGTCAGAATCTAGCTAATAATATCATTGCAGGGGACAACCTTTGGTGAGAGATTCAGACTTTCAACTTCACTTTTCATTTACTCTTAATACAATTAACATAACTTGATGTTGTCAGCCATATCACTCAACTAAGGGGATGGTCTGCTCCGGGTCTTGACGGTGTATTTATTAGCTTACGTCCTAATAAACAATATACAATTTCTTGTTCGTCCTTTAATTCACCTGATAAATTTAAGCATTGTTAAAGGTACATTAAAGGTAAACATTTTTCCTTTATACAAATCAAATCATTTTTTTGACAAAAATAACTTCCGACAAATTTCCATGTTAAGTGTATTTTCTAAGGTTCTTGAATGTGTTGTCAAAAATCAGCTTGTCTCTTACCTAAATAACTATAATATTCTAACTCAGCATCAATATGGTTTTAGGAATGACAGAAACATCACTGACGCTCTGTTTGATATTATCAAAGAGATTAATGAATGCATACATCTTAATAAGCAGCACCCTATACTTAGTTTTTAGATTTAAAAAAAGCTATAGATAGAACCAAACTATTAACGAAATTAGAAGCGATTGGGGTTTCCAGTAATGCTCTGGATTGGTTCCGGAGCTACCTTTCAGATAGACACCAGGTTTTTTTCTGTTTGGGGTGTAAATAGTGACCACTTGCATGTGAAGTTTGGGGAATACAAGGCAGTACACTAGGGACTGTTCTATTTTTAATTTATATTAATAATATTTCTAGATTAGATTTGCATAGTAAATTAGTACATTTTGCTGATGACACTTTGCTTCTAACACATGGAGACAACTGGCTTGACATAAAAAACAAAGCACAAAGTGACCTCATGGTCTTAAAGCAATGGCTTAATCAAATTTGTCTCTCTTTAAATGTTTCTAAAACAAAATTATTACCTATTGCTTTAAACTCTAATTCAGATTGTCCTTACACAAAAATTAGTATTCACTACTGTGGAAACTACCTGAACTCCACTTGTGGATGTGAATCAGTTGAATGCGTTTCTTCTTACAAGCATTTAGGTGTGTGTACAAGCATTTAGACAGTAGGTTAAAATGGTCTGAACAGATAACTTTTTTAAAAAACAAAATCTGTCATTACATTTTCGCTTTTAAACGAAAATTAAATAAAATTAGCTTCTTATGCATTCAATCATTGCTTACATTTGGAAATACAGCTTGGGGAGGAGCGCATAAATCTGTACTCCAACCTCTTTTTTGTAACTCAGAAATGCATTTTAAAAGTTGGTTTCAGTAAACCCAGGCAGTATCCTACCAATAATATTTTCAATGAATATGCTTTACTTTTAGTCTGCCAGCTTTACTTAAAAATAATTGTTATCCATTTGTTTTTATTTAAAGTGAAAGCCAACTCAATTTTATTTAAAGTGAACCACTCTCATAATACTAGATATGCCACAAATACAGGAATAGCCACATTGCTATTAACCCTAGATGGTGAATACTAGGTGACCCATTATGAACTCCCAACTGGAAAGTTCTTCTTTTCAGCACTTCCCAAGCTTTTTTTTGTAAAATCATAAAAAATACTAAATATGCTCCAATTGTCAATTTTATCATTTTGTTTTTCTTTTCAAGAACTGTACTTTCACATACTACTATCAAAACTTACAAAAAAATAGTAAATAATTATTGTTTAGAAAAGATTGAAAAAATTTTAAACTTTTGTACGTAAATTATAACTTATTATCCTCCTTAGGAGCACAACATTTTTTGCAAATAATTCCAAGGTAGCCAAATTGTTTATTTTTGTGCACTATAATAATATATTGTTAAATTTTATATAAACTACTAGTTTTTCTTGATTGCTTGTTTACATAAAACGCAAAAATGAAAAAAGTGCAAAGTTACTGTATGATCATTGTAGGTAATCAAATAGTACATGTAAAAACTTTAAAAAATACCATTGAATAGACAAGAAGAAATTGTTTAGGAAAAATAGTCATACTGTACACATATACAAAGATTTATATTTTTAGTTTGTTGTGGAAAATAAAAATGTTATCACAGAAATGAAAAATTCTGTGAAAATTACATAACAATCCATAAATAAGGGGTATGTATAATTTTTTGCTACATGTTCTTTATTAGTACAATCTATTACTTACAAGAAAATATAAAATATATGAATATATTTCAAAAAGTATAAAATTTATAACACTATAAAAGTCAGTGTGCACAAATTGTGTAAACGGCTTTTGAAAAGTTATGTATATTGTAATCATAGTATAAACTATTAACTTTTTAAGGATTTTTTCTGAGAAAAAAACTGATAAAACAGATATTTCTGAATAGAAATATAAAAAAATAATTATACTCGTAGCAAAAATAAAGTTTTAATGTAGGATAGTAACATACTATGTTATATTGTTGTCAATAAATAAAATAAAAGTGTAATTTTGAGCAAGCACAAATAATACATTTTTTTCAAGATCTTAGATTATTATGAGAATTCTAAACTAATACCATATTTTTACATGTCTTATTTGATTAAATTCGATAAAAAATAAATGTTTAGGCTAGTACTTACATTACACGTACAGTGGTATTGACCCACCCGGCCACCCATACACGTACAGTGGTATCGACCCATCCGCCCACCCTTACACGTACAGGTTGTAAAATTAAAATACATGGTTGTAAAATTAAAATACACTAAAAACATTTATATTTTACTCATTTTTAGTTCTCCAGCCTGTTTTTAACCCTGTATTGAATTATTTGTATGTAGGATTGTTATTATTATAATTTTGAAGTGCTTTTATATAAATATAATGTAATGTTGATTAGTGGTAGGACTTGTTGAACAATGCCTAAAACTAATTTCCTTTTATGCACTGTCACTTCCACTAAAATATATTATATATATGACCTATAAATCACTATTCACTACACTACACTTTCATTTCATTTCAATTCACTATACTTACTATGGTAAATATGAGCGGTCAAGAGAGCGTCGTGTATAAAAAAAGATGGCTAAACGTAAACTGACGACCGCTCTTCTACATCATCGTTGTCAGGTGACCATTGCCAACGTACAGCATGAAATTTTCTCGAGACAGTACCAACTGACCCAAGAACTTTCTGGCTTTCTACCCAATTTTTTATTTGTTTATATCACAATAAATAATTTATTACAACTTTTTACAACAGCTTGTAACGCACCAATACTGGCTTTTGAAATAATATGCAAACAAGGGTATACAAACACATTTTTTTGTAAAACAACCAAAGCACCTACAACATTGCAATTTGTTTCGTTGGCTAGAGTATTTCATTCACTGCACACTGACAGTTTGTACACCTGATTCCGACAATTGGTTATTTAACAGTTATGCGACAAACATCGGCCATTTTTCTCAGTCCCGACCCCCCGCCGGGCGGGAATTGAGCGGGAGTTTCAAATTGCACGTTTTAATTTTATTCCTACGTTTATAAAATTGTATAAAAAATTAAAAATATTGAATGTACAGAACAGAACACTCTGTGTCGATTGGTACCAAGTTTGTCGCGCTTGATTTATGATAAACATATGTTTTATTGAGTTTTAGAAAAGAGCACAGAATGTGCCTACTTTCACGATCACGTATACATTTGAAAATAGCATGCAAAGCCCCAGGATTCGTGATCTAGGGTTAAATAAATCTTTTTCTAAAACAAACTCCTTTTATATAGTTAATGTTGTATACCCTAATTTTTGCAAATATTTTAGTAATTACAATATATTTGAATCAACTTCAATTTCTACTTTTAAAGGTCGAACTCATAGGTTCTTATCGGAGTTGGAGCTTGACGGGACTGAGGCTTTTATATTGACTTATTACGGGTGGGCCTGACCCTTAACCCTTGTCCTCGCCAACTCCAGTCCCTTCGGCTCTCTGTTCGGCTTAGCTATATTCAAACTGTCAGAATCTGGATAATTTTGCTCATTAACCATTTGTTTTTCTTCTCTCTCTTCTTATTTAAATTTATTTTATCATTTTTACCTTTTATGTTGAATTCAGTAAAAATTGGTATTTCAATCAATGACTCAAGCCTACGCACAGGCCACTGAGCCCATGTAGGCTTATTTCCATATTAAGTAAATGTAAGTATCACCAAATTAGTTATTTTTAGTTTCTACTCTCATTTATATTATTGCCACTTTTATTATTTATATATTTTTGTTTACTCTTGCAATATTTGTTTTGTCTGTATTTTTTTGGAAATAAATCCATTCATTCATTCAATGGGAGAAAAGTGTCCTTTTATAGAAAGCAAAAAATCATTATAATTTCACATCTGATGTGTTGGCTTATCATTACAAACAGTTTATCGTTATTATTTAAACTAATAAATTATTAAATCTCAATCAGAAGTGTATAATAGAATATAAAAACTGTAATAGTTAAGAATGTTAGGTTTACATAATGTTGGCACTGACAGCTACTGTGTTACAGCTTGCAGCTGTGCCGACCACAGACTTACAGGGAACTGTGAGGAGGGATCTGGAAAGTGTGAATGCAGTGTAGAGTATCAGCCCCCTAACTGTGATGCTTGTAGCTACGGGTACTTTGGCTATCCACATTGCCGAGTTTGTGAGTGTTTCCTCAACGGAACGAGAGGTTACCACTGTGAAGCTGTGGGAGGGCAATGCCCTTGCAAGCCGAATTACAGTGGTCACTTGTGTCGGGAATGTAGTCCTGGCTACTACGGTTTCCCCGATTGCTCAGGTAAGATCACATCTTTCACACCTTGATTATATTTACCTTTAAACCTAGTCACCACGAATCAAGTCAACTCACCCAGATCCTCACTACCACTAGTGAGATCGGCACGCAGACAGGGAATGCATGATAACGAATTTATTGAAAAAAATTGTAAATTGGAATGAAACTCAATCAAAGTAAAGTAAACCTCATTCCTTTTCTCTTTTTATAAGTTTCACTAAAATATTAGACTAAGTATGAATGACTGTTTAATTTTCATAGGAAAATTTATGTATTTGCTTATTTTTTATTTCGCTGTTTAAATGATAGATTTAAACCTTTCTAACTATCGTCTAGTGCTTTGTAGTAGCTAAGGCCTTTGGAGTATTCATTTTTATTTTTCACGAAGCATAATTATTTTGGTGAAATTAAATTTTAAGGCTTAATTCAGTGATAATCCTCTACAGTGTATTAATTTTTCTAAGAATTCAGTGATTTTCATATTATTTTTTATATAAAAAACTTCACTCCCCAGTTTGCATGGGTCTACATGCTTGTGTTGAACTTTATTCAAGCACTCAAGGAGTGAAATACCGACTGTTAGCTCTGTTGGAGGAGGATTTGAAACTTGAACCTTGCCCTCCGCAGTCTTGAGCCATAGCCACTGAGCCACCGTGCCGGCAATTTTGGCAATGTTCCAGCTATGTTGTAAATCAAAGATATTGGTTGATCATTTGAGCATTCCGAAGTGTTAATACTCTTGAGAATTGGGAAATATATTGAGCAATTTCAGCAATTTCAACCAGATTCCAAAACGGATACATTTATTGAAAAGACAATCTAATAATCTAATAAGCAGAAATTGGCTTTAGTCTTTTCAAAGGCTTCACATTTATTTAGTAAGGTCCTCATCTTATTTTTCATTCTGTTAATTATTCTGAAAATTTCTTTTTGATTAGTATGGTAAACAAAGAAGCTACCGTAATTTGGGGTGAAGCGGATCAAGATTTGTAGTTTTTTCTAATTTTTCATGATATAGAATCAAGAGAGGATCTTTAAAAAAATATTATAACATCTATCAATATTATACATTCCAATGCCTTATAGAATTTACTTCTATGTTTGAAATTGACTTGAAAAAAAAACAAATTTTTGTTGTTGATCCACTTCACCCCATATGTTGGGGTGAAGTGGATCAAATGTATTTTTCAATTATAAAACCACTTCCCCCCAATACTGAGGTGAAGTTGATGATTGAAAATGAATAAATATAGTTTTTGCTTAGTATAATTTATTTACAATATAATATTATTGAAAATTAAATTATATACATAATTTAAAATAAGTGCAATTGCTCTTTAGATTTTGAAATTTTATTCAATTGTTTTTAAATCAATGCCCACTGCAACAAATCGCCCTCTTCTGAGGCTGGACATCCTAACTTTGTCAACAATTGAACTTTTTTCAATCTCTTGCAGATCAAGTTCTTCAGGATAATGGATGACGGATAAGACGATCTTCTTCTTCAGTAGAAAAAACAGTCTGACCTCCATACGTTTTTTTATCTACACCATCTTTCAAATGTCTATTTAAAGTTGTGTAGGGCACTGCAAATTGTTCTGCTGCTGCTTGAATCGACATCTTCTTTTTTTTCACTGCATCAATTGCTTTTTCTAAAAAAACCGGATTATAATTGCGTTTTCCCTCAAGTCCAATTTTTTAAATATATTTTCTAGGCATTTTCAAGTCACTTCATGCAAACACTAACTAAAAATTCACTAATTCAACTAAAAAAACTCACATTTATCACACAATCTCGCTTTCTGACACTCAAACACTATTTCATTAATGATTGAGGTTAGTTTTGAAGCTAAAAAATAGTGATTCACTTCACCCCACCGAATGTTGATTTTTGCTTCAGATCGACTTTATTCAAGTCAACAACCATCAATCGATCTATCAACAGAAGCAAAATATCGAGAACTCTTTGGAGAATCGATTGCAGGTTACAAAGAGATCGAAATGCTTACCAATCAGTGTGACCAACTGTTTGTATTTCACGTTTTTATTTTCCAATAATTATTTGACTTGAACAGATATTTTTTCTCAAGTCAAAGGATTTTTTTTCAACATAATTTTCTATGGAATTCGAATCAGCCATATTATCTTGAGCAATGTACATTTTTGCTTTTTCGAATGAAACCAACTGTCACATAGCAGACGAAAAAATGAAATTGCAACAAATGTGATCCACTTCACCCCAGCCGATCCTCTTCACCCCAGATTACGGTATCTCACATTTTATAATTTAATATTCATTGTCAACGTTATCAGGTATCTTTTCAGCTAAATTTACTTCAATATTTGTTTCGATTTGGTTGAGTTATCTGCCATTTTTTTATCAGTTACTAAATGGTTATCTATATTCAGCTTAGTTATATTTTGGGAACTTATATTATTTTTGACTAATTTTGTCTTAATATCTTTCCAGATTGTTTAGGATTGTTTGCATACATCTTAATTCTTTAATTTTCACAGTCATATTTAGTTCTGTTAATAATTCCCTTCCAAAGCTTAAATTTGTTGAGTTTTTAGTTTACATCTGTTTTTCATGGTCTCTTTGTATTATTGAAGTCATTATTCCAGAAGTTATAAAATACTTTCTGCCATTCTTAGTTAGTTTCTTGTTATAATGCTTTATTGTTACCAATAATTTTGTTATTTTATATATTTTTGCAATTAAAAATTTAATGTTTGTTCTAGATTAGTATACTAATAAATCACTTCTCATTTTCCCTTAAAAGCTATTTTTCTAGTTCATAATAATCCAAATAAGTATTAAAATTATTTTGTCATTTTTGTAAGTTATAAGAGAGCTGTAAATATAACTGATAATTATCAGTAATATTTGTTTGTCTACACAATTGTATGTAGTGTATCTGTTCTACTATGTACATTGTCTTTGAATGTGACACTTTCTTTTTTTCTAGGTCTTGTTCTACTCTTTGTGTACTCTTTGATAGGAATGTAATATCTGTATAAAAAGGAATGTAATATTGTTTACTCATCAAGAGCATTAGGATGATCTCTTTATTTTCAGTAGTATTGAATATATTTATGTTGATATTTCCAGCCATAAAAATTGTTTTTGTCATTCTTCATATGTTGTTGAAAGATCTACGTACTTAATCAGTTGTGAATTTTTTCACTGAAACTTTGCATCTCTATGTATGGCAACTATATAATTTTTTTGTTTCAAATCCTCTATTGTCACTTTTAGAAAGTTTGCTAGGCCAAATTTTTATATTGCTGTTTTTTATGTAAGATTACAGTTAAATCACTCCATTTGTAACATCAATTTACTTAAATAGAAGTGTATATTATTGTAATCCATGTTGTATAGAGCAGATTCATGCACATAACAGGTCTCAGTACATATTATCCGTGATTTAACCTCCAAGGTATTAGGTTTTTGTTTATACTTCTAATGTAAGATTATATCACTTATTTGGTATATTCCATCTTACAGCTCAAAATAACTGTATGTAAGCTCAGTACGTGTTTCGACGTAAGGACATCATCTTCAGCTGTAAGATGGAATATTCCAAGTAAGTGATATAATCTTACATTTGTTCAAATAGCCCAGGAGCTAAACATGCATAATCAATAACTAGAATCTACAGTTTCCGGTGACAACCGCGTCAAGGTACTATCTACAATATTTACAAGATGACCAGACGTTTCGCCCATACTGTGATGTGGCATCCTCAGTGGTTTCTCCTCAGTCTCAGAGAAACCACTGAAGATGCCACATCACAGTATGGGCGAAACATCTGGTCATCTTGTAAATATTGTAGATAGTACCTTGACGCGGTTGTCACTGGAAACTGTAGATTCTAGTTATGACACCGGCCGCTTAAGCCTAAGTTCTAAGATGCATAATCAATATATACTTCTAATATTGCAATGTGTTTTCAGCTTGCGAATGCAACCCCTTGGGTGCCATCAACTCAGATGTGTGTGACATAGTGAGTGGCAACTGTACTTGCAGTGCTAACTTTGGTGGCCGAACTTGTGACCGATGTGGTGACGGTTATTATGATTTCCCACAATGCAAGTGTAAGTACAAACTTTATCGTAGGTCTGTGCAAAACTATATGATTTCGTTATTCATTCATTTTACTTCACTACTCTACAATTATATATCTATAACAAATCAGTACGTAAGTTTTGTGTATATTGGTTTTTGTAACAATGCTAAATTATTGCTTCCAATTTAAGTAATATTCAAGAGAGATGTATAAGGCTACCTGGGTACTGCCAAGTTTACTTAATATGCCATTGGATCTGTTAATGGTTGAAACGACCAATGGTTTCGAAACTCTAGGTGTCAAGTTAGTAAACATGAAGCCTCTATTCCTCTTCATCAACTGTTGTTAATCAACTTTCCTATCCAGATAACAGTTATTGTAAAGAAATTGTTCAATTTTTTAAAACTCTAACCATGCTATAGCAATATGTATGTACTCTACTATTTTTTCACATGTGAATGTCATTTTTATAGCTTTTTTTGTTCAATGTTCCATCAGAATATAAGAAGACTATCCAAAAAAGTAGGCTCAACCAACTGCAGAAGATTTTCTCCAGCCTACTTGTAATAAATGAGCATGATCTCAAGAAGGGAGACATTGGAAACACAAACACTAAAGCAGAAGCTTTAGAAATAACTGATTTCTGTGAGGAACTTCATCTGAAAGTAGTCAAGGATAATTTGAAGGTCATTATCACAGTACTTTTATGTTCTTGGAATCTATCGACCACCTGGAATAAACGTATATTACCTTTGGTAGGCCTACCAAAAGTTTTAATGTTCTATGTTTCCTTGTGTAATCTGTGTTTTTTAATTAATTTGTGACGCATCCCACTGGGACTTATTTATTTTTTATGTTCTTCAACCTGAAGATGCCGTATTCACGGCGAAACATGTAGTTGGTATTCTCACCTCACACACTGTGAACTGTTTGACGTGAAGGTAAAGTACACCTATTTTGGTCTATAGATATTACAGCAACTGTAATACACACTAGTCTATCAGCTATGCATTTCTGTGCATCAAACCTTTCTTAATATAAGGATAGTGAGAGAGTTATAAATATGCATTGACAGGCAAACAAATATCAGACACATCATTTATTGGCTTAACTGTTGCTCATCCAATTAATTATTTTATGCATCATTTTTTTAATTATTCAAGTTAGCGGCTATTACTTTGCTATTACTATCTTATACTATGTTGCACACTATTAATACTATTATTTCTGTGTGTATCAAATCATATGTTTTATATACAAATAGTTTTTTAATTAGCATAATACGTGTTGGTACAAATACAGTACAAGCGAATGTCACCCAACACAAATTTATTACAATATAAGCAGACAATTATTCAGAACCTCAACTGTCTTATAGTTGAGAACACAACAAAGCTACTGGGTGTAATCATAGATAGTGCTCTTTCATGGAATGACCACATACACAACCTCACAAAAAAACTTTCATCAGGCATCTACGTGGTAAGAAGAATAAAGTGGATGGCAAACACAGATGCAGCCAAAGCAGCTTATTATGCTCTTGTCAAATCCCATATCAGATATGGGATACTATCTTGGGGAGGAACATCTGAATGCAACATGAATAATGTTTTAGTCCTTCAGAAAAAAGCAGTCAGAGTACTTGCAAACCTGAATCGTACAGACAGCTGCAGAGATGCCTTCAAGTCACTGAAGCTCTTAACCGTAACAGCACTTTATCTTCTTGCAGCAGTCATTTACACCGACCAGATGGACTTTCCCAGGAATGAAGACATTCATTTATACAATACACGAGGAGCATTAAACTACCCTCTTCCTACTCATCGGACAACACATTTTAGTAAAAAACCATCCTACCTGGGCTGTAAAGTTCTAAACTCACTTCCACAGAACCTCAAAAACCTCAGAGGAAATGAACTGAAGAGACGTCTCCAGGACTGGCTAGTGGAACGACCTGTCTACACTATAAACGAATTTTACAATATTGTAAAGCAAGAGACATAAAATATCATTTCATTTCTGTTGACACCATTGTATTTCTTGAAGAAACTACAAAGATTCTTGTCTATTGTCTAAAATGCACAAATATATTACAATACAAGTACAAAATGTACAAATAGTATTGTGTTGGGTGACGTTCACTTGTACTGTATTTTCTATACAGTCTCAATTTTGAAACTCAATAAAAATGAAATAAATATTTTTTATTTAATAAATTGTTTCTTCATAGTTAATTTAATAATACTGATCTACGTACAACATTCAGGCTACAAAATCAATTTAGTACTAACACGTTCACTGTTGGCTCCAAATTGAGCCTGGTGCCATTACGGGAGTGTTACAAGCTATAAACTAATGTTGATATTTTAATTTTTTAACATTTGTTACAAAAAGGAAAAAGGGTAAGAGCAGAAAACAGAGTAAACACATGAAGCTACAACTATTAATGAGAATGGATTCATCAAGCACAAAGCACAAACTGTTATGTGTAGGTAGAAGTAACAAGATAAGAGGCAGGTCATGTGTACTGAACGTGATGCAAAAGACCGTCATCAGCAAATGTCTCACGATAAAGATAACACACTTTTGCGTCATCGGCAATGAACTTGTTAATTCTAATTCATTATCAAGATGCCGATCATCAAGATGTGGACGAATATGAGGAGCGAATGAGAGTGATGAATGTAGATGTACGAGTGTAGTCATTACTAACTAAGGTTGACTGTTCCTCAGAAATAGCTATTTATTAATAGCCCAATACCAGGGCAACTAATGGATCTTCAGCTTTATATGGAATCTGAACCATATAGTGTTGATCTGATTTTTAGCTAACTGACAAGTCTGATACTCAGTTCTCTTCCCTACACAACATCTGCACCTTTACTACCATCCAACATGGATATCCCAACTTCTCTATTAGTGTCTACATCCATGGCAACCATTCAGCAGACACCGTGTTGGTATTAAGAGGACCGAGCATAGAATATATTGTCTACAATCTCCTCAACACTTTTTTTCCAAGTTGCTGGATTACAACACTGTGCCACCAGTTCCAACTTATTATTGTACACTTTAGTTAACAGAAACATTTTATATATTGAGTACAGTAGAACTCCAACCATATGGATCGCCAATTATCCGAATCGCATTCAGAGACATTTTTAATCTGTTTTAAATTATGTAAACAAGTGTGCCTTTGCACAGTTTCTTCGTCTCTAGGATAGCCTCTCCTCATCCTCTATGTAGGTTTTCGTTAGTATGCACATCCACCTTCGGTAGAACCAGCATTTGATTTTACGAGAGTGGGTTGCAAATACACTGGACCCAGAAGGACAGACGAACGAAAACCTACAAATATTCAGTACATACAGTAGTTGTATGCTCTACTATGGTCCATCTTACCCCGAGACTACTGTAGTGTAGGGTAGCGTTGGTGCTTACTCACAGTAAGTCACGCCACCAGATCTAATATTGTACATCACACTGTCTGTCACG
The DNA here is from genome assembly GCA_035578905.1 of Stictocephala bisonia. Classification (NCBI taxonomy): domain Eukaryota; kingdom Metazoa; phylum Arthropoda; class Insecta; order Hemiptera; family Membracidae; genus Stictocephala; species Stictocephala bisonia. The sequence continues at coordinate 652,911 of JAQJVL010000134.1, forward strand.
TTGTTTATAGTCTGTCAGTAGTCAATCAGTTCATTACAGGTTAATGTTCAATAAAAAAATGTTAAGTGTACACAGTAGTTGTTTAGTACTTTTTGTTTTTTATTACCATATTATTAAAATATAACCAGAACTTTACTGTAACATCGTTTTAATAATATACTGAAGTGTATACGTAGTACACTAATTAAATTTGTTACTAATTTTATTTTATTTTCATTTAATTAAAATACATAAAATAGTTTTTTCACACTGTACCATTGTTTTTAATACAGTAAATAAATGCACTATTATTGTATATGGTGTGAAATTTATGCTTTTCTTATATAAATTACCTTTTTTTGACGAAAATCCTACTATCCAGTTATCTGATTATCCGAATGGGGTCTGGTCCCAATTAATCCGTATAATCGGATTTCTACTGTACTAAATAAATATATACTATACTGAAAGTATACTGTAACATAATATTAATCTGTTTGGTTGGTAGACTGTCAGTGTGACATACGAGGAACAGAACCCGGCGTGTGTGACAAATCAACTGGAGAGTGTCTGTGTAAGACTGGATATGGTGGACCACGCTGTGACCAGTGCCTGCCTGGCTACAACGGTTACCCAGATTGCCGGCCCTGCGGCTGTAGTGAAGTTGGTAGCGCTTCTAAGGTGTGTGATGCCTCTGGCAAATGTCCTTGCCTGTTCAACTTCGTAGGCAAAACCTGCGAGCAGTGCAGCCCTGGTTATTATAAGTATCCTGAATGTCTCGGTAAGTTCAACCATGGATTGGTTTTGGATCTCTGTAACTGTGTTTTTCTTTAAGTTAAGCTTTAAACTCGGTTGTTACTTGTAAAATGTAACAAACTAGGCACATTTCTTACTCTCCATACAATAAAAAATAGTAGATACTATCATAAAACTGTTCCATCTATATATATATGAATACTTGATACAATGAGGAAAGGTAATTAATTTTTTCCTTAAGTCATAGGTTTACGTTTAGGTGGCCTTTAAATTCAACGGACTCTACTTTCGAACCCAACAGTAGTCAAGTTCCCTATTTACTACTAAGATGAAATGTGTTTTATTAATTAATTTCTATTGACATTAGACTTATGAGCTTCATTCCATGTATATTGGATATATTTTTATACTAGTTGTGAACCATACATAATACCTGTGGCAGCAAGTACAGCCTGGCTTACCATGTTTTTCCACAGATAAAGTAGTTATTGTTAAATCGTTATTGTTAAATTATTTAATCCATTAAGTGAATATTCGATAATACCGAATGCAAAAATAGTCATGTTTATTCTGTAGCGCAAGTGCAGCCCAAATATGGTGTCAGTGGCGGTTGGGCTGTCCTTTTACATCGGTTGCCATGACAACAGCCAAACAACCACAACATGGATATGTCTTGTTTGGGGATGAAGTGCAGCCAAATCTCCATGTACTTCAACGTAACGTGACCGATGTTTACTTAGGGATGTGACATCGTTATCAATTAGGGATTTGGAAATGTAGCAATATAACAGCTAATCTAATCCTAGTTAGTTAATTACTAATCGCTTGAACTAAATATATGGCATTTTTATGGAATTGTTAAAAAATTATTTAATTTATATCAATGCTATTCATGTATGAGCATTAGAACTTCATGCTTTAAAGTTTTTTGTTTTAAATCTTAATTTGCAGGGTCTTTGTAGTAAAACATATACGTCAGCCAGTTTCTCATATATACGTCGGAACTTAAGATGATTGTATTTTTAGGTGTATCTACTATTTTGACTTAGAGCCGCCACTGCATAATACGTACTTATTGAATTGCTAAAAAGTAAAAACTGAATCTGATATTTTTTTAACAGCTTGTGAATGTAACCATTACGGCTCTATTGGAGTGTCCTGCGACAATGAGGGGAAATGCCAATGCAAGGCTCCATTTGATGGCATCCATTGTGACAAATGCAAGGAGGGCCTTTACAACTTCCCCCTTTGTGAAGGTATAGTTAAACTGCCCTGGTTACATTGAGATGTGTGCTTGTTACTGTTTTTATTATTACTCTTTGTTTACTACCTACATAACTATCTTTTATTGGATCGTCTTGTTGCTTTTATAAAAAAAAATTCACTATTTATACAGACATTTGTACTGAATTTACATTGTTAAAATTACTAACAGTAAAATCATCCTTTACAACTCTTAAGGTTGCAATTTTCTCAAATATTAAAATTAGAATTGTTTAATTTCCTTATAGTCTACATAATACTTTATTTTTTGTTTGATTCAGAATTTAATAAATCGCTAAACTGATAAGAAATAAGTTTCTTTATTTCACCAACTGTACATACATAACCATGAAAACATAAATTGCTAAAATTTATAAAACTTATAGGAAACATTCATATCAACCACGTATTAAAATATAAATGCGCTACATAAACAGGTTTTGTAGTAATAAAGGTGTAAATTTGATGTACAGTGAAAACTAGTTAAAATTCCAATACTTTTTAGTTCCAACTAAGATAAAAATTGTAAGAACTCGTATTATAATATTTTAAAACATATGTCATAACACAGAATTAAACAAGGAAAACAATGGTATAGTTGGAATTTTCATAGGTCTTTTAGTTTCTTAGAAAACAACCCACGAACTCGAGTGCACTAATTTCTGGACTGACAGTTTCACGGCTAATAGCGGCCGAAGTTGGAAGAAAGATTATTAAATTATTTGTAAGTTTGGCATTGTTAGTGACATTTGCTTATGGCATATGTCTGTAAGAAAGTCACAATATTTATTAGTTTTTGTAGTTTATCTGAAGTTAGATCCTAAAAACTTACGGTTCATTTCAGTTAAAGTACTTTTAAAAGCACCAGAAAGAAGAATATCAATTGTGAAAATCAGCATATTTCTTACCTTTTTAATTGTTTAAACTTAAGATCTTGAGGTACATCATACAGTATTTTAAGTAAATAAAAGGTAATAACAAAATCTTATGCTAAGAAAATATAGTCATTTTATATTGTCATTTTATTAATTATTAAATGAGTAATCGAGTTATTATCTGATTACCAAAAGATATCACAGCATTTTAAATATCTGACATAAATGAAATTATTCGTACCAAGATGGTTTGATTGAATGTATGATTATTGTGGTATCCAACAATACCATCATGTTACTTTTTGCAGTTTTTCTTCTTTTCTTTATTTAAAAAACTTCACTCGTCAGTTCACATGGGCTTGCAAACCTGTGCATGAACTTAATTCAACGAGTGAAGTATCAACTGTTGGCTTAGTGGGGATTCGAACATTGGACCTTGCCCTCCGCAGTCCGAAGCCTTAGCCACTGAACCACCATGCTGGCTGGCTAAGACTTTTTAGTCTTACTAGAGCGGTTACAAGCTCTAATAATGGGTTATTTGGTGTATTTACTTAAGATCAATGCTGATTTCAGCTAAATTTGATGTATAAACATTAATAGTACCCTTAAAAATGACTTCATAAATGAAATAAATGTTATGAGTTTACATAAAACAGGTAATTTCAATAATAAGCCCAATTTTCTTGTTAAATTTGCATCTTTTCTGTTTAAATAATCTTATCATATTTATGCTTTTAAGTTACCGGTACCACTAAGTTGCAACTAAGTTTTTGTTAAGTTCCTCTTTCTTATTTCAAAACGACATAAAACATTTGATGTTGTATCTCTAGTTTAGTTTATTTTAGCTTTTAATTTAGCAATGTGTCATATGTTAACTGGGATTGCAGTATAACTGTTTAGTATGTTTTATGTGGTTGGCAGAGTGTAACTGTAACCCGGCAGGAGTGCTAGCCACATTCTCAGGATGTGGTTCTCTGCCAGCTGGAGAACTTTGTGAATGCAAGCCTCGTGTCACCGGCCGGATCTGCGACACTTGTCGGCCACTCTACTACAACCTTCAACCATACAACTCTGAGGGCTGTGAAGGTTAGCACATTCTGTGATAAACTCAAATGAAAATGTTACCCCAGAAAACCTGAAAATGCTACATAAGGTTATTTATAGAATGGGAACAGGTGTATTCTAGAAGGTTTATGTAGAATACATACATCGCTTTTGTATTATGTATATAATTTTAGAATCCCTGTATTGAAAGCAATTAACGCTATTAAAAAAAAAATTATAAATTTTAAAAACCTAACAAATTTTTTGAATAGAAAGGTTTTTGAAACTTTTTGGCAGAATAAATTTTTTTTCAAAGTTATTATTTTTTTATGCCACCATGAAAGTCAATTGTTTGCTTCCTATCTTAAATGTATAGGCCTCCAACTATCCGAAATTAAAATCACTTGTATCAAAGATAAAAATTGAGCTATTTATTCATGGGTTGTGCTTGTGTCGTGTAGACTGCAATTGTCATCTGGCTGGTGTGGTGGGCTCCATTGCTGAATGTAACCCAAAGTCTGGCCAATGTGTCTGCAAACCTTCCGTGACTTCACAACGCTGTGACTCCTGTGTTCCTGGCACCTACGACCTCCGACAGGACAACATGTTCGGTTGCACAGGTAACATGTTTCTCACTATTTTTACTGAATCATTCAAATTAACTAAGTCTGAAAATAAAATAAAGTTCTGATTATAGAACCTAGCCTTTATGGGAGCAAGGATACCTAAAGTTTTTTTAGAATAATAGCATAAACGTCCACTAATTTGTTCTTATGTATAAACATTAGGTAGATACAGCACAAGTACCTGAGTCATCTTGTAGAGTTATCACTTTTGTGGGTTACAAGTAATTAGTGTACATCAGAGGAATCTAAACTTTGTTGCGAATGTTGCAAGTCATGATAAATATGGGACAAACTACATACAATATGATAATGTCGTAAGATTTAAAACTTTTCTTCTTACCAAAGGAGTAGTGGTTACCTTTTCTATAAGTTATTTTATGTAATATACAAGAATCTTCTCATTCTCATTGAAGGATACTAATTCTTTAAGGAGTAAAATAAAATATTTGAAAGGAATAGTGGTGTTCAGGAACATTCCAGCAACAACATTGGAACAAGGTTATTTTTGTCCATTATATCACATGTACTTGTTTTAGTAGCACAGTAACATAATAAAAGAAAGATATTTGGTAAATATCTAGATAATATTGATAATTGTTTGGTTTTGTTAATAGGACAATGAAGCAAGGGAAAACAATTTAACAATATTTTGTCCTTACTCCTTATGGACACTTTTTAAATCAATACAGTTACTCCTTTTTAGACAGTATACAGTATACAAAATGGCTGAACATTTTTTGTTCAAAAACTTGTTTTTGTGATTGTATAATATCAATTTAAGACTGTCAGAAGAAGTCTGTATATGTAGAAACTTCAAAATAATTAATTTTTATCTATGGCCGTCTAGTCGGCTATCAACCCCTGGCGAACGACTTTGCCACAAAATTAATATCCAAGATTTTTTTACATCACTTTATTTTGTAATAAACTAGTTAGCAATATAAAGACTTAAGTAAAACAAATGAAAAATATTAAAAACAACTATTATCAGGTCCATTTCTAAAATTGTTTTACAATTAGTCTAATTTGAGATACATTGTTCAAAACATGCTGAAGAACACAATTCAGGTTGTTCAGGGCATTCGTGGAACATAAATACAGTATTTTTAATTTTTCCCTCTTTGCAGTACATTCTACATTTATTTTGCTTAATTTTATTCATAATTTATGGAAAAAATAAATTAAAAACAGTAATAGAGACTCCAAAAATAACCGTATCCAGAAACTGAAAACCACATACTACTTGTAGGATACCGCAGAAGTGCAGGACGTACTAGCAAGCGAACCATGCAAAGGCTGGGCGAAGACTGATTTAATAATGTGAGTGAGGCAGTATGGCCGACTAGACGGTCAGGCAGCCACTAGTGGTCGGACGGCGTGGCTGGCTTTACGGCCACGTAGCACTGAATGTGTTAAGTGGGAGAGATTTTGCAACTAAGTGTGAAGACATTCTTCAAGATAACATATTCTTCTGTTTGCTGACGTCTGGTTGCGAATGTGGGAGCCATTAGCCCACTTCAATTTGTTAGGTAGTCAAACAAACAGCATTTTCACTACTGCCATTTTACAAAAAAAGCCATAAGAATTATATAAAAATCTGCAAACAGGGACCACTGTAAACCGTTATTCTTTAAGTTAGAAATTCAGACAATTATTAATTTATATTTGTATAATTTAATAGTATATATATTTTAAAATTAAAATTTGCTAGAATTTACTTCCCACTCTTACAGCACCAGGAATAAAAATAATGCAGTCATTGGATTTTCAAGGTTGAGCAAAAGCTTCATTAGTCACACAGTTATCTCATTAAACGTTTTCAATCATTTGTTGCCTCTAATAAATAAATATCCTGTTAATATTTTTATTTTTTAAGTTCTACTAATGGTTATTGTCAAACCCATTTTACAACATTGAAGAGTTTTTTTAGTATTAAAAACATTGTTTTTTAGCTATACAGATTAAATTTTGTAAATGGTTTACAATTTTCTAGATCAAGTATTTGTGAGTATGTCTTACATGACTTAGTAAACATTTTGCATGTAGAAGATTTGTTAATATCATATGATAATGTTTGTATAGCAATAAATATTTCTTGATTCTCATCAGGTTGTAAAATATCATCAATCACTTGATATATCTTTGCTATTCAAAAGTGACAGTTACAAATCAGCAAATAAATTTTATAAAATGCACTTAAATTGGAGGTTGGGTAACTTTATTTAAATGTTGGATGAAACAGTTCACTGCTGTGGTTAAAATTGGTTTTAATCACAGCAGATTAAAATTTTGAGTTGCCTCAGATTAAAATTGGTGTGAATTTCGAGGTTGCATTAGTAATCATTAAAATGTACACTGTGCACATCCTACAATTGGATAAAGTAATTATTTTGGTTATACATTTTAATTCCTTTTAAATTTATTTTAATAGAAAGTTTCTATTTAAAATATAATTGTTCTGTAAATAAGACTGCATATATCTTTATTGTTAGAGCTACATATATAATTGTCATTTAGTTATAACCTATAGTTTAAGTCCACTTTTAATTTACTCTTGACTTGACCATCTGATGTTATGTAGACGTCAATACTTGTAAAAGTCTTATGTCAATAAAAATGATTTGATTTGACTTGGCACTAAATGAACAACCACTTCATAGTCCTTGTGAGATAGTTTGATGTGCTGTGGCTGAGTTAAATGTGTGGGGTCTGTAGGAGAAGTTTGGTCCCAACAAGACGGATTTCTAGCTCAAACATGAGGTAATTAGGTAGGTTATCACCTTACTTTGTCAATTATCTGGGACTGTGGATTCTATGTCAGTTTTTACTGTTTGTACATGTTTAGTTTCACTAACCACAATACTGGTTAAGTGGATAGTCATATCCATTATAATTAATGTTTATTATTTGTTGTGTAAAATATGAATAAAATCGTTATTTTACATCAATGCATTCAGTAATATTATGATGAAAGTTTCCTGAATATTATCTTTTTTGTAACACCACCTGGCCCCCTAAGTCACTTGATTTGTAACCTTGTATTTTTTCTTTGGAATCATTTAAAGGCACAAGTGTACTAACATTGCCCCACAACCCTTAAAGAACTTAAAGGAAAATTGCTCAGGAAATGGTTGCTATTCCGTCGGAAATTACACGAAGAACAACTATGGACAACTTCCAGGAAAGACTTAGTCGATTCGTCAACAATGGCTCAGACCATTTAGTGTAAATAATTTTTAAAATCTAATCAAATAAAAAGCATAGTACTGGTTTTCTAGAAATAAAAGTATTTTTTCTTTATCTTTCATTATAGATGTAAACAAAAACTGCTTAAAATTAAAATGAGTTTCTTTGAAAAAATAATAATTAATAATGATGTTAAAACACCTTACAAAATCATTTTTACCAACTGTCAAATCACGGCTGTTATAGCACACTTGTTATGGAATTACAACGCTATATTCAAAGTTTTTAATCACAGTCATGTTCACAGTTCTAAATATTGTGTGTGCTTGCAGATTGTGGTTGTGATGTGGGGGGATCAGTGACAAGAACCTGTAACAAAGAGACTGGTCAGTGTATCTGCCAGCCCAGGATAACAGGACGCACCTGCAAGGAGCCCCTGCAGACTCACTACTTCCCCACTCTCCACCAATTCCTGTATGAACTGGAAGATGGCCAAACACCTTCTAGGAATCCTGTCCGTTATCGCTTTGATGAGGATGTCTTTCCAGGATTTTCTTGGAAAGGATATGCTGAATTTTCTCCTATTCAGGTGATGCTTTATGCAATTGCCCTGGCTCAGAAAGGGCTATTAATAAATAGTCCTTTCTGAGCTAAGCCGAACTCAGATAGTAACAATGACTACACTCGTTCATCTACACTTATCACACTCATTCAAAATCCATATTCGCTAGGTTTGTGTGAGCAGCAAATTTAGGATTCGAGTCGAGTTTTTAGACATAATTTGGATTTTGAGTCGAGTATCCCTTAATTTTCAAAAATTAAAACGCACATAATATGTTCTTTTCAGCTAACCTCAATTTCACCATTGACTACAATGTTTTGTTTCCACTAACAGAAACAAAATAATTAATGTCAGTACAATACTAACCAGCGATAACAACTGCCGTGCCGACTGATCAAGATTAACTTGTTTTGGTTTTCATCGTACTATTTGTACTTCCATCATTCCATGTGCCAAGTTGAGTCGTCAAGAGATGGACGTTATTTAACTAAACGTTATCTATAACAGGTTATTTAACGAAACCTGTTTAGATTTAACAGGTTACATGAAATACCCTGTTATTTTTGTAACTCAATCATGATGCATGATAAGGTTATAACAAACTTTATATAACTGTAACGCATGGTGGTAATGGAGAGTAAATATAGCGTGCTGAGAAGTAAGTGGAACTGTAACTGAACAACGAATAAAACTTAAGACTCTTGCAGTGTACAGTTAAGTTATCGATAACAGAACGAACTTTGAGCAGTAACTTTGTAATCGGCAAGCAAAGCCGCAACGACCATATCATAACGTAACATAATAAGGCAGTTTGCAGTTAAATTATCGATAACAGAACAAAATTTGAGCGGTAACTCTGTAATGGGTAAGCAAAGCCCAACAACCGTAACTCATTATCAACATCGTAACGTAAAATAAGGCATAACCTAAACCACATACCAATCATAATAAACTTGATCTCTGCTTCAACTTCATAACCTTTGGTAACTTGGAACGTTATCTAGACCAGCCATAACGAGTTTTCGAGCCGTTAAGTAACGTCAGGCCATAACAGAAACATAATAACTGTCTGGAACGTCAACGGGTCAATAGTAACAGGTTACAAAAATAACAGATTATTATATCACGTTATAAGAACATAATAGAATTACGTAACAGGTTATCGAAAAAGTAACTGTAATTCCCATCACCAGCTTAAACGTCAACAAAAACTCAAAACAAAATGGATACAAATCGAATCCAAGGCTAGCAGTACATTTTATATTGGGACTTGTTGAGTCGGCGATGTACTGGTAGTAGCTACATTAATCAGTATTTTATTAGTCAAGGTGCCAGAACAAAACTGTTCCGGGCATTCTATCGCAAATTATTAAAGCTTTTCAATTTCAATAGTTTACGTTCCATGCCTAGTTTATGTTAAATATTAAACGCTATTTAATTAAATCTGTCTGAAATTGTCAGTCTTAGAATAATTTTAGTCATGAACTTTTAAAGTATGGACCTGAAATAAATGCAACTGTTAATTTCAAATGTTGGTAAGGGTAGTTATGTAACAAAATTTTGAAACAGTTCAATAACTGATTCTTTGTGATCAGTTATCACATTTTGTATGAATAACTAGTGCCGGCTATTTGGAACAGCTTATTTGGTCATGCCTTCTTTATAAATAACGAGAATAGTTTTCACCGTAATCGCCATATGGCCGTACGATCGAGACTTGTGTGCGTGAATCACGAATCTGGATACATCGCAAGAACATATCAGGTTATGAATACGATAATATGGTCATATTTTAAATACAGTTGCCTACATAAAATGATTATCTCTATAATCTATTATACAAATGGGACTTTTGTCTTGATTTGTTGTGATTATAGCGTTTTACACTCAAAGATATGGCAAAATTCAACTTGATTTTTTTTGAGTTTTTTTTAAATCTCGAATTCCAAGTGTAACGTATTGCCTTTAAGAGGTCGTTACATTATTTACTTTACTTAATTTATTCAATTAAATTATTTAATAAATTAACTTTTCTTTGAATTCTTTTTATGAAATCTCTTTTTTCTCAGGGTCTAAAACGGGTAAATCGGTGAGATGACGTAGTATAATGAAACAAATGTTACTTTACAAAATTTAATTTATTTTACATTATTCAAAATCATTACGTTACTCTATTAGTATTTGCAATACAATAAAATAAGATTGAAAATTGTATTATCTAAAACTAGATAATTTCTTTTAAGTTAAATAAATCATTTAAGTTTGATTTACAAAATCATTATTAACTTTTCTTTTAATCAATAATTTATTCTAACAACTTATCTGAGTTATATCACTATGGGTGATGATGGGATCCATCTCATGTCCTATCGTTTACTCAACGAAACGGAAATTTAATGTAATATAAACTTTAATTCATAGCAACAACTTTTAGTTAGCACATTTAAAACGCACAAGTGTTTCAACACATTCTCCCGGAAACGTAGCCCGGTGCCGGTGGTGTCAGTGGAGGACGATCCTCGTCGATCTCCAAGTATTTGCCAAATGGGGTGAGGAATACACCTCAACCGTTGACTTCGGATTCCCGCCTTTTTTCCTTTGGGTACGCGACTATGATCCTTCTGGGTATATTACGATGTAGCTGTTTTGACAGCTGCTGCGGCCTACGGGCAAATTTGGAATCATATGTCCCGTTCTGATTGGTTCGTTTCAGAACTCGTCATCTGAGTTATTTTACTGCGCATCAGTCACTTGTGACATGGTGGGGTTCAATGGAAAATACCCAACCGACATGTCGATGCTTGTCTCACGCTGCTACGTCATAACTTTGCTGACTGTTTAGTCTCAGACGTTCCCACATGTTTTGATAATTCTTGGAATGAGCCCACCCATCCTGTTTCGAACAAAGAGTTTTGTTTACTGTGATTTATTGCTGGGGCCTCATCTGTCCCACGGTTATTTTCCACACGACAATTTTCTAATATGATTTGAAACTTCTCCATCTATTTTAATTAAATATATTCCTTTTCTTCTATATAATAATTTATTATTTATCTAAATTAATTAATTTGCCTATCAATTTGGTGGACCTGTTACAGTACCCCCCGATTTTTTGCGATGTGTGAGTAACGCGAGTCAAAAAATCTTGATTTTAAACACGATTCGCCAAATTGTCGTTTGTTTCTCAGATAAGTTTCAGTTTTACAATATTTATTATATCTAGTAAATTAAGTCTATTAACTATTCTATAATTCAATATCAGATTACATATTCTATGGCAATACATCATCATCTCCTTATCAACATTTAAGAATCCATATTTATCAAAATAAGTCCCTTAAATCCTTAATACAAATCAATTAATTACAATTCAATAAATCATAAAATTATTAATTACAAATCAGTCATTCATGATTAAAAAATTCAAAAATTCATCACATCCTACACAGTTATCAATAAAAATCAATAATTCAAAAGTTACATTCATCAAACAATAATCCAATAAATCAAAATTGTTAATTAACAATTCTATAATTTATAAATCAAAAGTTTAACAGCTCATTTCATCGTACATAATTGTTCATAAAAAGTTAATATATTTTTAATTATTACAAGTTGTCAATCAAAAAAAAAAAATTAGTCTTGGATCAAAAATTGTCAAACAAAATTTATACATTACATATTGAAATTTATACATCAACAATTAATACATCCTTAAGTTATGTACAAGTATTTATCAAAATTAATTAATCATTAAATTATGATTTCCCCTTAATTATTAAATGATTAGTTTTCACTGACAAATTATTTCATTTGCTAGTACAAATTCAAAAATTATAAATCTAAGATCAATACATTATCAGAAATTATACAAGTTCTTATTTAAAATCAATGACTCATTCCACAATATGAAATCACCCATCAAAATACACAAGTCATATATCAAAATCAACAAAATATAAGTCATCAATTACTAGGTTACATTTCAAAATTAATTAACCATCCACTTACTTACAGTTGTCATATCTCAACATCATCATTAAAATCATATGACTATTCATCACAATAACATGTTATATAGTTCATCAATTTATAAATGAATCATCATTTATTTATTTAAGTATTTCATCAACATCCTATCATGTTACTTGTCAATTCACAAATGAATTATCTTTTACTTATTTAAACATTTTATTTATCTTCCTATACTGACCTATTATTCATTTTGTCAATACCCTATCAGACTTTTCAAATGAATTTTCAATTCTTTTAACCATCTTTAGATTTTCAACTTCGACATCAATCCTTTAATTCGTCTTTAAATGCAAATATCCATATTCAATCCTTAAACCGTCTTTAAATGCAAGTATCCATATTCAATCCATTAATCCGTCTTTAAATGCAAGTATCCATATTCAACCCTTAATCCGTCTTTAAATACTAAAATCTTGTTTCATTCCTTTAAACCTTCTTTAACTTTACAAATAAATTCTCAGTCCTTAAACAATCATCAAATTTTCAAATACATTCTCAAACCATTATACAATCTTTAACATTCTCCAATAAATCATCACATCTTATACAAGTCTTTACATTTTTAAATGAATTTTCAATCATTACACATTAACAAGCTTTTACATTGTCAGGGCAGTTATCAATTACGAATAATTTTCAAGTACATTCATAATTATTAATTAATTATTAAATTACTTAATACATTCTTGTATTAATACATCATTGTATTTTAACTCAATAAGTCATCATTTTATACTTATTGTCTACTTGGAATGGAATTCATTAGTCCTGAATCAAAGTTATCAAATAAAACCATCTATTGTATATCAGAAATACATGGTACATATATCATCAAATTATATACAAATACTGATTAATCTCAATGATTTATCAAATCCTATTTTAATACAAGAGCAATTTGTATTATCACTATTAATAAACAACAGATACATTACATATTTCTTTGTCATTGATGCAAGTTATTATTATTATTTATTGCTTTATACTTTATTATAAAATTATTGTAATTTTTCTATTAATTAAAGTATTATTTGAATTAATATTTATTCCTACACATTTGTTGCTGCATATTAGAAAATTATTGTTGAATACAATTGTCATTCTTTCATTATCAAAGATTCATTATTTATAAATTATTTATACTTTTGTTTTGTTATTTACTTGTTATATATTATCTATTCATTACTATTATCTTTTCATACACATTTATATCATATTTTATTTTTATTTATTAGTTTGGGACATGTTGTCAAGTTGTTGCTACGCCAGTGGGGTCTGATGTCACTGCACGCACTTTGGGATAGTTCATTTACAATGCCATAGTGTTCAAGTATGGGCCAGGGTTCTGGAACATTGTAATTGTTCTTGTAGAATATTGGTTTTCTTCAGATGTTATTGCTTATTTTGACAAAGCTTAAAAACATTCACTCACTTTTATAAAACTGGAAATGGTCCACGTGAAAAGTTTTTCACTGGTTCGCACTTATGATCATTTTAAGTTTCAAATATTTGAACACTACAATTAAGTTCAGTGAATATCTGATTCACAAGTCTATGGGTCACGAGAGACTATAAATAGCAGAACAAAGATTGTCTTATGTGGCCAACTGGTTGATGTACAAGTTGTTGTTCTCGAACATGTGCTGTTGTCCTAGTGTAGACAGTTGGACGTGCCTCTTCAATAGGATGAGTCATCATCCGGCGTGTCCCTGCGATGACAGCTCAACTACGTCATGGCTCTGGCGCGGTAGTGTCGTGGCTCTCCGGACCCCCCCGTCTGTGGCACAGCACCATTCACATGTCCATGCGTGTCTGTCTTTCACAACGTTCCTGATGTCCAAAACAGTCTCAACTAGTTTCACTGAAAGTTTGTTTCGGCACAAAGTCTTTTTATTCACATGACTACTTTGATTAACCTTTCCATTAAATAATACATATAACATAATTCAATCACAGGCTGTTAATTATAGAAATAGCCTGTTTTTAATTACATCTGTAATTAATTGAAGTAAAAAATTGTTTACAAATATTTAAACAAACTCATATTTAATCATCTTTCATATTGTCGATTATTACTTGTGTATACACACATATTACTTGTGTACAAAACTTTAATTATTCATACATCTACTAATGTTGCTTCTCATATTTCAAGCTGACATATGCAAAGTTAGTTATCATTATTAAGTTTGAAAATTTTCAAATAACTCATTACTGGTTGTTCATCATTGATATAAAATTAATTACTCATATTTTCAATTATATTTTACTCATGTTAAACTTTTTAAATTCCATTATTTATTATTTGCATCAATGACAAAATAAAATTCATTTGCAATATATTACCATCAAACATTGTCATTACATTATAGTTACATTACTCTGTGATCTGTATTACTCATTGTTTGTACCAATATCAGTAAAACAGTTTATTAACAAAATTATAATGACACATCTACAATGTCTCAATCTGCCCTTACTATGTTATATTTTAAAATTACTAATCTATTGGTGTCTGCAACATGACTTTGGTAAATGGGGACTTGCCATGTTACAGATCACTATAAGCTTTTAGTTTTTAGACGCTATTGTCAAGGTTAACCAACACCTGAAACTGATATACTGTGCCATTGTGTGATTAATAGAGTACTTGGCGTTAAATAATTTAGAATTTGGAAAGTGACTAGTTGTAATTATGGTCGAATCGTACTGCTATTAACCATTGGCTATTCTCCCTTCATAAAATTCTTATGATGATTATACCTCATAAACATCTATAATATCATATACAATGTACATACTTGAGTTATTTCCACATCAATATACACAAGTTGCATTAAAAAAGTATTATAAAGAATCTCCTTTACATCTTAGTCAAACATAGGCATCATCTCATCATATTCAATATCAGGATTTCAATTATTTGATTATTTTCAATATAACCACAAGCAAATTATTACAATAAAATAAAATACTTTTCAAAAATCTCCTTCAATCACATTAGTTAAACACATCCTGGAATCATATCATGTTGTTGTCTGAGCAATATTCATCATAAACATAAATAGTTTAAAAATACAAAGTGTTTTAAAAATCTTGATACATTTAATCTAACATACATGGCACATTCTACCAATGTTGTATTCAAAATATGGACATAAACCAGTTATATTAACAGGGTAGTTTAAAGAATCTCCCTAAATCAGCTTGGTTTCATATCAGTATCCTATTATCATTTGTGATACATTCATTTAGTCATTTCAATATAAGTATAAACAAATTACAATAACACAGTATTGTAAAGAAATTCTCCTTTCATTATGTTAGCAGAGTGTACACAATGTGTGTCTTTGGATTATATTCAATATCAACATACAAGAGTTACAAAAGCAAAGTATTACATTATACTTTATTTACTTCATCATGGTTTAACATTTCTTTGAGTCATATCATATTATTATTTAAATCATTTTTTAGCATGAACATTGACAGGTCATTAGAACATTGTTTAGTATTAACCATTTATCATACAAAGTTTTACAAGATAGGCCTATCTCACCTATTTCATTTTATGTGAACCTAGTCATTGTATTATTATTTGGGTCATATTTTATTTATGTATACATGGGTTATGACAACAATATATTTTAGTAAATCTCCATACTTCTTTCTAGTTTTACTCATTTATCAGGTTATTATTTTAAAAGATTCAATATAAACATTCATGGATTATGAAACGAGCTACTATAAAACATCTCCTCAAACTATCTTATTCTCACCTAAAAATCATTTTATTATTAGTGTTATATTCATTTAACACATATTATTATCAAAGTTTCATTTAAATCATTTAATATTTTTCATATTCAATAACAACTCTCTGGTTATTACTATTTTTCACAAACTTTTAATTAGGCCTACCATATATTTACTATTATGACATTTGTAGATATTTTTCTTTTAACAGTCATTCTTACCATTAACAATATTTATTTATCATCTTAGTTTAACATGAATGTCATATTATTTCAATGTTATCTTTAAATCTCCTGTTTAATCACAAATTCACCTTACTGTCAATATTACAATTCTTCAACTAGGCCTATTATTTGTTTATTATTAAATGACCTTTTTAAACATTTTTTTTTATTTAAATATCATCTCTACATTTTCTTTATTTATTTTTCTATACAACCCCCCTATTATTATTAAAGTTACATTGCTTCAATCACTATTTATTTATTATTTCAACATTTTAGGTATATTTTATTGAACTGTTAGGTTTACAGTTTAGTTTTCTGAGCAAATGTAGTTATCCGAGAGCACTGGTTTAAGTTTTTTCTTTTTATATTTAAAGTTTGAGAAGCATGAGATATTATAGTATCTCATCACATAGTTTACAAAGTCCTCCATGTCTACATCAAAGTTTTCACCCCCCATCATATTATTTTCAACTTCCTTTTGTTTGTTTAGGCCCCAATATTTATTTATGATCTCCATCTCAAACTTGAAGAACTCATTCAATTCTTCTAACCTATTTCTGATTGTTTTTAGTTTTTTATTTTCTTGACATTTGAAGTCATCTACTACACTTTCAAAATTAAAGTTACCAAGTGCTAGGGTTTTGTTTATTTGTTCCACTTTATTATCTAACACTGAGTTTAGATACCCTATCTGGTTTTCTATTTCATCATTTATTTTAGGCCTACTGATTTTACTATTTAATTCATAGCCTATCTCTCTTGGTGTTGCATTTGCTTTTAAGTGTTCATCTAGCTCATACTCAACAAAGTCTACATTTACTCTTTTAGTTTCATTGACAAAGTTGTCTTTAGTACTCCCTATCCTATCATCAACTTCTTTTATGTGCTCATTTATTTTCATATTAGCTTCATTGTTTAGATCTACTACATTATTATTTACTTCTTTTATCTCAACACTTTTTCCATCTAACCTTACATTTATTCCATCAATTTTAGCATTTATTTCATTAGTTATTTTTAGTAGCAAATCTACTTTCATATTATCCTCATCATTTAAGTTTATCTTATTATTATTCATCTCTTTCATCTTACTACCTGATCCTCCTAGCTTAACCTCAATCTGCTCCAGTTTGGTATTTATGTCATTATTTACTCCTAACAGCAACTCTATCTTATTGGACAATAGGCTGTCCTTATCATTATTTATTTTGATAGGTTCTTGCCTATCTTTGTTCTCTACTTCATACACAACATTAACCTCCTTTATCTCACTAACTTTATTTTCAACTTCATTTATTTTTAGGGTCTGTTCTTTATTTTTGTTATTTACTTCTTCCCTGATATTGCTTTCTTTTACTTTAATTTCCTCATTAAAGTCTACTTTTATTTGTTCTACCTGTCTGTCTAGTTTATCTTCAAGTTGATTTATTCTATCATTGACATCTTTCCTAAGCTCGTCTAGTTTCACATTATTTTTTCTATTCATCTCTACCATATCAGTATTAATCTTGTCAAATTTAGTATTCATACTATTTAGTTTAGTTTCAAAATTCTCTTGTTTAGTGTTCATATCTACCATGTTCACATTTATGTCATTGAGTTTAGTCTCAAAATTATCTTGTTTAGTGTTCATATCTACTATGTTTACATTTATTTTCACTAGCATGTCCATTATACTGGACAGTGTGTCTTCTTTATTTAAATCTGGCCTAACTTCATCAGATTTATCTTTATTTTTATTTAAGTTAGATTCCCTAACTATGCTCAAAGACACATCGGAGTCATCGGAGTCCACCTGCGTGTCCTCCACAATGTGTATGTTTGCCATTGTTATTTGCAAATTTTAATCAAGTACAAAGTAATAAGTTATTATATTTCTTTTTCTTAAATTTTAAGTTTAAATCAGATAGGCCTATATTAAATATTTTTAATTCATTCTTCTTATCATATAGCCTAGCCTATAACACTTTTCAATTTCTCAACTCAATCAATTGATTAAACTAAATGAAATTTACATGAATTCAGTGTTCTTTACTAATTGTTGAACAATTATTATAATTCTTTATTTTAAATATATTTTTTTTTTTTTATAGATTAAAATTTACTACTTATACTACGTCGCCCCACGTTGGGCGCCATTCTGTAACGTATTGCCTTTAAGAGGTCGTTACATTATTTACTTTACTTAATTTATTCAATTAAATTATTTAATAAATTAACTTTTCTTTGAATTCTTTTTATGAAATCTCTTTTTTCTCAGGGTCTAAAACGGGTAAATCGGTGAGATGACGTAGTATAATGAAACAAATGTTACTTTACAAAATTTAATTTATTTTACATTATTCAAAATCATTACGTTACTCTATTAGTATTTGCAATACAATAAAATAAGATTGAAAATTGTATTATCTAAAACTAGATAATTTCTTTTAAGTTAAATAAATCATTTAAGTTTGATTTACAAAATCATTATTAACTTTTCTTTTAATCAATAATTTATTCTAACAACTTATCTGAGTTATATCACTATGGGTGATGATGGGATCCATCTCATGTCCTATCGTTTACTCAACGAAACGGAAATTTAATGTAATATAAACTTTAATTCATAGCAACAACTTTTAGTTAGCACATTTAAAACGCACAAGTGTTTCAACACATTCTCCCGGAAACGTAGCCCGGTGCCGGTGGTGTCAGTGGAGGACGATCCTCGTCGATCTCCAAGTATTTGCCAAATGGGGTGAGGAATACACCTCAACCGTTGACTTCGGATTCCCGCCTTTTTTCCTTTGGGTACGCGACTATGATCCTTCTGGGTATATTACGATGTAGCTGTTTTGACAGCTGCTGCGGCCTACGGGCAAATTTGGAATCATATGTCCCGTTCTGATTGGTTCGTTTCAGAACTCGTCATCTGAGTTATTTTACTGCGCATCAGTCACTTGTGACATGGTGGGGTTCAATGGAAAATACCCAACCGACATGTCGATGCTTGTCTCACGCTGCTACGTCATAACTTTGCTGACTGTTTAGTCTCAGACGTTCCCACATGTTTTGATAATTCTTGGAATGAGCCCACCCATCCTGTTTCGAACAAAGAGTTTTGTTTACTGTGATTTATTGCTGGGGCCTCATCTGTCCCACGGTTATTTTCCACACGACAATTTTCTAATATGATTTGAAACTTCTCCATCTATTTTAATTAAATATATTCCTTTTCTTCTATATAATAATTTATTATTTATCTAAATTAATTAATTTGCCTATCAATTTGGTGGACCTGTTACACAAGCTACTCGCACACCCCTAATATTCACCCATATCTTGATGATTGACGTCTTAAGAATTAATAAAAAAAAAAAAAAAAATTAAAATTGATTTTGTAAAGTTATAAGCTTATTTGGATATTCAAGCTTTTATAATCTGTTATCTTCTGTACGGTTGAGATCTTCCATTGTCAATCCTTTGTACAAGATGTCAATAAAACAGTAGATCTTTTACCAAAGAACCTCTCAAAACTATATTACAATTTTATAAAATTTTTGTTGTTAATTTTTATAAAATCCACATTGATTTGTAATCTATAAATATACACTTATTTTCAATTCTTTATATAGGCAGTTTGATATTTATCGTTTCAGATAAATAAGGTCCATTAGTTACGTAGAATATAAAGAACTTATGTACATCAAAAAATAGATTTTAAAGAAATAAACCATGTTATTTTAATTAAATTTTAAATATTGTATATAGAAAGTAGAAATATGATATATCCAATGATGCTTGGTCAGTTATTATTGAATTATTGTTTTGGGTTAAAATTATTATTGTTAGAGTTTAAAAAAAGTTGGATGTTAGAGTGAGTGAATTTATATAAAATAAAATGTTTTGTTTTCAAACTACATCCGGCAGTTAAAATTCCTATAGTCTTCTTTATTATTTATGCCAGTCATTGAACATTCTGATAAAGTATACAAAAAATAAAAATCATATGAAAGTAATGTAAAAAGTAAGGTCGAAACATGTTTGCAACATTTTAACAAATAATTTAAAATGATAATTTACAATACAATACTAGCAGCTTCAACTTATATGATCATTATGTTCTGGTTAGTTAATCACAAGGAATTTTATTTAATATTTTTGAACATCTGAAAAAGAGTTTTTGCATATAATTTGCAGTAAATAAAAACAAATTTAAATTAAAATAAAAAAATAAATAAAATAAGGTGCTGTCGCAGCATCGGCAGCATTATGCATCATTACGGAGGTGGATGGGGGGGTTCTATGCAGCACTACATAACTATTAAACCCCAGCAATTTGTTTGAATTCATTCACACACTTTGACTGTTTTTACCCAAAGCACAAGATTTAAAAAAAATTTGTAAGTTAGTAATATATTTCCCCCCTATTAGAAAAAAAAGAAAGAAAGTGTAATCAATGACTTTATAATAAATAAAAATACGCAGAAATTGGATGAATAAATGATGGGGGGGGGGGGTGACAGTGTTATGTAGTTTTTTAGGGGTTGTTAAGTATTACCATTACAAGTCCATTACACAGGCAAATTTTACTGTTACTTAATTTAGGGATGGCCCCTAATGACTACAAGAAAAAAAACTATTTTAATTAAAGTTGTCCATGTGTAGAAAGAAGAGAGTCAATAAGAGTATTATATAATTTTTTTGGGTCATTCAGATGTTAACAAATATGTTTCAAAATTGTAAGGATATTTTTTTTTATACTAAACAAGCTGTTCCCGGCCAAGTATTGCTGTAGCCTTACGCTGCAGACCGCAGAAATATCTTTTCATATATGTTAATAAGAGTTGGGTATTGTTTCAGAATGAAGTTATCAGAGATGATGTATACATAGTTAAACCGTCTCTTTATCGAATGGTTCTTCGGTACGTAAATTTCAATGAAGAAACTACCTCAGGCAAGATCAAGATTACACCGGAGAGTCAAAGTGACACAGAGCAAACCTTCATTGTTGCCTTCAAGCCCACTCGGACTCCAGCCTTTGTAACAGTGGCAGGGCCCAATAATGGCATACCCTCGCCATTAGTTATGAACCCAGGTGCTTGGACTGTCTCCATCAAGAGCGAGAAAAACTTATTCCTGGTAATTTATTGTTTTAATTTTACTTATTGTAGTTTGTTATTAAAATTAAAAGGCTAAAAAATTAAATGATCAGCCCGTGAACTAAATATAGACACTAAATAGGCCTTACCTTCTCTGTCAGATAGCCCAAAAACTAGTAAGGCTAGAAAGTTAAAAAAAAAAAAATAGACAAAAAGCAGTATTAAACAACAACATAATAGTTTAAAAAATGTTTTATAGAAAATCGTGCTACTATATTAAGAGCCATATCACACAATAAAATAATTGTTTACATAATTCTTATTTATAATATATTTATTTTAATTTTATTACAGTAGAACCTCTTTAATCCGGCACGTTTGGGACTTGATGCTTTCCGGATTAAAGAAAATTCCGGACTGGAAGTTATTTATAAAAATACAGCAGGTGTATAAAAAATAACATAATTTGCACAACAAAATTTTACTGTATGTATATATTATTTAAACAATATAAATCAATATATAAGTACAAGATAAATATTAAAATGCATTTTTAAGTACAGTACATGGTGAAATAAATTTGAATACAGTATGAAATACAGTACAGTACTGTACTATAGTATTTGTGGTTTTTAGCAATAGCACTGGTGAATCCGCGACACAGGAGCGCCTCTTACCTGTCTGAGGGGTTGTCATAAATAATTTTCGCTAGGGGTGCGACTCAGGAGCGCCTCCCCAGCCCTTTTCGGAGGCACTCCTGTGTCGCACCTAAAACTACCTGTACTCGGCACTCTACCTGCGTCCTACCTGCTATCGAGCTCAGCTCGCGGGGCCTCCTGAATGCCTACCAATCTAATATCACAACAGCTACTACTATGATACTGACTTTGTTAGGTGCACTGCATATTTTGTAGGAGTAAGTGTAACATTGGTTCTTAAACGGTTATACTAAAAGATCAATCAAAACTATTAATGTACTGTGATAAGTATTCTTAATAATGTTTCATTTTATTTGAATTAATAAGAGGTTAAACTATTGCAGACTTGTTTCAAAACAAGTTTGTTACTGTACAGATAAAATACACCCACGCTTGTTTATTCACACTAACTATCTTGGTCTTCGGATGTGGACCGCGTCACGTTTACTACATCAACTCCCGAAGACTAAGAAAATGATGTATTTATAGTCATCTTTTTAAAAAAATTATAAACTTGATACTATTTAGTTTTATGTAAAAGGAACATTTAGACACTCTTCCTTTGCTCATGACTTGCCCCTTTAACCCACGAGTATTAATTATGAAATATTAACCATAGTTTATACAAATTCGTAAAAACCAAGCAGTGGTTTTTAAAAAATTGTATAATTTTATTACTTGGCAAGTTGTTTCAAAGAAATTGAAGAGTTGCAAAAAAAGTCAATAACTACAAATAGGCTTGTAAATAAAGAATAAGTATTTCTTAGTTTTAATACGTAATAATTTGTATGACATTCTAAAATAATAAAATCAAATGAAATAAATTAGTTTCCAAAATATAATGATATAACTGTTATAACATATGGTGTAACTTATTTAAAAATTAAAATTGAGCTTTACATTTGAAAGAAGATAAATAACTAGTTTATCAGTTTTATAAAATTAAATCAAGAATTTATTGTGCAGGTGTAAAAATGTTCTGAGACTGGAAGACAATATAAGATATTTTATAATTTTATTTGATTTTGACGCTATTCATATTGAATTATCACTCGCTAATAAACGTCTTTTGATAATTTACGCTATCTAATTTCTATCTATTTCAATTATTTAATGGCTATTTTTCAAATGATTACAGTATTGACGATTCAACCTGCTTAGCCTTGATTTAATAGAAAGGATTATGAAAAATAGTTACTTAGGAATACGTCAAACGCCAACCAATCCACGATTTTACGTCTTATACAATACACATTTTCTATGACTTAGAAGAGTGTCAATGAATCGGACTATAACAAATTATTTTAACATAGCTTATATTTACAATTTCAATACATAAAGGCTTTTTCATTTCTAAAGTAATCTGAAGTGTAAAATTTGCTAACAAACCCGGGAATAGAACTTGGATCATATGTAAATACTGTAACATGTATGCTTATTTTAATAAAAATACATATCGCCTACTGTTAGATTGCTCTCAAGTTGAACACAATCTCACCATAGATATCAAGAGCCCTTAGTTTTTGAACCCTTGTCAAACCCTTGTCACACTGGACTCGCGAGGGTACGACAGTGGAGCGCCTCAAGGGCAGGCGCTCCACTGTCGCAGTTGTGGTATTTCTTGGCTGACAGTTTTATTAGTTTTTGCCAGGCGCTCCACTGTCGCTCTCCCAGCACTGGTAGATGGCTGGAAAAAAGATCTAATATCTATTTGCTTCTTACAACTATTTTTTTTATTAGCTGTCGAGTTGCTCACTTTACAATGTTCATTGTGAAGGCAATTCTGTAATTTGTGTCTATTGCATTTGCTTACTATACTTACATTGCTTACTATACAAAAGACAAAGTAAGTAATAAAGTGTAAAATTACATTTAAAAAAATACAAATTGAATACTAATCAAGCAATCAGTGTTCATTTATGTAGAAGGGTAGTTTGTAATTTTTATATTATCTGAAATGTTTATATAAGAAAATAAATAATACTAACTTTTGATCATTTACCTATTATTTCAGGATTACTTTGTTCTTCTCCCGATTGCTTACTATGAGGCTGCTATCCTGGTTGATCAAGTAACCACTCCCTGCAAGCTTGGAGAGGGTAGCACCTGTCGCTTCTTTAGCTTCCCTAACCTCACATCGTTTGACCAAGTCAAAGGCGAAGGGGCTTATGTTGTAGATGGAGATTCCAGAGAAACATTTGTGGATGCCTTCTCTTTAAATGCCACGGTAAATTCATATCGATTTTGCCTATGTGTTCCATATTTAATTTTTTTTTAAATCATGAACTTTGAGATGTAGTTACTCTAATCATGATATTACCATTTTGACAACCTTTTTGAGAAAATATTCTACAATTTGAATGTTATTTGTACTCCAGTTGAACTTTTAACTGTCCTGCTTTCAAATGTTGAAAAAGTGACAAATGATTTTGAAAATGTCATGTTTAATTGTGTTTTAGTTTTATCTGTGTCTCAGTCCTTACTACAATGATTGTCAAATCATTTTTGGCTAACCATTGAATCCATCTGTTTAACATCAACTCGTGTTATTCTTTGTGTGACTTTTTTCTTTTCTTGAAAGTGAACGCTAAACAGAAAGGAACAAGTCATTTGAAGCTGTGAAAACATCAGAGCTCATAACTTTCAAATAATGTCCTGGATCATTGTTTTGAACAGTGTAAAATTTATGAAGATCGTTGTAAGTAAGGGAGCACTCTGAAGGGGATGATGAAGTTATGAAGAAAAATTAAAGAATGCTATATACTGAGTGTTTAAAGTCTGAAATCCCCTTAAATTTATTTTATTAATCAACACAGAACAATGAAATTCTAGAATTATGTCTTCACTGTAGTTACTGACTTTTTGGTCGTTTTAACTGTCCTTTTTTGCTGTGGGAGGACGTCCTGTATAGGAAATCTAAAAAAATCTTAAATGTAATTATAGGTCGAGTTATACCTCATTTTAAAGGTCATTGTTAGATAAACACATTGCCGCAACCCCAAATGCAAAAAGCATAATTGTTCGGAAACAACAGCCTTCAAAAAGTTTGGCCTCATTGGAACTTTGAGAGGCTGCTATTTCCAAACAAATAGTTATTTTTCAGTCGGGGTTGCAGCAATGTGTTCCTCTAACAATAACCTTTAAAATGAGGTATAACTCGACCTATGCTTACATTTAAGATTTTTTATACTTCATCCATAGGACATCCCCCTCAAAGTGAAAAAGGACAGTTAAGATGGCCAAAAAGTCAGTAACCACAGTGAGCACGTAATTCTAGAGTTTCATTGTTCTGTGTTTATTAATATTATATATAGTAAAATATTAAGTGGTTCCAGACTTTTTGAACACCGTTATAGACTTAAACCAGTTATTTTTAACCATTTGTAAAGATTTAAATAATGTTTTTAAAATTAAAAAGAGGAATTAATGACCTGAAATTATTTAAGATGTAATAATTTGGTGGTCAGTTGATACTATTTGCTATGAAAACTGTATTGCTCTCCTTTATAGCTTTGACTATTTGGGTTAGTGTGTAAAGTTAATATGATGAATTCTGATACTATTCAAGAAGATTTAAAATTATAGTCAAGTTTTTACTTTGACCACTGTGACTGGGAACAAACATAGACCCTGGGTAAACTTTTATTTTAAAGCTAATTTACCTAATATTGATGAATGCTTTTTCCAGAAAAAAAGGAGGTGTAATGTACTAATAGAATCTGTTGTCGCATTTCCTAAAGATGTTTTAAATTGTTTATGTTTTTCATCAGGAACCAAATATCTCACCACATCACAAGATACCATTGCTGACAAGCGAACAGCCTGAATTGTACTTCGATCTACGTGTAACAAAGCCAGGTCCGCACGTGTTGTTGTTGAACTACGTTACACCATCAGACCAACGTGGAAGTGCACAGCTAGAGGTGTCTGCACGTACACAGACAGCACAGGACAAGGGCCTGTCTACCCTATTTCCTTGTGATTACACCATTGTATGTAGACATGTTGTACTAGATAAACAGGGTCGCATTGCAGTTTTTGAATTTGACTCCAATTTTGTCAGTCTTGTACTTAAGGTATGTTAAAGCAATTTACCAAAACTTGTATTATTATCTTTAAGAACATTTAAAAAAATATAAAGTACTGTGTATTTCTTCTTAGTTTTAGGTGAATACAATTTTTGTAATATGATTTTTACTATTGTAGTGTTCTCAATTTTGCTAGTTATAGAATATTAAACTTGTTTATTTTAATACAAGTTTAATATTCAATAATTTTGAAGTGGCTCGTTTATATATATGCCATTTAACACTCATCATGATTTCTCGAAAACCATATGTCCAATTGATTCAAAATTTTGTAAATAGGTTTATCTTGGCCCCTAGAGGCTCACTAAGAAAGGATTTTCCTCTACAACCTCAGGGCTCCATCCTACTAGCCTTCGAATTTCCCATGGTATTCTTATGGAGATTGATTTGTTTATTTGATTAACAGCTGTTAAATAAAAACAAATTGAATAAAATTGTGGTAAATTAAAATATTTGAGTACAGTACTAAATTATACATAACATCAGCTGTTCTAAATTAAATATTTGATTAAATAATCAAACTCAGCATTATGACCGGCAAAGCAGGCAGGTACAGTTAGTTTATTATACATATAGCCTAATTTAAATTCTCAAACAATGATTTGTAAGTACTGTAACGATAGATTGATTGATGTAATTTTGGTTACCAGTATTCAATTTTCATAATTCCACCTAATATCGGTGACTTATTTTACAAATTTCATTTGCTTTGTTTTGTGACAGTTCAGCTCCGGCAATGCAGTTAGGTATTATTTGTTCTGTTATATTAACATGAAGATATTCAATCTATAGGAAGTAAAATATCAAAATAAAAACTATTTAATATTGTTTCTAGTATTTTAAAATATTACTATAGAATATACTGCCATTATATGCTAAGTTTAAATGCTGGTGTAAAAAGTGTTTTCCTTGGGGGGGGAAGTCCCTCCAGTCCCTCCCACTCTTTTGTCTTGTTTAACCGCCTGCTCAAAACTCTTTCCACCGCCACTAATTAGTTGTATTTTCCTCCTATAAATTGATTAGAGTCAAAACTGAAATATCTGAAGATCCAACCCATTGCTGTAGTATTAAAAATATATATCTGTTGAGAATTGATTATTAGAACTATCTAATAATGATGAATGATTTTTCCAGAAAGAAGGAGATGCAAATGTAGCAATAGAATCAGTTGTTGCAGTGCCTCAAGAGACCTGGAATATGGATTATATCAAACCGAAGTCTGTTTGTGTAAGAAAGAATGGGAAATGTGTTCAAGCATCTTTTTACACTCCTGCTGATGCTAAAAAGGTTTGTACTTCTAAACAACAAATAATTCTTTGCTAATGTGTTCTGTGCTATTTGAAATGTTATATTTTGTTATTGGTGACATATTTTATTCTATTGTATAGATAAAAACAAGAAAGAAAAAAATCCCTCTTAATTTAAACAAAGCAAGCTATAAAGAAAAAAATGTTGTTTCTTTTAGCACATCCTGAAACAATAGCATCTCTCAAATTTATATTCAGTGAAAGTCACAATCTTGTTTCTTGAATCAGTGTTTTTTCCAGTTTTTAACTGTTTATTATTTGCAAGTCTTAAAAAAGAAGCAACTCAACAATGAGGTACAATATATCCAGAAAATAATTTTATAAAGCATATTGTTACTTCCATAAAATAATAAAACTTTTAATTTGGGAATGTAGCACTTCTGTCATGTTGTAGGAAATTTATAGAAGAAAATCTGAAGGCCCAGCGTCAGTAGTTTATCAATTGGCGGTTGAAGGTTAGAGGTGATAATTGTTTCTCACCAAGTTCAATGTGCGAATCCAGAATAAAATCAATAATAGGTCCCTTGTGAATAATGACATAGTACAGAAAACTTTTGCTGTCAGCACAATACATAATTTATATGTAAATTTCTTTTTTTCAACTATAGTTGTGACCACGTAATTGTTATTTTCCTTTTCTTATAAACTTGTAGTTTTATTACATAATGACATGTGAGCAGGCATTGTGATAACTGATGTCTCTTTTGTCATATTATGACTATGTATGTAATGTTAGTTTTAAATTAGTTTTTAATGACAAATCTTCTTCCTTTGCACTTGTGTGCATGTTAAGGCGTGCCAGATTCTGTATAAATGAATAATGCAATATACAAATTGCATTAACTTTATACAAACATTTTAAGAGTTGAATTTCTACTTCATGAAATGTTGACTGATTGGCATGCGATGTGGGGGAAAGAGTGTGCTAAATATCAAATAAACCCAAGCATACTAAATGAACAGACAATTCCATATACCTACATTGTTGTAAGAGACACAAGTTGACTTCATTTGCTTGGTATATTTAAAAACCCTCCTTATCAACACCCTGATCTTTCACCTAGTGTCTCATCATCTGCTCACTAAACCAAAGGAACACCCTTAGATTAGATTAGATAGACCGGGTTGTGGTCCTGTCACCAAGCCCACCGCGCCTAGTCTCCATGGCCCTTTGCGCCCCGAGCCTGACGACAGTGTCACAAGAGACCAGTCCCCCTTATGAAGGACATGATCTCCCCGAGTATAGCCCTTCTACTATCCTCTGGTTCCAGTAAAGTGGCGCCCAGAGTCCTATGCCTAAGAGATGAGAGAGCTCCACAATGACAAAAGATGTGTATAGAGCTCTCCTCATCCTCCTCACTCTCCTCAAACACCCTTATGATAATGTCAAAATGAAAACAAAGTGAACTACTGGCTAAAATATGTACAAGAGAATATTATGACTCAGAAATTAAAGAAAACTTGACCTGTAGATGGTAAAATCTAAATCGGTCTAAATAAAAGAAAAAAATGTAATACCAAAACTACAATGCGTGTATTTTATTACAAAATATCACATTTTGTGTTACAAATATCCTGTAAACCTACTTTCCTGGTTCCCTATTAAAAACAAAAGCATAACTAAACGAAGGGAAAGGAAGTGACTTATTTTTTTAAAATTTGTTTGGTCTCAGGAGGTTTGTTGCTACTTATATAAGACTCTACTATGGATATACTATATTGAGTGGATAGTTTGGCCTCAATAATCTATCATGCCTATAAAAAATTCTCTGAAGCAATATGATAGCTAATTTAAAGTGTAAACTATGCTGAGGTAGTCTTCACAATATTTGGTTTCTTTACAATTAATTCAGAATTTCTAACGATACTAAAAAGTGAGCATTGCTCTAAAAATGTTGATGTTTAATAAATATAATGTTCAGCAAAATATTTGTTGTTTGAATACTATAGTTATAATTGTTTTAATTGTTACTGTAGTTTTTGCTGTTTTGAAATGTTTAACAAAATAAAACTTTTAATAATTTTATCTAATGTTATTTTTCTTGGTTGTAGATTGAGTTTGAAGAAGGAAATGAGTTGCAGACTGCAACTGTATTACCAGCACATCTTTATAGCAACACAACAGGACTGATAATACTGCAGAATGAAGACAATGTAGTGGATGTGACAGGAAAGGTGCCTCAGCCTGGGCTCTACCAGTTTGTGATACACTACTACCAACCTGACTTCCCAGGTCTGTAAATGAGTGAGCAAAGGAGACACACTTGTACATATTTTTAAGATGAGTAAATGGGTTAGAACTGTAAAATTATATGTGATTTTTCAAGAGTTTGGACTGGATAGAGTTGCATAAGTATTTGTATTTTGTCTAATATTATTTATCGTGTTTGTTTGCCAAGTAATTCAAATTTAACATAAACTTTAGTAGCACAAATTTAAAATTAATTTTATGTACAAATGATGAAAGTCAATTCAACATTGGAAACATTCTACTAATCTTAAAATTTCACATTTCAAACACTAGTGTGATGCAGCTCAAACTAAAAGTAGCCCACCAATCAGCTACTTCCTTCAGGAGATCTCTAGTTTGCTTCAGATACTGTAACGTTTTAGGTTACAGTATCTGAATAATTCAATTCAATCTGACAGTTAGTTTTTTTTATTACTAATTAAGATATGGACATAAAGTTACGGAATACAAAATTAAGCAAGATTAATTTAGCCCTAAAATATTAAGGAAAGTAATAGACCAGAATACTAGGAATAAAGAAAAAAATAGATTTCTCTTTCCACTTGTGCAATTTGAAGTACTAATAATAACACTGTGGAGCCTTATTTAACCAGTATGAGAGAAATATAATCAGCTGTTTGTATTCGCTGAGTAACTGCGCTAGTGAACTGACACGGCTACTCATTCACAACTCGGTATTGTTTGGATTTGTTATTTTCATTGTAAATCCTTGTTATAGGTTATGGTTGTTCTAGTGTTTTATTGTTTATTTTAGCTTTTATCATGAGTGAACTTAGTAGGTTTAGTGCTGTTAGATGTTGTTTAGATAATGAAGTTAGTGACGTTAGTAGCAGGGGCGCTGATGCAGCGGGTGCTCGGGGGCCGGAGCAACCGTCAGAATTATTGTGGCGGTGTGCAGCACCCACACACCTATATCATATTTAAATTGACAGAAGGGACAAAAGATATGCCTGCCAGTCAAATGATTACAATTTTTAATACATTTTGACAAGGTGGATGTCAGTTTTAGCCTTCAACTGTTTTTTTAATATATTTCATTTATTACTGAAATTAAAATATTAATTTGTTGGTTAGTAGACATTTGATGTTCCAAATTTTGTTATTCTATGTTTGTTATGTAGGCTAACTTGAACTAAAATCAAACAGCTGCCCAACGGATTTTGTTTGCAAACTTCTGTGTAGTATCTTCCTAGAGCTTACACTTATAAAGCTGGTGTTCTTTATGGGAAAATACAGGCTTTGTCTTGATTTTTCTACTTGATTCACTTCTTTAATTGTGAAAGTAAGAGAGTAAAACTATTTTTAAAAGGCTCACTTTAAGACTATATTAGTAGAATTTGTATTATACCTACTTCATAATTTCATAATATTTTATTTTTATACTAAAGTAATACTATTTTATAATAATACAGATTACTATCTAGTGTTGATGATATTATGAATCATGAACAGGACAAATGGCTAACATAAAATTATATCAAATGATAAAACAAATAGCAAATCCTCTTGCCTCTAGCTAACTTGTCTAAATTAGGCATAGGCTATGTATGATATCGATATTAAAGTTTCTTTATTAATTACTTACTACTATATAAATTAACCCTTATCACTCCATAAGCGCATATATGTGCATATATTGACTTAGCTCTAAACGCTGTAAGCGCATATACGTGTAATAATTACAAAAATAATATTTTCGTAATGTTTCTAATTTAATCCGGTAGTGCGTTTGGGTTATTTTTTTATTCTTTATTTGTAGTTTCCTCAAGAAATACAATGGCGTCAGTACTTATATACAATTTACAGTTTGTTATTTCTTCCATTCCAAAAATTCTTCCAAAGTGTAAAACGGGTTTTCAATCAGCCAGGCAGTCAGGGCAGTCTTCAGTCTTGTTCCTGTCAGGGTCCTAATTTCATCTGGCAGAAGATTGTGCAGTTTCCGGCCCATGTATACTGGTGTCTTCTCGTATAGTGTGAGGTGATGATGTGGCAAGGTGTAGTGTGAGGCATATCTGGTGTTGTAGTTGTGGGTATTTGAGCCTTGTAGGAGAGTTTTAGCATCAACAGACAGCACAACCTCTTTTATGTAAAGGGAGATGATTGTCATTATTTTTAATGATGTAAAGGCTTCTTTACATGTATCTATATGGTTTAGGCCGGCCAGGATTCTTGCAGCTTTTTTTTTGCAATATAAGGACACGACGTATGTTTGTTACTGTCGATGACCCCCAAACAGCCAACCCATAGCATAGGTGTGATTGAAAAAGTGCGTAATAGGCAGTCATTGCAGTTTCCAGATTACCTGTTTGTCTGATGCGTTTTAAGACATATATGCATGAGCTGAGCTTGGCTGTCAAGGCATCTACATGTTGAGTCCAAGAGGTTTTGTTATCTATAATGACGCCGAGAAAAGTAGAATACTCCTCCATAGATACGTCAGGCATAGCCGGGACCAAGACTACTCTTCTCCCGAAAGCGAGCTGTTTCGTTTTGGTAGCATTCACAGCAAGATCGTTCTCGTGGCAGTATTGGTAAGCCACCTCCAGGGCTGCATAAGCCTGTATAGCAAGTGTGTCAGGAGAGTGTTCAGCGAGCAGCAGCGTTGTATCGTCTGCATACATAGTTACTTCATAGTGGTTACTCAGGCATTCAGGCATATCATTTGTAAGTAGTATAAATAGCACCGATCCAAGGACCGAGCCTTGCGGCACACCCCGTTTTATGGGGAGAGGGTTTGATGTTACAGTCTGTGAGACTCCTCTGTTTATTTCTGTCAGCTCCACCACCTGGCTACGGTTATCCAAATAGCTTTTGAACCACATCAGAGCAGTGCCTTTGATACCCAGTTTTCCAAGTTTGCTGAGGATGAGGCTATGTCCCAAGCAGTCGAAAGCTTTGCTGAAATCTAGCATAATACCTGTGACTAGCTTTCCCAATTCCAGATTTTCAGCGATAAATTTGGCTACAGCAATGATGGCTGATGTTGTAGAGCGGCCTTTGAGGAATCAGTGTTGTTTATCTGTTAGTAAGTGGTTAGTTTCACAGTGGTTCATGAGTCTTTTGAGGACCACTTTCTCCATTACTTTAGATAGTGTTGGCAGCAAGGAGATAGGCCTGTAGTTACTAGTTTCTAGTGCACTTCCTTTTTTCAACTTGGGATAAACTTTAGCTTGCTTGAGTGCTGATGGAAAGACTCCTTGTGTAAGGGATGTGTTTATGATATGGGTCAGGGGTGGTACTAATTCAGAACTGCAGTGTTTTATAAGTTTTGCGGATATTCCATCAATACCAGAAGATGTTTTTGGCTTTAGTGTGTTTATGATGCTACTGATTTCTTCCTCGTTTGTTAAGGGTAAGTAGAACATGTCATGGTTTGTGTTTGATATTGCCTGAGTTGTTTTATTTTGGCTGAGATTGTTTTTTATTGTCTGGTCAGCAATGTTTATCCTTACGTCTGGTTATTGGCGGTGACTCATGAAAGACACATTGTGCGACTCGCAACCTTTTGTTAGCCTGTCAATCACTACAAGACTGGTTTTTGTCTGGCAGTATACATTTCTGCTGAGCCGCCCAATGCCACAAGCGCATATACACGCAGCTTCTGTCAAGCTGAGCGGTTGTCATTGTCCGTCACCTCACCTCCTTGAAACTGTGTATTTAGTTGTTTTTATCATTACTTTAGTTTAACATATGTTTAATTTATTAGTTTTAAGTGTCAGTATGAATAGTCCGGCCGGTTTTGATTTTGTGGAAGGTACTAAATACATTGTATTCATGTGCTATATGTATTTACTTATTTTTATTATATGTGTTATGTGCAGGCCCTGTCTTTATCAGTTTATGTACAAGTAAATTTACTCAATTATACACATTTTATTAATAGGAATAATATTTTTTATTGATTCATACTGTATAAGTGATCCATGCCTGAGGCTTACTTTGAAGTAAAAGTTTACTTATTTACACATTCTTATATAAGAAAAAAAGTAAGGTAAGCTAGTAAAAGTTTCAAAATGTTATCATATCTTTTATTTTCCTGTATGGAATAATAAAAAAAAGAGCAACTAAAAAATATAATTTTGATATTTTTACCATAAATTAGCACTTATTTGAAAATAGGCATTGTATAAATGGCGCTTTAGGGGTTAATAAATACTCAAATAATGTTAGAAACTAGTTTAACCCGGCAGTACACGCGTAAAATTTTGTGCACGCTTGCGGACTGAGATCCGTTACTATAAACCATTGGAGTGGCCTCGCGATTTCAGAGCAAGGAGTAACACTTCTGAACTAGCATATACATTTTCTAGCAGTACCATTTCCAGTATACGAAAATGATTATACTTGCATTGACGACATTAAATAGTGTTCATTTTTATTCTGAACACTATTTATTCTGAAACCATTAAAAATAATTGGATTTTATATAATATTAATTATTTGGAAATGCGGACTCTCACTCCGCAATGTGTACACTGGAGAGTTAATTAATTTTAAAATAGGACTTTTTTGCTATCTTGCATTTAAATTAGGATACAATAAAACATAACCACTGTCAGTCCTATCATTTAATTAAATAATTATTTCGTGGCACCAGCAGCAGGTAAAAAAAAAATTTTTTCATAAAAGTTAAATAACAAGCATCGATTTGTATTATGTATGATGAGATATTTATTGATCAGGCTGTTTTATTTCCTATTGTATTTGTACATGTTGTAACAATTGTTAATTGTTGCATTATAATTAAATTAGAAACATTGTATTTAGAAAATGTTAAATTTTGTAAGAACTGAGAGGTTTAGGAGTTTGTTTTGTTTTCCAAAAGTGTTCGATATAAATTCTCCAAGTTTTGAGAAAAATTCAGAATCTTCCCCTTTCAAATAAAAAAGTAGTTTTTCCCATATAAAATAGTTAAATAACCAGTATTTTCACGTTTGTTAATTTCCTGTCAATTTCATGCTACATGTTTTCTGAAGGCAACATGTTTGGTGAGCCTTACCTGTTCAGATGTCCTGGTTTAGAGGGTTCTAATTGGTTGGTTTAGCTTCTTGAGTTAAAGTGGGGGTAAATCCGTTGGAGGAAGCGTGCGTCCGTTCGGGCAGTTCTCCAATGACTTTCTTAGTGGGACCACGTTCGCTCCGCTTTCGTGTACACGGTGACTTGTACCGTTTCGGTTTTCCTTTACCATTGCGGCAATTTTTCTGTAGTTCGCTTGTGAGTGTTTGTTTGAATGCCGGACGAGCTTTGTTGTGGTTAATTTTGGATTCGAAACCTCCAGGACAGCTACATCTCCCAGAGGCAATTTTAGACAATATTAAGAAAATTTAGAGAATTTTTATGAAAGTTTTAGACTATTTTAATGAAATTTAATACAATTTTGAATTTTTTGATTTAAAAGTTTAAAGAAATTTATTAAAAAGGTTAAATAAATAAAACAAGGTTCTGGTCTGATGATATTTAATTTATTATTTTGGAAGAGTTGTTTTAATTTATTTATGTTCCATTGAGTCAATAAAAGAAGATATTTTTATTTTTGTTTTTACATTATTTGTAGAAGTAACCAATTTTATTTGTTGAAGTTATTTATCAGAAGATAAATAAAGAAACATTTTTATCACTGGACAAGTCTTACTTTAATCTCTCATTTAAGTTTGTTCAACATATCAAAAATAAATAGTAGCTTTGATAAGGCTACAATGTGCAGTTTAATAACATCAAATTAGAAAAAATAGTTTTAATAACTCTAAAATGTTAAAAAATAAAAGCTTTAAAATGTAATTATAATTGTATAGTTGATACATTATTTCAATAATAATAAAAATAATAATAATGAATTGTGAACCATTAAACTGATAAAACTGAAAATATGTCCTTGTAAAACTTTCCCATTTCAAACGCAACTCGTAACTTTTATTTATTTTTCATGTAAAAGGCATTTTCGTCAAACAGTATATCTCTTAATAAAATTATTTGCTACAGTTTCAAGATTCGGTTTGCGTGCTTCGTCCCTGTTAACGTGCATGGTGGACGTGTCGTTCAAATATGCTGCTCAAATATGTTTTCAATCTTCTCAATAAGGAAAATGATTGCTCCGCCGTTCATGTAGAAACAGGAATGGTAAGAGCAATTTTTACCAACTTCACTTCTTCTGGAATCAGGCCACTGACATTTCGGTGCAAGGTAAAGAAACTTAACAAATCTGTGTTTTTACGGCAAATTCTTTTGATTCCCATAGCCTATATCTAGCATCATATTTCTGTGAAGTTCAATCTCTCTGGCTTAAAGTTGTCCTTGTAGAATTTGAGACATAACTACAGTCTTTTGTTTTGCAAAGAAGACAGAAGATTAATTACAATTGGTGAAAATCTAGTGTCCGAACAGAGTGTAATTGTGTCTAGTACCTCATAATAATTTTTCCTGTAGCAATCTATCGGGTCCTTAAAAGCAGTTGGGGAGCACCATCCTTTATCTCTTAGCATTTCAATTCTGTTAATACTGCTTGAAAATCCTTAATAAAACGTTTTTGTTCTGTATGGTGTTCAGATATTCTAGTGTGTCATCTACGAGGGAGTGAATGCATTCCTCAACACAACGGTGTGTGCACACGGAAACCTACTGCAGCGTCTAAATGGCCATTGTGCGATCCAGTGAGACTTATTATAATAGTACTGTATATCGATGGGTCGACGAGCCACATTGGTTCTATGCATTCAGTACTCGATCTGTCACTCATTACAACATTTTCGTTGAACTTGCTGAACTATCTCATTTCGGAATGCCAATGCCTATAAAATATCGTATTTTAGATACCAATTAGTGAATTGTTAAATTTGGTAAGTTTACTACCAAACTACAGAAATTAAAATTATCTAGTGAAACTGCGTTTGAAAAGTTAATACTTTAATATTTTTAAACTAAAATATTCATTTTACAAACCCTAATTATTTCCCCTACACCGAAGATTATCGAAATTTTATAACGTTGTGTAAGGTGATATCCCCTCCTCTTCACCTAGCCGCTATGACTCTTCCTTGAATTGCACCCCCTGTGATTTACAAAACCTGGTGCCCCTGGTTAGTAGAAGGTGACATGACGTTCCTAGCAACATTGAAGATTTGTATGCAATCTTTTCTAAATATATCATTTTTTCTTTTTTAATTCTATTACCTATTTAGCATTTGCTTCCCAAATTACTTGTACCAAAGGTAACATTCATGGTCATATTTTCCTCAGCAATGTGTAAGTACATTTTGTACCTAATTGGAGAAAAATTGACTTAAGCACTGGTCTGTGGTTCACCTTAAATTAAAATTGTTGGGCTGGGGGGAGGGGGATTAGACGTTTATGGGAACAGTGTTTTTATTGTAGTTAGTTGCACTGAACAATGCCAATCACATGCTTTGTTCATTTTTCACTTATTATGATATATAAATTGTTTAGTAAGCATTAAAAGGTATAATGCTTACTAATAATAAATAAGTGAAACAACTGACATATCAATATGTATTATATATACAAAATGTAAATATAAATTAAAATATGAAAAAACAAAGGAATAATTCAAAATGATAAATAATACCAGGAGAATGGAGTGTGAAAGATTGTTAAAGGAAAAGACTATTTATATTTAAATTTATTTAATGTTTGATTGTGCCCTATATGTTGCTCTTAATAACCAATATATGTTGTTTAATTGTGTTTTATAAATTGCAACTTAAATCTGATTAGACAATTTATTGATACTTCATCACTTTCTTCTTCCTTATATAATGTAAATGAAAATGTTTGAGATAATTTAAGTTTAGCTTTTATCATTAAAACAACTATTCACCTTTTAGACTTTGAAATGGATGTGATCCTTCAGAATGGTCAGTTCTATGAAGCCAAGTTACCACTATCACATTGTCCTGCAACATCAGGCTGTCGAGCTCTTGTAAAACAGAATGACGGAAACACCATCTTCCAGCTCACTGAAAATTTTGTGCTCACTTTAAAGGTAGCTATTTCACAGAACAAATTCATTTGGAATCTTAATACATTAATATAATTATTTTAGTGTCTCACATAAAACACCGCTGTAATTTGTCTTGATTCCAGTCTTCCAAATGTACAACTTAACTTATATATTAATATTCCAACTTCTTAATTATTGTGACATACAAATCACTATAAAAAATAAAGTATAATAGTGATCTTATGGGGACATTGCAGTAAAATAAATATTATTTTAGTGTTACAAAAAAAGCTGCCAGAGTAATCTCAAAAGCTGGTATCCGAGATCATTGTAAACCTCTGTTTGTTAACAAGGAAATTCAAACTGTAATTAATCTTTATATTTATTATCTCACTTTATATATAATGAAAAACCCACATTTATTAAATTTTACTAGTAATGTTCACAGTTATAATACCCGTAATAAAGACAAAACAACTATTAATTTTCATAGGCTTAGTAATACAATGAACAGCCACATAGTTATTTCATTAAAGATTTACAATAAGCTTGAACGTATTATTCACAGAAACTATTCAAACTAAAATTTTACAGTTGGCTCCTCATATCTCCATTCTATTCACTACAGGAATTTTTTAATTCAAATGTAGATTTTAAATTCTTACATTTATTTTTTATTTCTTAAGTTCAATTTTATTATGTTTAAATTATTATTAATTATATATAAATTGTTTTTAAGTTTGAAATATTCTAAAATTGTTAAGTCTGTATTTTCTTAGTTATTAAAATGTTGTTTTTAATTTGGTGTTTAAGTTTGTTATGTTTTGTTGGTTTATTGATTGTTACATTTTTTGTTAACTATTTATATTAACTTCTTAAATCAAATAGGCCTACACCATCTTGTTTTGTGGGTTTCAGGTTTTAGTCAAATAAACTAGTTTCATCAAATAAACTAGTTTCATGGGCACAAACCTCCTCAGACTTATTTTAATCTGTCCTTTTTCTTCTTCTTTTATTTTTAATGTTTTACTGATTGTTATAATTATTTTATGTATTAGTTTTAGATAAGTACACCCAAATTCTTGTACTTTTAACTTGGCCTTCTGGCAGCAATCTGACATTGTCAATACTTGTTAAAGTCTTATGGCAATAAACATGATTTGATTTGATTTAAATATTACAATATTTATAAATGCATATTATTTTCATGTACTGTATTTTTAATATTTCAATTTCTCAAGATATTAGCAAATTCCTTAATGAATAAAAGAAGAAACAAGTTAAAAGTCAATTAACTAACATACCGTACATCAGTATAACTAACAAATTAATAAGGATACCTTTTTATTTGTTTTTATGTTAAATTAAGCCAATAAATGACTTCTCTATCACTTTTAACTTGAAGTTCTTTGCCAAGAACTTCAACCAACAAAACCATTTTTAAAAATGCATGTTTTTCATTTAAAAAGTAAGTATTCAGCAGTGATGAATTTCAAGGAAGGTTAATTTCAAGTTTGTATTTTAATATGATACAGAAAATCTATTTACTACACCTAAATTTTAAATTTACTACACCTAAACTACATAAAATAACAGTTGATTGATTGATTAATTAAATAAATAAATATAATAATTAATTTTAATGGTTTTTCCAGTCTCCTCCAGGCAAGACAGTATGGCTGGACAATGTACTTGTGCTGTCGTCTGAGACAAACATGGAGCGAGTCATGGAGGAAGAGGCCTTGGACCTAACTGCAGAGTTCCTCTCTCAGTGTGGCAAGGACAGCTTCTATATTGATGAACGAAATACAGGTGCTAATGTGATTATGAAATCAAAAATGATATAGTATCGAATTTCAGTTATTGTCAGATTTATATAAGAAGTGATATTTTTATTTGTCCTGTACATGGTTACTTTGAACATGGGAAAGGTGAATAAAAACCTTATATTATTTATATTGGACGTAACTGAATAACAACCTAAAAACTGATGCGACTTTTAGTAATTGAAGTACTCACTGTGATAGCCTACTCAACTTATTATAATATATGGCTTATAAATATCACCTTGCTAATTTATTCATATGCCATATGAATTTCCATACTTTTTTAAGAAGTGAATTTTAACAGTGATTCTATTAACCATGCATTCAGTTTAATATTGCAATTTTAATCCCTTCTTACACAACTATATATAATTTTTGTTATTTCATAGGGTTTTGCCGGGATGCTGTATTCTCTATAACATCTGCCTACAATAATGGTGCACTACCTTGCCAGTGTGACTTTGACGGATCCTTGAGTTTTGAGTGTGAACAGTTTGGGGGCCAATGTCCTTGCAAACCAAATGTTATTGGTCGTAAATGTGAGGCATGCAAGATTGGCTACTATGGTTTTCCAGACTGCAAACCCTGTAACTGTCCGTCTGCTAAATGTACCGAAACAGGTAATGAT
The DNA here is from genome assembly GCA_035578905.1 of Stictocephala bisonia. Lineage (NCBI taxonomy): Eukaryota > Metazoa > Arthropoda > Insecta > Hemiptera > Membracidae > Stictocephala > Stictocephala bisonia. The sequence goes on from JAQJVL010000134.1 coordinate 693,056, forward strand.
AAATATTTATTATGTAACTGCTTTAATCCTATCCATTGCCTTAATTTATGATATGAGTTTTTCCATTTCTTATTAATTAAGTGTTTTTTTCTTCTTTCATTTTTGTGGTCAGTTGAGTTATTGTTAACCACTTTCTATGTATATTATATTAAATTTCTATTGTGTGCTATTTCACTTTTTTGTAGTGTAAACATTCAAAATTGGACACATATAAAAGATTTCAACCTTTTGATCAGCAAAATAGGTCTGAACATTTTGAATGAATGAAATTGGCATAATTAAATAAAATACTGCAGAAAATTGCAAATATTACAGACATCTTTGTGTACCAGAACATACTGTCGTATTTGCAACATCCCATATGATATTAAATGTCAACAACAATAATACAATCCTTGCAATAATATGTTGACCATAGATGGAATAGTATATTATATAAAAAAGTTTAACTCCTTAAACACATTGATTTTTTTGTAGGAGAGTGTGTATGCCCTGCCCGAGTAACAGGCCAGAACTGTGACCGATGTGAAGACCTTACATATGGCTACGACCCTTACTATGGCTGTGATAGTTGCAACTGCCATCCCCTGGGAGTGCAGGGTGATCTGCAATGTGACATTCTCACCGGAGCTTGCCCGTAAGTATATATTGCCTTTTCAGTTTACTGAGAGTAGAGACTCCTGGCGTATGAAGCTGATTTCCTCAGAGATAGATAGAGTTAAAGTGATTAAAATATTGTCTTATTAATTAAGACATATAATTAAAATATGTCTTAGCTATGGATTATTACTAGATGTAATTGAGTTACAGCTAGTATAATGTACACCTAGATGTAATTGAGTACACCTGTACACCCTCTACTACGAGGGCCGTTCGGAAAGTAACCTCCGGTTGCTCATAGAATAGGAAGTGGAGGGGATAGTGCCACCATAGTAGCGTTGATGCGCAGGTCTCTTCAGCCGGCATCCAGCCGTGGTACTGTGAAGGTCGTCCGAGTGCTAGTTCGTTTTCTGTAGCTTGTGAAAATGGCGTCTGTCATAGAAAGTCCCGCCAAATGTGAGGTGCGATCAGTCATTAGATTTTTTACAGCCAAGCAGTATTCAGCGGCAGCCATTCATAGAGAATTGTGCACTGTGTATGGACCGGCAGTAATGAGTGAAGGAGTTGTTCGGGAATGGGTCAGACATTTCAAGAATGGCCGAACTAATGTCAATGATGAAGAGAGGAGTGGCAGACCGTCTGTGGTTACTGATGGACTTGTCGAGAAAATCAACGAGAGGATTCGTGACAACCTTTCTGTCACTATCTCGTACAAAACAGTCCTAGAAATCTGTTGAAATTCATCCCAAAGCTCTGAGATAGTGAACCGTCGATTGTCACGAATCCTCTCGTTGATTTTCTCGACAAGTCCATCAGTAACCACAGACGGTCTGTCACTCCTCTCTTCATCATGGACGTTAGTTCGGCCATTTTTGAAATGTCTGACCCATTCCGAACAACTCCTTCACTCATTACTGCCGGTCCATACACAGTGCACAGTTCTCTATGAATGGCTGCCGCTGAATACTGCTTGGCTGTAAAAAATCTAATGACTGATCGCACCTCACATTTGGCGGGACTTTCTATGACAGACGCCATTTTCACAAGCTACAGAAAACAAACTAGCACTCGGACGACCTTCACAGTACCACGGCTGGATGCCGGCTGAAGAGACCTGCGCCTCAACGCTACTATGGTGGCACTATCCCCTCCACTTTCTATTCTATGAGCAACCGGAGGTTACTTTCCGAACGGCCCTCGTAGTAGGATTCTATAAACTATATAATTCTGGAGTTTCGAACACATATTGAAAAATGCAAACCTGTTACTTGTCCTGGTCAAAAATCCATGGCAATTAGCTCCTTGGCACAATGAATTGTTTCTCTCAACTCATCACAAGGCTCCAGTCTGTATCTTGATTACATGCCATATGACAAATAGTTTCAATATCAACCTTTCGTACTCATCATTGAAAAGTTATTTTTTAATTAAGATTGAGTCTGCTCAAAATGGGGCACAATTCCCCTTGTTTTTTTTCTCCAAAAATTCCTTTAAAGTCAGAGATCTGATCAAGGAAATTTGATGTTTCAGGTTGTAAGAATCTATACATTTCACATTGTTGGCATGCCTATCTGCTTTCTCATTCCCTTTCACCACACAATTTGGTGACTACATTTCAGGAATTAGACACGGAAACTAAATTAGTTTTGTTTTAAGTTTATTTTTAACAGTTAGAAACAAACATTAGTTTCTTTAGTGAAGTTGAGATAGAGTTGATATTGGTCACTTAATATGTTCAAATTATTAAATTTTCAATAATTTAATAAATTGAAAATACAAAGAAAATTCAAAAATAATAAAGTCGATTTCATCTTCTAAATATTTAAATGCCTGGGAAACATATTTTATTAACAAAAGTAATCCATCTTTAATGAACAATGAAAATGGGCCTATTCAAAATTCCCGCTTATTATCAACTTATTTTATAAAAAAACTATACACTCTAAAAAAATTATACATCCTAATATATATATATTTTTATATACAATATATTTACACTTATATTCTTATATTATTATACATGATTTACATGTTTTCCCAACTAATTATTGTCTTGTTTGTTTACAAATAAAGTTGTGTTGCCTGATGATGCCAGCTTTGCTGGCGAAAGGCTTAGTTGAAATTAAAATGTATTGGTTTTATTGAAAATTTAATAATTTGAACATATTAGTTTCTTTATACAAAACAAATTTTAATTCTAAATGTGATATATCACTAATGTTACGTTTGCATTTAAAGATTTCTCAGAAATTAGCCTCTCCCCGCAACAAAATTTTGCCCTTTTTTGTCCATTTTAGAAAGTTAAACAGATTTCATTTTTATTTCTGTCGTCAAACTAGTTGTTATTAGACATTTTGTATCTAATAAAAAATGCCTACTAAATTTTTAATTTTTATTCGTGTTTGAAAGATTTGGAATTGAACTTGGGACATTCAGTTTTGAAGGTAAATGTCCAAAGTAATGGTAAAACACTCATGAAATTATGTTAAAACGTATTTCTGCTTATTTATGGAAAATCATTAGAAGTAAATAAAATTGATAAATAAAAACAAGCCCTTAAAAATGACATACAATATAATGCATGTTGATATTTACAAATTTGTACTTACAATCAATTTGAATTTCTTTAAAATCGGGTATAGCGACCAACATCAAAATTCACATATATGTAGTCAAGGTGCATACCGGAGTTAAGCTGACATTTTGTGAATAAAAAATGAAATTAAGATGAACATAACTCGAATGGTAAGAAAATTAGAGGGTATTCCGTAAATGTAAATATTTTCCACAAATCATCCGCTATTTTGAAAAGCATTATGATAAGTGAATTCTGTTTACCTTAATGAGTTTCTTTAAACAAGGCCTTAAAAATGATGTATTACTTACCCTATGTTTACAAATAAAACTTTCAAGTTTCAAACCCATGGCCTTTAGTGTTGGAGGACACTGTACATAGATTTTAATGAAAATATTTTCAATGGATTTGCTGTGTGTGCTGTTTATAGGGAAAATATTTTGTTTTATGCCACTAGACTAGTGGTTCCCAACCTTTTTTTATCTTCTGTACCCTTTAAAGTGTTGTTAATTTATAGATACCCTTTAGTTCCAACCCCCTCTATTCCATACAGATATTTTTATTACGTAACCTTCATAGAAACATAGCGATTAAAGGTAAAACAGCCCAACATATGAAATACATGATTTTTATTTTACTTCACAAAACCTTTTCCAATCCAAATTAACTTTCAAATAACAAACAAACACAATGAAAATGTTCCCTCGTTACTTTTAAAATATTACTGTTTTGGGAAAAAAAGTTTACTCACTGGGATCGTTGAGCTTGTATTGCAGAGCCAGTTTTTTAAAAATCTGATTCAAATGATTACAGGTTGAGTCTCATATCTGAAGATGTACAAAGCTTATTCCTATGTTTATTTTTTTATAAATGCATAAGAGGAAATGTTCTCTCAACAAGTACAGCACTGTTAAGGGCAACAAATAGTTCAGGACTTTATCACTGGCACTTTTGTATTCTGTTCTCACTTCTGCATATGTGAAATAGATTAGTAAAGTAACATTTTAGTAGCTGTAATTTGTACACATAAAATCAAACCATCTTTGTTCATTTAATATACAAACAATTAATTAATTACATTGATCAGAGTCAAATTTAGAAACTACTAAGCCTAATTAATGCAATATTAATACTATCAATATTATCATTTTTTGTTAAGGCAGATAAGTTGTAAAAAATACTGTTGATTTCATAAAATCCCTAATTGATTCCTTTGATTAAGGGGAACAAATTGTTGGTATATTTATGTACTTGTCAAAAGCTTTCAACACCGTCTTAATATGCTATTAGACAAATCTGCTTTATTGACATAGATCCAATTGATAATTTTTTTACTAAATATTACAGCACCTATTAGGAGCTTGGAGTTTGGAGAATGAACAAAAAGCCGAATTAAGTATGCTTTTGATCTTTGGGAGAAATTCAGCTAGCCGTACATGTGTAGCCTTTGATCAGAAAAGGTTAAATTGTTTTTTTCAGTGTTCTTCAGCTTTGTGCAAAGTGTTATGTATGTCATAACAATAATTTTTTAGACTCTAACACTTAAAAATCACAAAGAAAAGCTGTTGTAACCACCATTATTAATTTTTACCCTTAAGCACAACTTCCCTTATTCAGTGCTTTAACTTATAGAATCACTACAAAACTTGGATACTTCGCACAATTTTCTTAACATACAATATATGTCCAATTAAAGAATAGCAATAGTTATGTTTCTTTAACTGTGAAGGTGCAAGGTGAATGTAGTGGGGAGGACTTGCGACCATTGTCAATATGGATTCTGGCAGTTCCCACAATGTCAGCCATGCGACTGTGATCTGAGGGGCACCACATCAGACATTTGTGATCAGGTATATCTTTAAAATAGAAAATAGAGGTAAACGGACTAATTACCTACACTATTTATGATATAAGTTAAACAAGGGTTTTGTACACTGCTCAGAATAGTGTAACTGTTGCGTCTACACGTGTTTACTCTAGTAGTGATTTTTGAGTTCGAGTCGAGTAGTTGGCATTTTTTCGAGTATCGAGTATTTACAGAAGGATATCCTGTTCACCCAAGACAACTGTAAAAGACAGACACCATCCTAAGCCTATATTAAGTTTTGCCAGATTCGTAAATATATACATCTAAACTGAACACAGTAATTTTGATTTGTTGTTTGTAATTGTAACATTTGATAAATAAAACTTTTTACATTACTTCCTGTCTTCTAACATTTTTATGTGGCATTGTTTTGTTTAACCTTTTTCCTTTTTTCAGAACTAATATTATGTAAGAAATTATATTATTAATTGAAACAACGTGGATTATAAAGATTTAATCTGTTCACTCATATTTTCTATGCAAGCCAATTATACTGTTTCACAGCCGGTATATTTATCTGGTGATTCAGTTCAAAGTATACCACAAAAACGTAGCGAATCTTGTTGGCAAAGGTTGCATCCAACCAAACTGATGCTAAAATTCAGGTGTCATCGCCAAATGCAGTCATTTGCTTTCAGAATTGCCTCCTCTCAACAAAAAGTTGATTGTGTACACGCCAAGAAGAGTGATCTGTATTCTGTGGGTATTTAATTCAGTAATAACAAGGTTACAACTAACCAGAAATAAGCTCTAAATTACATAATAAAATTTGAAAATCTGGATGACAAAGACTGTGGTTCAATCAATTGATAATAATAACTAAGCAGGTTTACTAAAAGTAAATTTTAAAGTCGCTTAGGATGAATTAGTTTTCAAATTATGATCGGTAATGAAATATGTGCAACTTTAAACTACTTCGATACATGAGGCTACACTGAACAACAGATAAATAATTATGTCATACCGAGAAATTCATGAAAACCTGGTGTAATCGAATGAAAACCATAGACGTAGTCTGCTAATATAACAGGTCTAGCTGATATTGGCGAAGAGATGCAGTCTGAAATATGGCTAAGTGCCAACTAGTGATACAGTGAAGATTTTGGGCAGCTAAATTATAAACTTATGAATAAAAAACGAAACGTTTAATAAGGCTTCGGTTCAATAAAAATTATTTTCCGAATCTCTAAATTCGTTGTATTTTGTTTAGAAAAGGTCTTCAACATGTTTCTCCCTCACTTGGGTTGGTTCGTGATTGTTTTACAGTTTACATCGACGTCGACGTCAATGTGAACAGGTTTACGAATAAAAATTATCGTACTTTACCACATTTTACACACAAAATAAAACACAAGAAAGCGCATATTTTTTATTTATAACTTATAAAACTGTTTATTCTTAAAACTAAACTAAGATGTAAATCTGATATTTTGTGAAATACAACTACTCGATCGACTTCAAGTAGTTTCGGAAGCTTCGAGCTGAGTTCGAGTAGTAAAATACACGATCAAATACTCAAAGCTTCGAGTACTCACACACCCCTAGTTTACTCCTAAAAATTCAAAATGAGCCTTATCACATTTGTTTTTCTATCTGTTAGTAAATCTCATTGAGATGTTTTTGTTTGATTTTGATGAAATACTTTTTCTTTGGTCTGTACTTGTTTGAGAAGATTATAAGCTATTGAGAACTTGGGATTTAACTTTAGGTTTTTGCTCCTACTGCCTTCAAGACTACCTCATGTTATGCTTTTCGACAATGCATGTGTGTGGTATTGTCCAATAGCACAACATAGATATCCCTTTGATTTAGATCTGAGATCATTGTTATTTTGTTTTTACACTCAATATCAGCTTGTATAGAAATTTGCAATAGAAATTTTGTACTGTCATCAAAATAACAACAATAATAAGAGGAAATAAATAAAATACTAGGGGCCACCCCTGCACGCTTTGTGTGCCAACCCCGTCACTCGCTGTGCTCAAAAAACCTCGGCCTTCGGCAACGGTAATGCTGGTTGTTGGTAGATTTCACTCGCTATGCTCGGACATATCTTTTGCTTCAAATATTAGAGGGTAAACGTTATTGTGTAAAGTCACAATTATTTATTTACAGAATCTTGCTCACATTACTTGTGTTGCTACCTGTTTATTAGTATAAATACCCAATACCCAAATGACATTACTTAACGTATTTCAGTCATGTTCAATTCATTTGTTTTTGTTAAACAGCTGAAGATGAATTAAATAAGTAAAATAACTGCATTATATTACTATTAAAACATTCAAGTCCAGATGAGTAAAGCCCTACAATCGAATGTGAATAAAACCATGCTTACAACCTCCTCTGGTTTAACATTATGAAACATCTAACCTCCTTGATAATACAGACGACATTGTTTACATTCCAACAGCTGTTAAAACTTTTTGGAAATCATTATTTACATTTTAACAGCTGTTACTTTTCGTTTCATTTAAACCTGTCTCCATGTTATTCTTATGGCTGAAAAACGAACTTTGAAGGCGTCCTACATCCTTCAGGATAAAAATATTGAAAAATTAAGACCTTATTGCACAACGAGAGTCATCTTCAAGACTTTTCTTCATCACCATAATTCCAAATGCTTGAATTGACATTTTAAGGGTCCCAGAAGATGACTTTTGAAGTAAAACACCAAATTTATTGTTTTTAGCTACAGTATTCATTATATTAATTTTAAAAAGCGACAATGTAAACACGCAAATACACGAAAAGCGCTCTCCACAGTGGAACAATGGCGGCTCGGCGATACTCGCGCTACCCATATCTCTTATCCAGTAGTAGTACTAGCTGATAGACAATGAAATTCCTACTGGCAACCACGCTGTGTGTCACTGGACATTGATTCCAGGAACTTTTTGACTGTACCTCATATAAATGTATTACAACATTATAATTAAATTATAAAGTACTAACTTTTAAAACATAATGTTGAATATAAATAAATCATGATTATGATGTTTCAGGACACATCTGAATGTTTCTGCAAAAGCAATGTCTATGGGCAAGCTTGTGATCTGTGTAAAGAAGGTACATTCAATATTCAGGATAAAAATGAAGAAGGATGTACAAAGTGTTTTTGTTTCGGCAAAACCACTCGCTGCTCTGGTTCAAGCCTCTACAAAGATCGGGTACAATTACAGCTTTATCTTTAATATTTTAAGTTCAATTTTATTTACCCTTTGCACTCGGATGGTAAATATGGTGTATCATCGCCATGTTGCTGTACAAGTCGTATTTGTTTTACACACGTCATCCTCCAGCGCATACTCAAATTTTATTGACACCCATCAAGCCTTACAACTTGGATTTAAAAACACATAATTGCATTTTTGTGCTTCAGATTACGAACTACTGAGCTGACATTTAAATAGATAAATGTCGTAACCTTTGATTCAATTGATTAATTTTAGTTAAAACATATTGTTCCATGAGTGCATTTTGAAAATAATAGTATTGTTATAATTGAATGTATATGAAATTATTTGTTTTTTGGAACAATAATTTAAACACAAAAATCAGTTCTTATGTAGAAATACAATATATATAATATAACTTTCATGAAATGGCAAGTGATGGTCTAAAAAAATCATATTGAATAAACATTTTAAATAATTTAAAAAAAATAAAATTTAGAATGACAACTAGCCTACAAAATATACTCATTTTATGGAACATCAAGAAATATTAACATTTTTATAAAAAGACTATGTAAAAAATTAATTCTTGATAAAATACATATAATGGCAAGGATCTGTAACATAATATTCAATTTAAGTCAACTTTTTGTAATGTATTTACTTATGTTGGCAGTATGTCTTGAACTGGTATGACTTACAGAATAAACGATTGCCCCATTGGTCGACCGATCCACGCCTTCGCCCCACTCTCCCTAGGCCTTCTTCCCGACACACACACACACCACGCAGTCAGTCCCATCATCTGTACCCAGTCTGATCCATTTACCTCGTGGTCGGCCAATTCGATAGATTGAACTATACAATGCGTTTTATTCCTAATTAACCTTCACCATTATGTTGGCGATAACGTCGCCAACAACACTTTTCAAAACAATTTCACGACAAATTTACAAGGACTGTTTCCTGGCCTCTTCATTACTGTCATCTATTTCTTGGTCTAATATTTGTTCCTAATGTAGTCTGACTTTAATTCAGCCATATTTATATTGAATCACATAAGTAATTTAAATAACTTAAAATAAAAATGAAAAGTTGTACACTCGACTACCGACCACTTTCATTATCATTCAGACTGAAGCAACTTTGGACTTCTGGTACTCTAAATGGTTCCTTTCTCTGTTAGTGTTGTTCTTCTCCAATCGAGAGCAGCACTTTCCGAGCTGAAATATCAGTGTTTGAATTTTCAGAGACCAAATAAATCAACCATAACACTGGTTCACCTGCTGTACCATGCCAGTGGAAATGGCTAAAAGGAGTGATACAACCGTTGTACCAAACCAGTGCTGCGGATGGGTACGCAAATTAATTATGACTTCTAGAGCATGATGGCGATGGTACACCTATTGTACCTAATGGGGCCCCCGGGAAAGTTCTTGTAATTTTATACAAGTGCAAAGGGTTAAGCATCCTGTAGGGCCAAGTCATAAATAATTTTTTACACACTAGACTTTAAATTAATATAAGATATAATATAGCTTTGCTGGATATTTATTGCCTTAGTGTGATATACAATTTTAAAGACAAAAAAGTGGAAGGTAAGTTAAAAAACTATTTGTTTAGTCAACTATTTGCATGCCACGTATATTTTAAGTTGGTGTACTCAGAGATTCCAGGTATTTTTCCAGTGGATGTACCCAAAAGTGCCAGTCCTTTTTTAGCCAACTTGTAAGGATTTCACAGTTTGTTTATTTTTTAAGCTATCTACACAATTCCTTTGTTATTTTTCTCTAAAGAAAAATACAAATTATATAATGTAATAAAATCTATGAAATAACAACATTTTAAGATTAAAATATTGATTATCAAAAAATATTATCAGGATTTTTTTTTAATTTTCAACAATAATAATAAAAAAATAATAGGCCTATAAACTATTTATATCACTGAAAAGAGTGCTTATATCCTGTATGTATAGAAATTTCTAATCATTATCTCAAAGAAAAGTCACTTACTTAAGCAACTTTTAACATAATTTACCAACTTAACATGTCCATGCCACTCAAAGAATTAACACAACATGTACGAGGGTCATTTTTAAAGTAAAAACCGTTTTCAAATAGTGTGAGTGAAACTTTATTTATGGATATAAATGATATCACAAACTAAAATATGAAAATTTTTTCACTTTTCTATGTAGTCACCATTAACATTGACACATTTTTGAAGTCATTGTACCAGCTTATGGATTACATCATCAAAGAACTCTCCCGCCTGACTGTTAAACCAGTTCGTAACTGTTTCTTTCAACATGTCATCATTTTCCAAGCGCTTTCCACCAAGAAATCCCTTAAGTTTTGGAAAAAGATGAAAATCCGATGGTGCTAAGTCAGGACTGTATGGTGGATGAGACAGTATTTCTTAACGAAACTTGTCCAGTTGCGTCTGTGTCCTTGCTGCAACGTGGGGCAGAGCGTTGTCGTGAAGCAGAATGACGCTTGCGCGCCTAAGCTTCAATAATGTTTTGCAATATCTTTCAGAATTTATTGTTCACCGATTTTGGCAAATTTCCTCGTCAACTTTTTGTTTCAACTCTTCATTGATGACAGTAGGCCGTCCAGGTCATTGTTCGTCGTCATGAACACTTGTCATTTCTTCATTAAATAGCCTACACCATTTTCACACATTTCCATCATTCATAACACCCTCACCGTAAACTTCAAGAAGCTGTCGGTGAATTTCAGCAGGATGAACATTTTTTGCGTTTAAAAACCTAATAACTGAGCGTACTTCACAGTCGGCGTAATTATTGATTGACATTGCGACAAACAAAGCAGTATAACCACACAACCAGCATCGGCAGAGACGTGAAACGTAATGGCGGCGTTGACGGAGACAAGCTAGTAAGACCTGAGCTAGGATGGACGTTACGTGACTGGATTCGTGGGCACAATGCGCAATCGGTTTTTACTTTAAAAATGACCCTCGTATATTATAACATCATGAGAATAGACGAGAAAAGATGTAGGTAAACAAAATGTAGTTAAGAGACTTTATACCAATCAGACTTGACGGACTGATGGACATTTATCTAATCTTTTTTAGGAAAATAAAGTATTTATTTTAAACAATTAACATTAGAACCCTTTATCATTGTGTATGTATGGGCCATATGTTCATTGATTTTTTTAAATGGGCTACCATTGTGATCTTGTAAATCATATGTCTGACAACATACTACAAAAATAGGGAACCTTGTTTTTGGAGGCAGTTAAAAATTCATAATTAAATTTTTGAAAAACTGCTGCCATTTTCCAATATGGCGGTCAACTTAGGGTTTTCTTACGAAACACCCTATATTTTGTGCCGTTTGCACATTACGATTGTCTCCCTTGGACAGTGCGGAACTACAGGCTGGGACTAGCCTCTACTATGCGTCCCAGAGGGGCAGCCACTTCTTCACCCATTCCGCGCTGTCCATCCATCAGCCTCCAGGATGAAGACATTGACATGCAGGTGACCCACACCCAATTATTTATCCGGCCCTTCTGGCCTCCAACGATTGAATATTTTGATAAAAGAACAACCTCTGATAAAACTTGGTTTGTGTTTTCGATGAACAGTGAAATTTTAAAGCGAGATATATTTTTAGATTTTATTTTTATCTTGTTTAGTTTATATTTTTTTCTTGGGGTTATTTCTTTTAAAGAACGGGATTCTCGGGAAATTCTTCATTTTGTTGTTCCCATTAGGAGTTGCTCAGTTTAGCCTGCTGGATTTCGGCATGATTACTAATTTAATTCTTTTGTTTAATTTTTTTAACTTTTCCAGATTGGCCTAACCTTCCAAATTTAGTTTGTTGCCCGAGGCACCGTAAGTTCGGCTGCCGTTTAAAAATGTTGTCCTTTTGTTATCTGTAGTTATAGTTTTCTAGTTGTAGTTTAATCATTCATGTATTCTGTTATTTAATTATTCCTGTATGTGTTATTGTTATTATTTATTTATTATTGTTATATTTTTCAGAGATTTATACATATTTTGATAAATATCTTATTAGGACTAATCATTTTGATTTATATTTTATTGATATTTTTGTACTGTTAATATTTCATAAGCTTGTTGTTTTTTATTTATTTATTTTTCCTCAAGGCCATATAATGTATTTTTAATTTTCTGTAACTTTGATAAATATTGTAACTTTTCACAAAAAGTCAACAGCCCGTTTTATCCATAAATGTTTAATTTTTTGTGTTTGTCACTTAATAATTTTTTAATACTTTTGAATTTAAGGTTTTTTTAAAAAATTTTCATGTAATAATTAATAATTTTGCCATTCAACTTGTGTTTTTTTGTTCTGTGCCATCCTCCTGAGTTCGGTGCCTTAGCACCCACCCTTGATGAGCCCAGCAATGTATTGATAGTACGAGGGTGGGTTGTAATTTTATGATAGTTTTAGATAAAAATAGTCATTTTAAGATTCTTTTATCCTTGGCAGCTTTTTTATATTTTGAATAATAACGTAGATATGAGAGCTCAAAATGTTTAGATTACTTATGAGCCCACTATTGAGATAAGAATTTTAAAAAAATTGATCAAATATCTGGAAACTTCACAACAAACGTTTGGAAAATGCATGCCTACCTATTCTTTTTTACAATTTGACAGAATAGTGTATTAAATTATAATACAGAAATTTAAACAAATGTGTTACTTTTTTGTCACAGCGATGTTAGCACCACTGTCACTATTATCAACTGTTTAAGCAAAATTCTAATACAGCTGTCGATCTGTATTGGAAGTTGGTAAGGCCTGTATTCTGTATTCATATCTCAATGGTAAGCTCCATAAGGAATCTAAATACTTTGAACCCTCATATCTACATTATTAAGCAGAATATAAAAAAAACTGCCAAGAAATAGGTGTTAAAATTACTATTTCTATCTAAAACTATCATAAAATATAGGGCGTTATCAAAGAAAAAACAAAGTTGACCGCCATATTGGAAAATAGCAGCCATTTTAAAAAAATTGAAATTTGTATTTTTAATTGTCTTCAAAAAATAAGGAAAGGTTCCCCATTTGAAGTTTTTTTGTCAGACTTTTGGTTTCCAAGATCACAATGGTGGCCCAATATCCCAATATATATATATATATATATATATATATATATATATATATATTGTATATGAGTTTGTCCATTAATGAAGTGATTAGAAACATGAATTGGAAACAATATTGTTGTAATGCCCTGAATAACAGTTTTTGTGTAGGCTATTTAGTATGATATGGTAGCTTGTGTGTTGTCTGTACATTTATTCAGTTATACAGTAATATTTTATAATTATTTTTATAGCTATAAATATATAGTTATTTAGTTCTAAAATAATGTTTGATTATTAGCTCATTTACTGATCAGACACTTTATCTCTACATTCAGAATATGTAGTTTTGCATTAATATATTTGTTTAAAAATCACAGATAAAAGTGGCTGATGGTTGGAAATTAAGTGTGGCAAATTTAGGAAAAACAGTATCTTTAAAAGATACTGATATTGAAGCAGAGCTTATCAGTGCTGATAACCTCGGAGCAGATTTGACCAATGAAGTGTTCCGGAACCAAACTGTTTACTTTTCTGCCCCTGCAGCATACCTTGGCAAAAAACTTACATCTTATGGAGGAGCACTTACCTATTCAATCTTCTACACACCTGGACCTTTTGGTGAGATTACATTATCAAATTGATTAAAATCATCTAAGAATATTCATAAAATGCATTTAACTTTACTATCTGTCAAAGATTTTAATTTATTGTAAAATTTGGTGATGTTAAATCTTATTCTGTACCAAAGCTGAATTCAAACCTTAGACTGAAATCAAGGAAGGATTTTTAATAATTTGTACTAGACAAATAAAATTAATCACTAATCACATGACTGATCTGCCCATAAGTAATAAATGGGGAAGTCAATCCCCATTTGTACTTCCAGTAATTGCATCTGCCAATGCCAGTTCGTAATCAAATATACAGTGTTCAGTCCCTACGAGGGAGGTTGATTCCACTTACAGGTAATGACGGATCGTTAATAAGGAACTTATTTCATCCATCAAAACTGTTCCGCGCTATGGCCCAGCTAGTATTGAGGGAGAAATTTGATCTGCTTAACTGGAAAGCAGTACGTAGAGGTGGGTTACAGGATTTTAAGCAACTCTTATGACGTGGGAAATCCTGTGTAATGGAGAGGTGCAGGGCATTCAAGATCTAATTGAATTCTTAATGGTGGTTCGGCCAGCATTAGAGTAAAATAAATTCTGCTTGTAGCGCTGGCTGTACAGCTAACCGCAAGCACTCAAACACAGACTCTTGACCCCTCCTTGTCTATATAATTGCAGGAAGTCGTTGAAGCGTGATCCTGTGGGTGCTGTGTCTTGCTATACGTGTGCGTAGTGATTGGATTGTAATATAAAATACGAGTAACAGTACAACCACAAGTTGAGTATATAAAGTTAATCAATTTTGTAAATTGTATGATATTAGAAAGCTTAAGATGCCATACACAGCATTGTACTTCTAGTCGTAATAGAATAAAAATAAACATATAACATTAATTATTGAAAATAAAATTTGCTGATTTGCAGTAAAATTACGTAAATCAAAATAACTGATGAGCAAGACCAGTCCTGTGAGGGTCTGTTTTTTAAATTTGGGAATAATCGGGAAAATAGTTTCTTAATTCTGCATGTACCAAGAAAGCCCCAATTCGCATCTTTGATGAGATTTATTTATAACTATAAACATAATTTTAATGAAAGAACTATTTGGAGGCGTTTAAAAACTGATATAAAGTAATTGAAATCGAAAAAATCTAACATTTTTTTGACCAAGCAGCCTTAAGTAGTGCCTCCTGATCTCTTACCCCTGGAGGAACTATATTGCACAGACCCGGGAGCCAAGGAAGTGGAGTTTCTATAAGAGTGTCACTAATAGCTCTCACGACCCTATTAAGTTGGACACGCTTTTAGTGAGTACAGTATTTAGCCATACAGGAGCACTGTATTCAGCAGGTGAGTAGACCAGTGATGAGTACTTAGAACGTGTGATTTGGCTCCCCAAGTTGTTCCAGCAATTTGATATAATACATTTGCCCTGGTTTTGGTTTTAGTTTCTGTTTTTTGAAGATGGCTTTTAAATATCAGCGATCGATCTAACGTTACTCCCAGGTGCTATGGATGATCATTATGACGGAGTTTTACACTATTTAGAAAGATGATCAGTTTTCAATTAGCCAGTCTGGTACTTAAGTGGAAACAGGCTACTTATGTTTTTGATGGGTTAGGATTTAGTTTCCAGGTTCTAAAATATTCTTCGAGGGCTGCAAGATGACTTGTGAGTGCTTCTTCAGTAGTACTGAAGTCCTTGTGTTGATAAGCCAAAACAATATCACCTGCATTTATAAAATTTTTGGACTTTGTGATTGGGATGTCAGCGGTATACATGTTAAATAAATTTGGAGCTAGTACAGACATCTGTGGCGACCATCCTTCAGCTGTCTATAAGAGCTTAATTCACAACTGAGATAAACTTTTATTAGCCTGGCAATAAGCATTGACTCCAAAAGTCACAATAGAAAGAGACAGAGAAGGAGACTGTAGAGCTTGAACAACAAACCTTTGCTCCATACTGTGTCTTAAGTTGCTCTAAGATCAATAAAAGCTGCAGATGTTTTCAAATTCTTTTCAAACCCATTCTCGATAAATGGTGTCAGTGCTAGGATCCAGTCTCTACAACTTTGGCCAGGCCGAAAACCAGCTTGTTCAACTGGAACATTAGAATCAAGAATGGGTGATATTCTATTGTATATCAGCCTTTCTAGCAACTTATAACAACCACTAAGAAGAGATATTGAGCGATACTTTCCACTCATTTAGGATCTTTGCCAGGCTTCATAACAGCTACTAATTTTGATCTCTTGAATGCTTTCGGCAAATTGCCTGTAGCTAATATCTTACTGTAGACTGTTTGAAGCCATATTTTCACTTTGCTTCCAGCATGCAACAGAAAATCCCGATAGATAACGTCAAGACAAGCTGCTTTCCCTGCTGTTATAGCAGAAATCATCCTATCTATCTCTTCCTCCATGAAATTTCTGGAGACTTCTAGGGGTGCCATTTGACTCTTTTTTATTTCATTCAGTTTGATAAGCTGATTATCCGTTTCACTATATTAGAGGCCTTTGGGTGGAGCACTTATCTTTGATTTGGATATTTACAAATAGAGAGTTTCCTTAAAAGTGACCACGCTTTTCTACTTCTGTGGGTTAAGTGTATATTCAACACTTTTATCCATTTTTCTCTTCTTTACTATCCAGAGAGTGCAGCAGCAGGTTAGCCATGTTGGAGTTTTTAGTAGTATTAAACTCTTTGTAAAGGTCATCTAATTCCTTACTCCATCCTGGTATATACTCCTTTCTGTATCCTCTTGGTATGCAAGCTTTAGCAATGGACAAGACAAGATTTGTAAAACGATCATAATGTCTTATTGTGGAGGAATGAACCTGATGCTATCATCAAGCCTAATGGTAAAGGCCTCCAAGTGAGTTTTATTAAAATTCCGCCTAGGCCTTGGAAAAGATCGAATTATGGGAATTTGGATCAACATAAGCCCAATGAAACCATAGTGGCTTATGTTGAGAGTGGGGAAAAGCATCAAGAACTTTCCTCTTAATTGGCTTTGGTCTTAATGATCGTTTGCATGATCAGAAGCGTAAGTCAGGGGAGTAACCTTGATGCCAACAAGCTGAATAAAAAGTAGCTGAATATTAGCATCAAAGATCAGGAAAAGGTTATTCATTTCAGCCCAGTCAGTAAGCTCTCTGCCAATCTCATCATCGGTGTTGTAGCACCATTGGCTATGGTGACTGTTTAAGTCCCCAACATAGAGGACAGTGTGTTCAAAACTTTTACTATTGTAATTTCTGACACTTGGATTGCCAAAACAAAGACGTCACCATCAGAGCTCTTATGGGTAACTGACACATTGTCTATGTCATGCTTCACAAATTTGCAATACTATACCCCCTATGCCCTCTGGAATCAACAATTTTGTATCCAGGAATATTGCCTCTTGCACTATTATTATCTTCGATATAGGTCTCTTGGATTGCAAGGATAACAACATTGTTTTCATGAAGTATCCTACTGATGCACTCTTCGCCTTGCTTAAGCCCTCAGCGTTAAAATGTATTACGTTTAAAACAGATCCTATTAATTTAAGACAAGCTTGATCCTTAAAAGCTTTTTATGTTTTGTGGTAACTGCCATAGCTGGGAGATCACAAAATCATACAAGTTCAGCTACCAAATTTGTTGCTCGTTTAGAACTACCCAGGGTGTACATACAGAGATTTGCTGTGGACGCGAACAACATCACACCCCATATTAAAATATTGAATAATTAATGTTGAAATATTAATAGGCATTGTTAAAACACTTCTTTTAAAAAAATCTAAGGAAAGGAATCTGAAATGACTGATCTTTTGAATCTCACCTGCTGAAAGTAACATTTTGGTCAAAGTTCAATTTTAGAAAACTATTGAGAAACCCAGGAGCCTTTTTCACTCGTTTTATAGTGGTTAGTTTAAAAAAATCAACATTAAACTCAGTTACAAAACTAAATCTTTAATATTTGAAATTGAATTCTAAGTTACTGATCTGTAACGGGTTTTCCATCCTAGCATTGTACTTTTTCCACTTGTTATGGTATTCAGTTAGACAAAATTAAAATATTTGGTGCCCAGGTTTAAAATATAAAATTAAATTTTTAAATGATACTGTTTTTGGCTTAACAAAAAATAACAAATACAACGTAGGCCTTTCATTTTTGCAATTTTTTTTTAAATACAAAAAAAAGCTTGTCACCTATAGGTATCCTATTTTACCTAGCTTTAACATGTGAACATATTTAAAAAAAACAGTGCCTGTCAAAACCTTGGACCTGGCTGGACAACTGCATTTGGGACAACCAGTGACCTAAAAACCATGAAATAACTTGAAACAATTGTGATTGTTATACAGGAGAAGGAACACATTATATTTAGTACATCTAAATCTGAATTTCTGGTTATTACACCCTGAAAATCTGCATCTAGATAGTTTTGAGCCCTCTGGAATTTTTGGAAGATGTTGTACTCCAGCAGTATGCTGACCCATTAGGAAGTGGCACTACCTTCCCTCTTTCCCTTGCATCCAAAGGAGGTAATCTTTCAAGTGAGTCTTCCACTTCAATGGGTGGAGCAGTTGGTAAGGGCTCAAATATGTTATTTACAAAACATTTTATGTCTCTGGTTGTCCCAAATGCAGTCGTCCAGCATCAGGTTCAAGGCTATTGATCTTTTGAGAATGAATCTTCAGGTGGTTGCTCAGTAATTATAGGGTCAATGTAGATTGGATCTACATCATCGTCGTCATAAAAGCCTTCACCTTCAGTTAGATACCCATCTAGGATATTTTTGACGAAAGAATTGAATTCATCTGTCCAAAAAATGTAGCATAAAAGACATTTTTAGTCAAGATGATTGTAAACCAATAATTGTATGCCACACTAGCTACTAACCAAATACCAAATTACTACACAAATAGAACAATTTATTAAAACCATTGAAAATAATGTTAATAATGTGTACCTAAAAAATGGACTGGTAGTAAAGGTGACATGAAAGTAAAATGCTTCTAGGTTAGATCTAGCACATGTGTACTCAATTAATCTACCCTGTTAGCTATTACAACTATCAAAGATTACAACTAATTTTGTATAAGAGGAAATACAAATAATAATTAATCTAAAAAATAATTACCTTTAAAAAATGTAGGATTCCTAAAACATTGTCACTAACTCATGTTGACAACTGTCTGACTGAGTCATAAACAGTGAATAGCAGGACTGAAGTAACCGACCAGCAGATGCTACTCTCTAGTGGAAAACAGAGGAACCTTGCAGAGCATGTCAATAATGCTGATTGAATAATACAAAAAAAAAAAAAAACCTCTGGGTGACTCTGGGCCCGAAGACGCTAGCCTTGATTATATACACCTACAATATACATGTTCCATCTAATAGGAATTTGTGTCTGTAATTTTGTTAGTTATTGAAACCCACAGCCACAGCTGGTTTAAATTGCATTACATTTACATGGGACTACACTAGCGCTCCACAATGGACCACAAAAACAGCTGATATTTTGAGACTCAAAATTTAACATTGGATGAGAAATCTATTTGTGTATAAAATCAGTGGTTCTTGTAATAACAATTGACTTTCCGTACTTGTTTACTACAAAAAAATCTTATAGACCCTTTTAGATTTCCATCAGAACAAATCAGTATTATTTTTAACCAATTTCAGAACACAAAGTAATGTACCAGTTACTATGAAAATAGGTTTAAAGCTGACCACTAAGTATTAAGTCAGCTGTTACACATAAATTAGTCGTTTTTGCTAAATATTCGTTTCACTAACCAGTTATTGTTTAACCCTCCGATGGCTTAATGTCGATTTCTCTACCTTTATAACGTATATTCTGCGGTTTATTGTTGAAAAATCGACCTTCGCTTTTACCATTTATTACGAGTGTTCATTCTTGACTAAACATCATATATATTATGTTATTTGAAACAGCTGATTCCACTGCTCAGTCAGGTGAAAGCTTTATTTGGTTGGCGTTATCCTAGACTAAAAAAATTACAACGACGAACTTGACAGCTGTGATGTCAATGTCGTCATTGTTGTTTACTACTGTGCACATGTATATAGTTTTTTGTACATACCTTTTTTAGTTTAGTGATAAAGCCCTTGCAAGTTCATATTTCTTATTCAGTAATAAATTATTCACAAAATGGCTATCTTGGAATTTGTGCACTGTATATAGTGAAAACTTTGTGTGTCTGTAAAGAGTGAAAAACATTATGGATTTTCTTGTTCTTTTTCTTCTCTCCAGAAATAAACATCTTAAACTACTTGGTAAATCATTTTGAAATACATAACATAATACTATATGATTTTATAAACAAAGTGATGTATAGTAAGACTAATTTGGATAAAAAATAAGTTTTATACAAATTTAAAAAAAAGGCTGAAAGTTGGCCAAAATACGAGGGCCGTTCGGAAAATATCCTCCGGTTGCTCATAGAATAGGAAGTGGAGGGGATAGTACCACTATAGTAGCGTAGATGCGCAGGTCTCGTCAGTCGGCATCTAGCCGTGGTACTTTGAAGGTCGTCCGAGCGCTAGTTTGTTTTCTGTAGCTTGTGAAAATGGTGTCTGTCATAGAAAGTCCCGCCAAATGTGAGGTGCGATCTGTCATTCGATTTTTTACAGCCAAGCAGTATTCAGCGCCAGCCAGTCATAGAGAACTGTGCACTGTGTATGGACCGGCAGTAATGAGTGAAGGAGTTGTTCGGAAATGGGTCAGACATTTCAAAAACGGTGAAGAGAGGAGTGGCAGACCATCTGTGGTTACCGATGGACTTGTCGAGAAAATCAACGAGCGGATTCGTGACAATCAATGGTTTACTATCTCAGAGCTTTGGGATGAATTTCAACAGATTTCTAGGACTGTTTTGTACGAGATAGTGACAGAAAGGTTAGGCTACAAGAAATTCTGTGCTGGATGGGTCCCGAAAATTCTTTCAGAAAACCACAAAAACCAGCGAATGGACTCTGCTATTGACTTTCTTATGCGCTATGATCAAGATATAGCGGTTTCTTTTCTGAACCGAATTGTAACGGGCGATGAAACATGGGTAAAATACGTGAATCCGGAGACCAAAGAACAATCAAAGGTGTGGGGTCATACACACTCGCCACACAAACCAACGAAAGCCCGGCAGGATTTTTGTGGCAGGAAGTTAATGGCAACTGTGTTTTGGGATGCAAAAGGAATTCTTCTTGTGGAGTTTATGGAACGTGGGGCAACAATCAACGCTGATTCGTACGTTGAAACTTTAAAAAACCTACGAAGGGCAATTCAGAACAAACCCTGCGGTTTATTGTCGTCTGGCGTCATTTTCCTTCATGACAACGCCCGACCCCACAGTGCTCGAAAAACCAAAGACCTTTTTGAACAATTTCAATGGGATGTTTTTAGCCATCCACCATACATCCCAGATTTAGCTCCCTGTGTATTTCATCTGTTCATGTACGTGAAGAAATGGCTGGGCTCTCAGAGGTTTGAGGACGATGAGGAACTCAAAAATGCAGTCTCTGGAGCCATAGACAGCCGATTTTTATTCTGAAGGGATTTGTAAGTTAGTGCAAAGATATGACAAGTGTTTAAATGTTTTTGGAAATTATGTTGAAAAATAGGTGAAAGATGTAGTTTTAGGATGTATATAATAAAATATTTTTAATTATGTCTGAGTTTTATTTAAAGCATACCAGAGGTTACTTTCCGAACAGCCCTCTAGGTTGAACCACCGGTGGTAAAATAGTGAACAATCAGAAGGTTAAATAAAACAAAAAAAACATTACAAATATTCTGTTAACAATAAATAACTGTAAGTGATATAGTATGTAAAAATAATGTAATTTTCAAGTGAAAAAAATACAGTGAAAGAGAGAACAAAACCTATAGACTTCAGTTATTTGCATGTAGTTTGAATTCAACCATTGGAGTCTATTCAGTTTTGTAATAAAATTTTGTTAGTGTTAAGTATTCTCGTAACTTTTCGGGTGGCCAAAAATCCACAAGAGTAAGGTTGGCATTAATTTGATAATTAATTTCAAACAATTAATACAAAAAACTTAAACATGACTCAAAAGCTTGGCTAATTTGGTTTTGGCTGTAAAATGATTGCACTACTTTGTATCCCCCTAAGTAGACTTATAGGTTTTCTAGACTATAATACTTTGTTAACAGCAGCAGGCTGGGCTTTTATATAGAACCACGAAGGCAAGGGTAAGCAAGGGCTGTAGGCTTTTAGTTTATAAATCTTACTCATCAAAAGAGTTAATTTTTATCTCGATATTTCAACATATGTACTAGTAAAATGGGTCAGCAATAAAAAGTAAAAGTTTCAGAATTATTCAGTAATATATCAATTAAAAAATACTGATGTTTTCTTTTATAATTTTGTTAATCAACTTATACAGCAATTGCCACTTCTTAAAATTCTCAATAATGCTACAGCAGTTTGTGTTCCCACCACACATTGCCACTAGAGGGGAACTGTGGTGGGAAGTACTCTGTCTCTCTAGCACTACACCTGCATGTCATTCACTGTGGATCTATCTTTACAGGTAATGCGATGGGAGGTCCAGATGTGATCATTCATGGAGCAGACACCTATCTGTTGCACTATTCACTGGAGCAGCCAGCAGCTACAGAGGCCTACTCAGCCTCAGTCGATGTGGTGGAGAGCAATTTTGTATTGCCATCAGGACTACCAGCCACACGAGAACAGATCATGCAAGTGCTGGAACGCCTGCAGGGTATCCACATCAGAGCTACTTACTGGGAAGACAGTGTAACCACCAGGTCTTTTGTTTGTATTATCTTCTGACATAGTAATCTTATTAAAATATTCAAATAAATACAAATAATGACCTTGCAACTATTTTGATTGTGACTGTCTGAAATCTGTCCTATCTGGTTAAAATAAAGGTAGCTTATTTCTTCAGCGGTTAAGTTAGGTCATCATCAAGAGCACCTGCAAATGTTGTGCCATTACCACCGTATGTGTATATAGGTTGGGAAATGGGCATGACATAAGATTGTAGTGGCAATTGAAGACTTATAAAGTAACTGTTAGTGCTGATGCACGGTATATTGGAAATTGGAATGAACTATTGATTATAAACGAAAACGAGATGAAAACACTTGTATTTTGATCACAGATACTGTTTATTAGTTCGAAAATAGTGGACTGTCTTAAATAATGAAAATTGAACTAACTATAAAAAACAATGGCCATACTAATTTCTAACTTCTCTAAACAAAACAATTGCCTAGCAACCTAAACTAGAATTATAAAACATATGTTAAATAAAGTTTAAATATAAACATTAAACCAATACACAGATGTATTACATAGAAACATCTGTGGTACGAATAAACATTCAACCAAACAGTAACTAATCCCTTTATTGCATATAAAATTTCCCACCCCTTCCTTATTTACAGAATGTTGCGATAGGCACCACAATAGTTTCTTACTCAACTGAATAGTGAAGTGTAACTGTTTTGTGTTTTTAATTCATCTATTCCATTTTGTATATTCTGTTTACATAAGTCCTATGGACATAGCAAACACATTGTTGGTTTATCTAAGTCAACCTGCCAACCGTCTGACAAAAATGTTGTGTAAAAACTGAATGACAACAAGAGAAGCCCACAGGCATCATTAGAAGTTTCAGTGTATTTCACTCTCTAAGAGTTAAACGAGGCGGCCATGGCTCTGCCAGTTGAGAAGGCAGCTGGAACTGATGACATCTTCCCGGAATATTTAAATCATGCTGGTGCAAAAGTAATCAATCAATCAATCAATCATAATCTTTATTTACAGTTTCTTTAAGAAAAGCAATGGTGTCAGTTACAAAGGTAAAATAACAATAGCTCTGAGGTCATCCTCTGGTATTTGTGTAGAATTCTTCGATGGAGTAGATGGGTCGGTCTGTCAACCAGGTGTCAAGTTTTTTTTTTAGAGCACGTCCAGTCAGAGTCCTGATTTCATTTGGTAGTTGGTTGTAGAGTCTTGAACCAATGTAAGTCGGCTTCTTTTCAAATAATGTTGTTCTATGGTGAGGAAAGATAATATTTGATCCGTTTCAAGTGTTGTACGTGTGGTTTCTGGTATTTCTAGAAAGGCCAGCTTTGTCAACTAAAAGTATCACTTCTTGGATGTAAATAGCAACAACTGTCTTGATTCTTAGATGTTTGAATGCTTCTCTGCAGCTTTCTTGCCAGCCGAGTTCCGCCAGAGATCTTATTGCTGCCTTCTGGATGGTGAGGACTCTGTTCAAGTTGGTGGAGAAGGTTGCCCCCCAAACAGCGATTCCATACCTAACGTGGGATACCAGAAGTGCATGATATGCCACTTTAGCTAAATCTGTTGTGCCTATTTGTTTCATCCTTCTCAACACATATACAGCAGAGTTTAGTTTTTTACACAGCTCGTGGATATGTGGGCTCCAGGTTAGTTCGGAATCTAGAGTAAGGCCCAGGAGTTTACTCTTTTCCTCTAGAGGTACATCGGGTAGAGCTGGGGTGTGCTGGGCTCTTCTACCAAAGTTGATCTGTTTGGTTTTGAGTGGATTCACCACGAGGTCGTTTGAGGTAGAGTAGTCATAGGTTATGTTTAATGATATGTAGGGATTGATACTTAGTTCATCTGCTGTGTTTCCTTTACAGAGCAAAGTGGTGTCATCTGCATACATGACCACAGTGCTGTAGTCCTTGATGTAATTGGAAAAGTCATATGTTAAAAGAATAAACAGCACTGGGCCTAATAAGGAGCCTTGTCGGACCCCTCTTGTAGTGGGGAGGCATTTTGATCTGACGGTTTCAGTTTCACATCTTGATGTTATATGCCTTACTTCAACCAATTGGTACAGTCCCTCGAGATAACTTGAGAACCAGAGGAGTGCATTTCCTTTTATTCCAAGTTTTGTCAGTTTATTTAATATAATCTGATGTCCCAAACAGTCAAATGATTTACTGTAGTCGAGTAACAATGTTGTAGTGTAATGGTTGTTGTCAATTTGGTCAATAATGCTCTCAATTAGAGCAATCAGGGCAGTGCTTGTTGACCGTCCTTGCATAAATCCATGTTGACTGTTTGGTATTAGGTCAAGTTGTTGAAGATAGGTTAAGAGTCTCTTCAATGCAATCTTCTCAGCTATTTTTGAGAAGTTCGGAAGGTTAGAAATTGGTCTGTAGTTGGTTAAGTCAGTGGTGGATCCCTTTTTTAGTTTGGGGTATACTTTAGCAGTTTTCAATGCAGAGGGGAAAACACCACTTTCAAATGATTTACTTATCACCACTGCTAATAATGGTGCGAAGATCTCTGAGCAATGTTTTGTAAGTTTTGATGAGATTTCATCTAGACCACAAGAGTCCTTGCTTTTTAGTGTGGCAATTATTTCTTTGACTTCTTGAGTGTTGGTAGATGTAAGTACCAAGGTCTGTTGTGCCTGGTTAGCTTTCTGGCTTAAACTTGATGGTAAGTTCAATGGTGGATTATTGCCAGTTGCCTTCAGTGTTTCATCTGCAATACTGCAGAAGTAGCTATTGAACTTGTTGGCAATATCCTGTGGGCTATTAATTTCTCCTTCTGCTGTAACAAGATGGAGCTGCTGCCTTGTTTTCACACCTCTTTGATTTTCTCTCTCACTGTTTATAACATCCCAAATGGCTTTTGATTTGTTATCTGCCTGTTGGATATGCTGGTTTGTGGTTTCTTGTCGTATCTGTCTGAGTCTGAGGTCATAATGCTTTTTATTGTCTGTCATGATTTTTTTGTCTTTTTGTTGCCCAGTCATCTTATACATATGTAATGATTCAAGGAATTTTTGTTGTAGCTCTCTAGCCCTTTCATCAAAGTATTCAGCAAGATGTTTTTTTCACTTCTTCCTGGTTTTTCTGACAGGGCATGAGGCATTCATTTCGAGAGTAATTGCTGATATAAGAGTATTGTAAGCCTCATCTGGTGTCTGTGCATTATACACATCATTCCAGTTGCGTTCTGATAAATTTTGCCCCAGTAGAGTCATTGTTTGTTGATTAATGTTTCTTCTAAACTGGCTTGGAATCTGATTAATATTTGCTGCTAGTTGTAGTGTGCACAGTTGTCCTTTGTGATCAGATAAGCCGGTGTTTAGCATATCTACTTTGAGTCTATCATGAAGAAGGTTCATACAGATACAGTCGATACAGGTTGCAGTACGCTGGGTGACTCGGGTTGCGGGTAAAGACAGCCTTTGGATATCGTGTAGGGCAAGAGTTTCTAGCAGATTTTCATTTGCACTATTTTCTATCAATCTTCAATGTAATATTCACAAGTGGCGATATGCCCAAAGCTTTTAACCAGAAGAGCCAAAAGCATTGTGCAGGACATTCCCACTACACAGCGCAGAAAATTTGTATATGCAGACAATAGTGCTCTCGCAACTGTAGCTGAGGAAAAAACTTAAAAACAGAAAGAAAACTTTTATTTGATCTAGTCACCCTCAATAATTATTTTAGAACTTGGAATCTGAAGCCCAATCCAACAAAGACAACAAATGTGCCTGCTTTCATATGAGTAATAGACTAGCTACTCAAAAATTGAACATCTTTTCTATGGTGTAAGAGTGAAACACAATGAGCATCCACAGTACTTCAGTCAGTTTGGATCAATCCCTCTGTTTCAAAAGTCACTTACAGATAACAGCAGCTAAAGTGAGAATAATGTAATTGAAAGTAGGAAACTAGAAGTAGTTTCACGAATGTATGTAACAAATCTTATTTTAAATTAATTTGAATATTTTATATATCACTTCTTGTTTTAACAGAGATTGAGGACGTGATGTAGTGTTCTCTTGAATTTTTATTAAACTTTTACCACATTTTTTTTATTCATTGATATCAAAACGTAATAAATTCTAAATAAAACTTACAAAAATAATCTTTAAACTATTATCTAAACTCATTTAATTTTGTTTTTCTTTTTTTGTTTGTAATGTTGTAGGATCATATTTTTAAGGAACACAAAATCAAAGCAATATTTGTTTAGTATTGATTTGCTTGAAGTACAAATTTATTTTTATAGTTATTTATTGTAATACTTTCTGTAATTTTCTGATGAGCAGAATGATTTAATTATCCTCTGTATTGTATATTCGTAATTGGAAGTTATAAGTTGCCATTTGACAACCTTCATGTTATCAAAATACATGACCATTTGAAAAGAGATTGAAAGTAAATATTTTTATACTCACTTACGTACATGTGTTGATGACAAGGAGATTACTAATTAGTCTAAAATTAGATGGTCAATGAAATAAGAGAGATCCATTTCTGTAAAGGAAGGGGGAAAGCGAATTTACAGTACATAGGGGAAAATTGATTGTTTAACACAGCCAATATGATATTCTTTGATTGATTGTGATATTTAATGAAACTAAATTTGTGACAATGAAATGATATAATTAACTCAAATTCTATTACTTTCCAGACTAATGAGATTCAGTCTGGACACAGCATCTGAAGAGTACAGTGTGAACTCAGAGTTTGCCTTGTCTGTGGAACAATGTCAATGTCCCGCAGCGTATCAGGGGCTGTCCTGTGAGGAGTGTGCGGACGGCTACTACCGTGCAGCAACTGGTCCCTATGGAGGTTTCTGTGTGCCGTGCCAGTGTAATGGACATGCTGCCGTTTGTGACAAAATCACTGGCATTTGTTTGGTTAGTTATAAAAAGTATATTTTTAATTAATTTTGATCAATTATTTAGTTGTAAGATACAAATTGTCATTATGTGCCAGTCAACTGTCAATAATTTATTGTCATTACTGTACTATTATATTATTCTGATCACGTTTACATAAATCAGAAAAATGTGAGAAAAAGATGAACTTGTCAATGAAAAAACTAAAATTAATTTATATCAAGTTAACATGTTTAAAAATATGAAAAGACAAGAACTTAATCAATTTTTAAAGTACAGTACATGATTTAAAGCATGTTCTAACAAATGTGTTACATTGTAATAGGTTTTGTTTACAAGCAGTTTTGTGATTTCTTTTTTAAATATATGAACTTTTCCATTTAATTTAAATTTTATAGGTAATATATTATTTAGCTTCCCTCCAAAATATTGTGGCAGTTTTTCTAAAGAAGGAAGTCTGTACATTGTAAAATAGTTACACTCATTTTAGTGGTTTTCATTCTTAAAATATTTTTGTTAACAAATAGAAAACTCTGTAAAATGTATAGTTATGGCAATGTTAAAATTTTGAGTTCAGGATGAACATTATTCTACAAGACCTTTTGTTACCTCTGTTACCGCCGGTTGCCAAACGGTAAGTTTTTGAGCTTGGGTTAGAGATAGCGCTAGTTCGAATCCGGCCTAGACTGAGATTTATCAGTAATATTCATCTTTTACTGTACTGATTCGCCCCCTTACTCTGTCTGAATAGGTTCCTCGCACAGATCAATAGTCTACGGGGAATGGGGCAGAGTAAGGTTAAAGAAGGAGATCGGCCTCTCCTTAAAAAATAAAAAAGTATATACTGGTCCACAAGACTACTTTCAAAATGTCAAAGGACAAATAAATAATTCTAATATCGAATTCCGTTTATTTGCAAACAAACAAAAAACTAATACCAGTATTGTTTGAAGATTTAACTAGAAAAAGCATACAAAAATTAACAACGTTAGGAATGAAATTTTCTTGCAATTTATGAACATTTGAAGGTAAATATTACGAGGGGCGTCCAGAAATTAAGTTCCATTAGTATGTATCGCCGTTACAGCATAGCGATCGCAGTTCCGTGCATTCGTGGCTTTATTTTTGTCGTATTACGAAGCAGCTGATGCCATTGAATGAATGAATTAACGTTCCATATTAATAATACAAATATTGAAAAGCTTAAGAAACGAGTTTACAAAAAAATAAGCTTAGTCTATACAATATTGCAAAATAAATAAAGTTTAAATTTGAACATGTATGTATATATAGGAGAAATTATTTAAGCTAAATAATAATAACAGGAAATGAGCCTACATGGGCAGATAGCCTGTGCGTAGGCTCAGTTGTTGAAACATTATATTTGCTTGACATGAATAAATCAGATGAGTTCAAATCTCATACATAAGTGGAAAAGAGACTAGACTTCGAAATGCGAGAAACAGTAGCAAAATTAGTTGAGTCAAATGAACAATGAGAGGTGAGGGGGGGTGCGTCAAGGTCATCTCCTCCCGTAATTGGCCATGATTCTTCTCTACCTTGTCCATTTCTAAAGAAAGTAGCCATTCTTTGGTACGTTTGATAAATACGAGGTACGTCCAGAAAGTAAGTTCCGTTTCCATTTATATCCGCTGCAGCGCTGCGATCGCAGTTCCGCGCATGCGCGGCAGACGCTCTGTAATAAGGAGAAGAAACGTGCACCATTTTGAGATCGCTGTCAGTCTCGTACGCTTTGTTGTGCTTGTTTAAAATGTCGGTGTTGATCGAAAATCCCGCCGCTTGTGAAATCAGATCTGTGATTCGTTTTCTGAATGCTAAGAAAGTGAAACCGATTAACATTTATCGGCAAATTTGCGAGGTTTACGGACAAAATGCGATGAGTGATTCAATGGTGAGAAGATGGGTCCGACAGTTTAATGAAGGACATAATGAAGTGCATGATGAAGAACGAAGTGGGCGTCCATCTTTGATTACAGAAGAACTGGTTCACACGATTGATGAGAAGATCAAGGAAAACCGTAAGTTTACAATGAGTGCTCTCGCTATGGAATTCCCCTAAATCTCACGATCATTAATTCATGAAATTGTTACCGAAAAACTGAAATTTCGAAAACTTTGCTCACGTTGGGTACCGAAAATTCTTACTGAGCAACACAAAACACAACGGATGGGTAGTGCACTTCAGTTTTTGAACCATTATGATGAAGGCGGTGAAGATTTTCTGTCACAGATAGTCACAGGAGATGAAACTTGGGTTTCTTATGACACCCCAGAAACTAAGCGGCAATCAATGGAATGGAGGCACACTTCATCTCCAGCAAAGGTTAAGCCGAAACAAATCTTGACACCTCGAAAAATCATGTGCACAGTGTTTTGGGACAGGAAAGGCATCTTACTGATTGATTTCTTACCGCGAGGTCAAACAATCAATGCAGAAGTTTACTGCGAGACACTGAGGAAAAGCGCAGAGGATTTCTGTCCAAAGGTTTTGTTTTTCTTCACGACAATGCACGACCACACACTGTAAATGTGACGAAAAACCTCATACAGGGATTTGGCTGGGACGTGTTTGACCATCCTCCGTACAGCCCTGACCTCGCTCCTAGCAACTTTCCTCTGTTCTTACATCTGAAGTCTTTCCTTGGCGGTCAACACTTCAATGATGACGAAGAGCTGAAAGAAAATGTTTCCAAATGGTTGAAGACACAGGCGGCAACCTTCTATGAAGAAGGCATAGAAAAACTTGTGCCACGCTATGACAAATGCCTGCAAAATTTGGGCAGTTATGTAGAAAAGTAGTTTAAGAGTTGTAGATTTTAGTGCAATAAATATTTTTCTGTATTTGTAGACAAATTATTTTTATTACCAAACGGAACTTACTTTCTGGACGTACCTCGTATTTGCATAGCTGGTGAATCAAAAATTGTCAAAGTCTGATACTTTGATATGATATTTCGGAATAAAATATGAGAAATATAAAATGAATTTGTATTCGAAAATGATTTTGTCAACTGAATAGTATTAATACCAATATTACTGAAATAGCGGGTTCTATACGTATGAGTAATTTTGGAAAAAATCGTGTGAAAATGTTTGTATGTATAAGAAAGAAGGTGATGAATAAAAAGCTGTCGGACTGTAAACAGTGCAGATTCTCTGAACAGAGTGTCAGTAGGATAACGTATACTCTTCTTAAATTCAGCTTTTAATATGGCCTTCTGGACTGAATATGGTAAGAGGCTGAATTACAGAGTTATGAGCTCCCCCCAGGCAATTATGCCAAAGGATAGAAGAGACTGAACATATGCAAAATAGACCAACTTAATTACAGCAGGTTCAAAAATATCGCTCAGCTGTCTAAAAGCAAAGATATTTGCGAACTCTATGAATGAGATAATTTACATGCTCTATCCACTTTAATCTAAAATCAAAAATAACTTCCAAATATTTATAGGAATTAACTCTTTCAATCGACTCACAAATGCAGTTACAATTTAAGCTACATCCACAACTGTGAATTACTAAATTAGGCAAATTATAATCTGTTAAATGAGATAGTGAAATTGGCATGAATTTAGTTTTAGAGATATTAATGGTGAGTAAATTTTGATCAAACCATTTTTTAATTATCATGAGATCATTCAAGGCTTTACCTCTAACATCGATCCAGTTATTTCCTTCAACAAAAATTTGTGTATCATCAGGAAATAGTGATATTTTACCTTCAATATTTAATTTGGAAATGTTATTTATATTAAGAACAAAATAGGACCAAGAGTGCTACCTTGAATTACACCGTAGTCAACATAAGTGACATCGCTATATATCCCACGAATAGACACACATTGCATCCTATTGGTGAGATAGCTTGAAAAACCAAGACAGTGCATTTCCTACCACTCCAACGTTAGCTAATTTATTTAATAGCTTATTTCTATCCACTGTGTTGAATGCCTTTTTGAGATCCAAAAAACTAACATAGTCTGTTTATTACTTGAAAGAGCGTTGTTTAATTTACAACTAATATCATATAAGGCATCCGATATATTTTTATCCTCACGGAATCCATACTGACACTCAGTTAATACTTTATACCTTTCAATGTATGAAACTAATTGTTCTTTTACTACTTTTTCAAGGATCTTAGCTAGAACACTCAACAAAGAAATGGGTTGAAAATTATTTTTATCAGTTACGTCATTACCTTTGTACAGTGGAACTACTTTGGCTAGTTTAAAAATATCAGGAAAAGAACCAGAAGTAATGCTTAAATTGACCAAATGTAATAATGATTTTATGAGGTAATCTATATTATCTTTCAGCAATTTGACAGAAACGCCATCGTGACCCGGGGCTGAGTTACCTCGCATGCAAGATACGTGCCGTTTGATGTCAAGTTCAGTAACAGTGAGTAAAGTAAAGTGACTGGCAGACCTGTATAAGTCATCATCAACCACAGGAGTCATGCCAGGATCAATAGCATTGGCCAGGTTTTGCCCCACGGACGCAAAAAAGGAGTTAAAATCATTAGAAACTTGTTTAATTGAATCAATGGTTAGACTAGAATTAGGAAGATATTTTTCAATAGGAAAAGAATCTTTCTGCACAACCCTACCAGACAGTTCATTAATTACCTCCCAAAATAATTTAGGATTTTTACTAAACTGATTAAGTTTGAATCGATAATGATCTCTCACAATGCCTAAAATTGTGAAAATAATTTCGCAAGTTGATATTGAAGGGTTGCTTTTTTACTAATTTACTTAATTTGTCTCTTGTTCTGATGGAGCGAATTAAATCGGAT
The DNA here is from genome assembly GCA_035578905.1 of Stictocephala bisonia. Classification (NCBI taxonomy): domain Eukaryota; kingdom Metazoa; phylum Arthropoda; class Insecta; order Hemiptera; family Membracidae; genus Stictocephala; species Stictocephala bisonia. The sequence continues at coordinate 725,512 of JAQJVL010000134.1, forward strand.
GTAATACATGGTTTTAACTTTTTTAATCTTGTGGATATTTTATTGGAGGATTTTTTAGAGTTATCAATAGCTTCTTTTGTGATAATAGAAAACTTAGTACAACAAAGATTTAAATCAAATAAACTTAATTCAGGCCCCCAGTCAGTGTCTGCAAGTTTACTAGCTAGTAAAGTATAGTCAATAACCTGAGTCTCCCTGTCCCTAAGCGTGTCGGTCAGTGTGTGATTGTCCATTATTATTGCAAGTGCAGTACTGTAGTGGTCAGTGAGGCTCGTCTGAACCACAGCTGTGTGAACACAACTCATATCAGTATACCTCACAAATATGTGGTCCAAGCAAGACGAGCCGTGTGCAGTCACTCTAGTTGGTTTGTCAATACACTGAGTCAGTCCCGCTCCCTGCAATACGTTCAGATATCTCTCTGTCCATATACCAGTATTAGTACCATGTACGTCCCCCAGTGCAATCTGTGTGATAGTCGTTGTAAGTCGTTTGTTCACGTAAATTACAATTCCGTTACATTTGTTCTTTTGCTTATCAGACATGATAAGGTTTATTTACATAGAAGGTTGTAACCTTCTAAATTCGTTCCCACCACCCCTCTCCCTAACCAACATTCCGACAGTACAATTACATCCAACTCAACTGTCAATGAATTTAAGTAAATTAAGAATTCATCTATGTGTTTTGAATAGCTCCTAATATTAAGTGTACTATTTTAATTTTTGTTATTGAAAATATTAAATTTAGAAAAAAAACTGGAACTGAGAAAAGCTACTTATTTCTAAACAACTATTAATTAAAGAATTGCCATCATTGCCATCATTTTCCAGTGGGTTCATCACCATAGTCGCAACCTACCTGCCCATTACTATGAGTAAAGTATGTAAAATACAAAATGCTAGATGAAAACACTAGGCCTACTTCTCTAATGCACCATATCATGCTTATTAAATACTAAATAAATCTAAAAATAAAAATTACAATTTAATTAAACTAAGAAATAAGGGTTGAACATTTCTCAAAGGTCAAAGTTATAGATTTAAAATACAGAAACGCCAATTGACTAAAACACTTTTTGACGTCATTTGAGTGTAACACTTTAATATAATTGAGCTCTACTATACTAGTTTATGCGCACATTATTGAAATGAAAAAGTTTAACTTCTTATCACAAACTTATAATAGCTATGTAAAACAGATCTCTATAAAGTGAATGATATGAATATTAATTTAGAATAATTACTCAACTTAAATCAACATTAATACATATTCGTACATTTTGAGTTAGGTACTTGTAGTTTCATGTCATATTGCTTCTTTAAAATGTCGAAGTTAATTGAAAATCCCGCTGATTATGAGATTAGATCTGTAATTAGGTTTCTCAATGTGAGAAACATTAAACCATATAAAATTCATAAATAGCTCTGTGAAGTTTATGGACCTAATGTAATGAGTGATTTAATTGTTATATGATGCGTAAACCAATTTAACAGTGGTCATATCAATGTGCACAATGAAGCAAGAAATGGGCGTCCATCTTTGGTCAATCATGATCTTGTTCGTACAGTGAATGAAAGAATTAGAGAAAACCGTAAGTTTATGATTTCAAATCTTTCTATGGAATTTCCAGAAGTTTCACAATCACTTATCCACAAAATTGTTCATGGTCTACTAGTCATTCATGGTCAAACTAGTCTACTGAAAACTGGGTGCTGAAATCTTTAACCAAGGAACACAAAACGTATTGATGCTGCTATCGAATTTTGAATTCATTATGACAGCGATGGAGATGCTTTCCTTAGTAGAATGGTGACTGGAAACAAAACTTGAGTAGCCTATTATACGCCTGATAGAAAATGGAATGGAGGCACACATTGTCACCAGCAAAGAAAAAAAATCAAAGCCAATGTTGGTTGACAAATAGGAAAATCATGTGCACAGTTTTTTTTGGAATAGACATAGTGTTCTTTTACTGCGGGGCGAAACAATTACTGCTAACACTTACTGTGAGATGCTTTGGAAACTGCACTTCATAATACAGAACAAGCACCATGGAATGCTGTCTAGCGGCATTATTTTGTTGCACGACAATGCTCGCCCTCACTCTGCAAATCTTATTCCATACAGTCTGGACCTTGCTCCTTGTGACTATTACCTGTTCTTAAACCTTAAATCCAATATCGCTGGAAAGATATTCCATGACGACAATGGGATTAAAGAACTTGTTCCTACTTGGTTAAAGTCACAGGTGGTAAACTTTTGAGGCAAAGGAATTCAAAAACTAGTGCCATGCTACGATAAATGTTAACAGAATGTAGGAAGCTATGATGAAAAATAGTTAGTAATAAGCAGATTCTTACACCAACAATTAAATTTTTGTATACCTATTAGTTTCATTTTAATAGCTGAAAAGGAACTTACTTTCTGGACACACCTCATAGATTGAGGCAATGGCCAAGTTAGATAGTAAGAGTCTTAACTCTACCTTCAAATTAGGGATGTTTCAATACCAAACATCTATTCCCAATCTCAGATTCTTAAGGAGGGTATAAGTATTAATAATTGGCAATACAAAGTCAATCCAATATCTTTAAAATATCAAGTATTATTTTGTAAACAGTTATTAAAAGGTCTATAATAATAACATCTAAATACAATCATCCATACAGCTAAAAATTAAACACTTGAATTTATGTTTGTTTATAAAATCTTTTTAACTTCTACACCAACATTGTAGTTTTTCTGTTGCACCATCATTGCATGTTGGCCCAAAACTACATGCATCAGTAATCCTGTATAGCTAACATTTTAGTTTTAACTTATTAATTCTTAAAAAAAAAAATATATATATATGCGTGTGTGTGTGTGTGTGTGTGTGTGTGTGTGTGTGTGTGTGTGTGTGTGTGTGTGTGTGTGTGTGTGTGTGTGTGTGTGTGTGTGCGTGTGTGCGTGTGTGCGTGTGTGCGCGTGTGCGATTGTGCGTGTGTGCACGTGTGCGTGTGTGTGTGTGTGTGTGTAGGGGGTAGAATACATTAAAATAGTTTTCTCGGTAATTGGTTTGGACATTTGATTCTCTTCTGTATTTTAATTTTGTAAAGTTCTGTATAGGAGACAGATTAATATTCTAGTCTTCTTTGCTTTAAACGGTATTTACCTATTCATATGATGTTAAATTAAAAATTTTGTTTGGCAGGATTGTAAACATAACACGACTGGAGATCACTGTGAGAACTGCAATATTGGTTACCATGGCAATGCTACAACAGGAACCCCATATGATTGTCTTATCTGCGCCTGTCCACTGCCCATACCTTCCAACAAGTAAGCAGTTTAGTTTGTTGTAATTTTATTGTATTAAAGATGAAGTTTTATTATAACAGCTACCACGAAACATGTAAATGAGAAGTCCATCTCTACCCTACATGTATGGGTGGACAGATAAGCCATAGCCTATCAACCGTACCCCGTGTATAGGTGGGCAGGTAAACGATCAGGTGTATTGGTGGTGGGTGTGACAATGTACATATTATCAATCACTATATTGATAGTTTTGTGCTCCAGTGGTACCTCACCTTAAAAAGGCGACAATGATGTAGACAATATATAATTGGGCTGGACAGAAAGTGACCTGTATTTTATGTTTAGTGCATACAGGAGTTTTTTTGTTGCTTAAGCAGAGGAGAGGAATCTTTCCACCACTCAGCTCCTGTCCATCATGGGCTTGACTAACTTCTCCTGCCTTCAAGAGTTCAACTTTTGCAACAGTGTTTAGTTGAAAAAAATAAAACTGTAATGAACTGTACAAGTTTGTTTAGTTGCTATTTAGTGTTTACATTATTATTCATTGTGTTGCTGTTATTATTAATTGTTATGTAAATACCAAATAATTTAATGGTTTTAAGCTTGAATCACCATTGTTAATCAAATAAACAACAGTCTACGCTGCTAATGACATAGTGGGCAAGGCTTGTTACTGGGCTGCCAGCCTGCAGCCTTCCATCTTCCTAGTTGCCATGACAATTTTTAAATGGAATGACACAGTGGGGGAAGAGTAGTTCTCTATCTTGCTTGCAGCATTCAGTGCATCTCTCTTGCACACGTACTTTCAGTAGGTCACTTTCTAAGCGGCCTATCTGTAGTAACGTGCTGACCGCCAGTGTCACCTCTCCTTTACAAGGTGTATGGGAGGGTGGGTGCATATAAAATACAGTACAATATTGGTTATCTAACTTAATGTGGTCATAAAAAACTTGGTTCTCTAATAAAAAACAGGTTCAATTACTCATATCCGATGACTAGCGAGAGAGGAGTGCCTGCAATTGCATGAAACGCAAATCGTGAAGGCTGGTGAACTTTGATGAGATGAAAGCGGCAGACTAAATATAATCTAAATCTTTTGTATCATATGACATATATTTTTAAAAGTAACTATGTTTTATTCATTTAAAATTCTAACATCATAAGTTACTGTATAGTATTTAAATAAAAAATTTGTTAAACTGTATAATTTTAGAGATTTTAAAATGATGAACAGTAACTATATCCTTTAAATGAACGAGAACAATTTTTTACACCGCCACAGTAAACAAAAGACCGGCAATGCCGAGGGTATATACGTAATGAACTCTTCCACTTCCCCATATGAGAAATCGTCTCTTTTAGCCTCTCTGTTACAGAAGTTAACATATTGCCAGCTCAGATTTTCGGGCATACTACACAGCGACAACCAGTGATGTACGACAAGTTAAAGAACAGTGCCTGCAATATTCAAGATGCAAAACTCAAACAATCATGGTTTATATTTGTGTTGCTGGGCTGAATGGAGCTTTCATGTAGTTGCAATGTTATCTTATAAAAAATTATTTTTGTCTGATTGTCAAGCCGGATTACAACTGGATAAAGCAAGGGTGTTCTGTACATTATATGTTGTATTTTTTTATTTATAATATGGAAGTTCACACGCACAGGTCCTGTGGCCCATTTGTGACTTTTTAAAATAATTTAATAGTTGTACTTTGTTTTGTTTATTTTATGGAATAAATGGATTTTATTTTATTGTATATTTCTCATATCTTTTACATTTGTAGCATATAATCAAATTGAAGATACTTTTGTTTAAACTTTTAGCTTTGCCACTTCCTGTGAGGTGAGTGAAGATGGAGACAAGATCAGCTGTGACTGTATTCCAGGGTACTTTGGGGCTCGATGTGAATCTTGTGCAGCTGGTTTCTATGGGAAGCCTGAACAACCAAGTATGTAAATGTTTTAAAAGTAAAGTGTATTTAATTTTAGTTGTTCACAACAAGGCAAGTTACTCAATTATTTAGGCTTTGGAATAGGAAGTCAGGATTAGATTATTGAAAAGGTTTCTTGAGAATAATCTAATTGGGCAAGCTGGTGGCCGAGTGGTCTAAGGCCTCAGGACTTTGAGCTTGGGTTAGAGATAGCGCTGGTTCGAATTCGGCCTAGACTGGAAGATTTATCAGTAATATTCATCTTGTACAGTAATGGTCCACCCCCTTAATCTGTCTGAATACGTTCCTTGCACAGACCAATAGTCTATGAGGAATGGGCAGAGTAAGGATAAGAAGGAGATCGGCCTCTCCTTTCTAAAAAAAATACATAAAAATAAGATGCAGAGATTATTTCAAGGCCCCTGACCTCATCTTTAGTCCATTACAGTAAAAATAGAAGAGTGAAGAGAGCTGGAAGATGCAGAGTTCACATGCCATTCTACCTAAATACAGCTTGATTGTAATCATATATGGTACTTTAAGCATATTTTACAATTTGCTTGTAGTATATAAGCTCAGAACAGTAAACAATTGCAATATATTACAACAACTGACCTACTGTCCATTCTGCATAATAAGTAGAACCCCCCCCCCCTCTGGACAAGGGACTACTTATTACTTATATCAGGAAATACAAATCTATGGAAGTGATTGTTATTCTGGGTAGAGAGCGATCTGAGAAGAGATGGCGTACCGGAAACATATATAATTAAGTAGTAAGACTCGATCTCAGTAAGAGAACTTGTCTACAAAATACCTTTACTTTAAATCTAACATTTTACTGATAGATTCATCTCAAACCAGTTAGCTAGACTACTCATTATTAAAGTCCTCCTGTTTATTAAGTTTTTTTTTTAATTTTGAAGGAATCTATAGTTATTAGGCAGTGGGCTCATAATGTTGACTTTCAAAAACATCATATATTCTGGTTCATGAAAAGAATATAGCACTTGGAGTATAAATTCATAAATGAAAATTTAAAATCATCCAACAATAATTGGTTTTAGCACATGAAAGCTTTTAGTCAGAATGTACGTTTTAAAAGCTCTAGTACATTGAGAAAGCCGTACTTATTTTTCACTGTACGTGCATGGGTGGGCGGTGCATCAATATCACTCTACGTCTACGGGTGGGCGTGTGAGTCAATATCATTGTCTGTAAAAGTAAGGCTTTTTTTAAATTTCTAAAAAATTTTTGTTTTTAATAAATATAAAAAACATAAATTATAAATGTTTTTTACATTTATATCTATGTAGCTTATATAAATGGTACTGTCACTTGTATTAATATAAGCTCATATTTATATTTACGAGTGTATAAATAGGGCATGGGTTTTGCCAGCTACCATTTAATAATTTAAAATTTTATAAAAGCTGTGTTGTATACAAAATAAAAGGTTGCTACATTTTGTTAAAATACTCTCCAACTTATCATTAAAAATATCAAACGCAAATTGATTTAAATTAAGAAATCTTAGAGTCTTATATAACGGAAAATCATAATGTGAAACCGTTCTACATCTAGGCAAGGCAAATAAATTAAACTCTCTAAAAATATGATGTGGTACATGTAAACCTATGATACTTAGTAAATACGGACTATCAATGGAATTATTAAACAACTTACATACAAAACTAATTGAAGCTAGTTCTCTCCTTGTGGACAACATTCTAACTGAAAACATCTCTCTTAAATTAGAAGTAGGGGTATCATAAGGGCATACATAATTAAACTTTTTATAAAATAGGAATTTAATAAATTTGTTCTGTATTTTCTCCAAATTACCAGATTCCATTAAATTCATTGAGCTCCAGATAACCGAACAGTACTCTAATTTACTTCTTATAAGGGTTCTATACAATGTTAAAATTGTTTCAGTATCATGAAGAAATTTTGAATTTCTTTTGACAAAGCCCAGAAGTTTATATGCATTTGCCTCCAGCATGTGGACATGATCATTAAAACTTAAAGAGGAGTTAAAAACTACACCTAAATCTTTAATTTTAGAAAGACTTTTTAAAGGTCATTATTTATTAAATAAACATTTGGATTAAGAATCTTTTTCTGTGAGTAGGACATGGCAAAATACTTGTTTACATTAAATTCTAATTTATTAGTAGAACACCAATAGTACAACTGATTTATAGAATTTTGTAATAAGTTTACATCAGAGTCGTCCTTTATAGGTCTATATAGCTTAAGATCGTCCGCAAACAATAAACATTTACAGTCCGAAAAACAGCGGGGGAGGTCACTAATAAATATTAAAAACAGAAGAGGTCCTAAATTTGATCCCTGAGGAACACCTGAAGAGCCTACATACACAGAAGAATTTATATTTGAAATTGACACAAACTGAGTTCGGTTTTTTAAGTAAGACGCCATCAAAAGACAAAAGTCATAAGAAAATCCTAATAGAAATAATTTGCGAAGCAAAATATCATGGTTTACCCTGTCAAACGCTTTTGAGAAATCAGTATATATTACATCTAGTCTACCTCCACTATCAAGTTCAGCTGATATATTCAAAGAGAGCTCCATTAAATTTGTTGCTGAAGAGCGTTTGGGTAAAAACCTGTGCTGTTCTGGGGAAATCCTAGACTTGATTGAGCCAAATACTTGCTTATACAAAAGAAGCTCATAAATCTTGGCAAATGAATTTATTAAAGAGATAGGACGATAATTTACTATTTTTATTTTCTCTCCAGATTTGAAAATAGGAGTTACTCTGGCCTCCTTCCATTTATCAGGAAGAACGCAAGAAGAAAGTGAAAGATTAAAAATAAAACACAGCGGTTCTGCTAAGATTTCACCACAACCTTTTACAATGTACGCTGGAATACCATCTGGACCTGACGACCTTTTTGATTTCAACTCTCTTATGGCACTCACTACATCCCTAAAATTAAAACTGGATATAACAAAATTATCTAAAGATACACTACTACTAAACTGGGCAACATTATAACTGGAGGGTTGAGGGTCATAGACAGATGAAAAGTAGCTTGCAAAAGCATCAGGTATCTTATCTCTAGTGTAGGTATTTGGCGTTTATCTATACATAATATAAATAAGGGTGGGTGGTAGTTATCAACCGGCAACAATGGGCTACAGCTTTGTTCAACAATGGTATTATTGTAATTACTTAGCACTAAATCTAACGTTAAATTATTACAGTTTAAAACATTATTAAATGAAGATAGATTATGTTCACAAAGGATATTGTTAACAATGTTACCTGAAGATTTAGCAACCGAAAAGTCAAATGCAGTGCCATTAATATCCGGAATGTTAAAATCTCCAAGGACTAGAAATTGGTTACATTGCACATTCATCAAATCAAAAGAATCAGAGTATTCAGAATAGGAACTGAGAACTTGGCCAGGAGGAATGTAAACAACATGTACAATTACAGTAGAGATTGGCAATGACAGTCTGACCCAGAGAGAATCAATGTTAGACGCAACCAGCTGTGGACCTGTTATCAGCTGCACAGCCGATATGCGTTTGTTTACTGCCAGCAGTACTCCCCCTCCTCTACTCCTACCAGTGGCCACCTGATCTCTATCTACGCGAAATACTTCGTATCTGCAATCGAACAACTCACTGTTATCTATGCCGGGTTCAAGCCAGGTTTCTGTTAAAGCAATTACATCATAATCTTCGCTCAACGCTGACTCGTACAATTCAAATGTTTTTGTTCTCAGTCCCCGCACATTTTGGTAGTAAATATTTAATTTTAAATTATCTAACAAATGTTACATTTACATACAAATTTATTGTTGTGTACCTTAAATTAAACTATATAGATATATCGAAATAACAATGAAATATTTTATAACATAACAGTCAATAACAAATAAACAACTTGTCAGCACTGCAAAGCAACTTATCGGGTTTGACGGTTTTTATTCTCTCTGTCAATCAACTCCGCCAAGACATCCTCATTTCCAATGACTATCACCCTGCTTGAACTGTCATCCGACTTCCTAGCCTTCACCCTTCCAGCCCTGTCCACCCACTTTTACTTATAGTTAAAATCAGACTTTAACTTACGAGCTTTTGCAAAGAGAACTCTTCTTACTGGTGCCAAGGAAACATTGATATACACGGGAGAGTCATTCTTGTAGCCAGTCAGATGTCTTGTAGAAAAGTCCCTTTTCACTTTCCGCTTCTGGAGTAGGTTGTCCGCATCATCCCGGCGTAGAAACTTGACAATAATCTCTGTTGTCGGACGATTATTGCCCCCTCCAATCCGATGACAGGCGTCTATCGCATCCTCACTCAGTGTAGTTCCCAGCGCAGCTCCAATCTCGACTACCTTCTTCTTCAAAACATCAGACGACTCGGCTGGACCCCCCTCAGGCACTCCAAAAATCTCCAAGGTGTTCCGTCTTGAATACTGTTCGAGATCTGCTTGGCGATCAGACATGTCTTTAAATTTAACTTGGAGTCTGTTATTTTCCTCCTTCAGACTGGAAATCTCCTTTTGCTGTTCTTCTATTTGTTTCTTCTGAGTCTCAATTAACTTATTGTTATCAGTGATCAGTTCCAGACAGTGATTCAGACTTTTGCCAAGTTTAGATTCTAGCTTGCTTTGAGCTTCAAGGATTTCTCTCTTCATCTCCTCCAACATGCCTCTTATATCGTCTGCGGTAACAGATGCAGATTTACCTGCACTCATGTCGACTGGACAGGAATCTCAAAAACTTCTACTTAATCTCTTCTTTTGTGTACAAGCGTTACAGGTCCACGGGGTGTTAGACGACGAAAAAACCTCACCTTCAGCCTCCGTAAGGTTAACACAGTTCCAATGAAAATAGCCTTTACAGGTCCACTGATTTTGATTGATTTTTAATGGGCTTTGATTTGATTTTGATTGACCTTAATTGATTTTTAGTGGGCTTTGATTTGATTTTGATTGACCTTAATCGATTTTTAGTGGGCTTTGATTGATTTTGATTTGATTTTGATTGATTTTGATGGCGGCGGCCACCTGCCGGATCCAAACGTTAGGTTTACACAGTTTGCACTGTATTTTCTGTTTTTCCACTCTTAAAACTGGCTTCGAACACTTAACACAAGTACTCATTATTACATATAAATTCTACGAATAAGGTTAGGTTCGTGAACAACGAAAAGGCAACCATTGAATAGCACAATAACAATATACACGTAATAAAAATGAAATATAGAGCTCAATCAATAAAGACAATGAAACATAATAATCACTGCGAGTATGCACATGTGTATGACTCATGTATCGACCGGAGCACGAAGAGCAGGTATCCGACCGCTGTGACTGCCAGCGTACTACTGGTTTTTTGATTGACTATTTGGTTTTTTTGAGCTTGTAACTAGACTTAGAACTAGAGTGACTGTTAAAATAAACAGATAAACTATTTCATCAATTTTAAAATGAGGTGATTTAGAAATGGCTAAACTTGTCAGATTAGACAAGGCTACTGTAAAGAAAGGAAAGAGACAAATATCACACTTTTTTATATCATCCAATTCTATTACAGTTTGCACTCTCTTTTACCCTATTTAGAATCAAGAAAACTTTATCGTAGTATGTAAAATTTATTTTAAAGTAACATTTTAACCATATTACTTTTATTCCAATATAATAATTTGCAAACAACTCTTTACTAAAATGTAGGTTAGGTTAAAGGGCACTAGGCCAGGAATTAGTATATTGGAGAGATAGGACATCAGCAAACTTAACTTAGAAGACAAGTTCACTAACCAGAGTAGTAGTAACATACACAAAATAAACACATAATCTCACAAATTTTCAATGCCACTGGCAGTTTCTTCAGGTGAGTAGAGAGAGAGAGACTGACATGGCTTCCACTATTGCTTGGTAGGTGGCTGTGGTGGGGGTTGTACATCCATAGAGCAACATTCAGGTATAGATGCAGTATTTCAATATATATGAAGTTTGCTGATGGGGAAGGGGTTGAGGGGAAGTGGTCTATCTTATGTTCAGATTAGGTGGGTCACGGGATTTTGTTATCAATTGGTGTGCTAATTCCATCCTTCGGAGTTGAAACTATTGGCATGGGAAGGAAGGGATCTGATTACTTTAGTGGTGTAACACAGATCAAAATTTTGGTTATGGAGATGAGTATGGGTAGAGACAGGTTTTTCAGGATTTTGGACTTTGCAATCATGTCTATGGCCATTCATGCGTTTTTGAAGGGTTTCACTGGTAAGGCCGATATATTGGGCAGTACAGTGCTGGCACTGGAGTTGATAAATTAGATTGGTGGAATCACAGGATTGATTTCCAGGTATCTTGTAGGTTAAGGAGATAGTGGAGCTGGTAAAAGATGTGGCTGGGAGATAAATAGGGCAGGTTTTGCAAGATTTCTTGTTACAAGGATTAGAACCGGGTGGTTGCTGGTCTTTAGGACAGGTCAGGATGCTGGGATCAGGTAACTTAGGATAGACCAGGATTTGGCGGTGGTTTTTGTTTTTTCTGAAAGTCACAGTAAGAGGTTTTTCAAGGAGATCTTTGGTGTGGGGGGAAGCTTTTAAGATGTTGAAGCTTTTAAGATGTTGAAGCCATCTTTCATGATTTGGTTTAGTGTCTGTAGGCCACGGTAGTAATTAGTGACAAGGGGTAAGCATTGGGAACTGCTTCTGGTTTGGGGTTGGTTTTGGGACTGGGCTGAACGGATTTGGTTTTTAATAAGGTTGGTAGGGTAACCTCTCTTTTTAAAGGCACTAACAAGTTGGTTGTTGTATTTATTTAGGTTTCTGGGAGAGGAAATTATACGTTTGACACGGGTGGCTAGGCTATTGGATAGGGAGCATTTAGTGTTGTTGGGGTGACAGCTGGTATAGTGAAGGTATTGTTGTTTATTGGTAGGTTTGATGTGAATATCAGTTTGAAGGACACCGTCCTCCAACCCCATTTCAAAATCAAGAAAGACTATGTGTTCAGAAGAGGATTGCCAGGTGAAATTCAGGGATGAAAAGTTTTGTAGACTTTGAAGAAAGGTTTCAAGATTGGTTTCGGAGTCAGTTCAGATCATGAAAATATCATCGATGAAACGGAGCCAGTAGAGGGGTTTGGATGGATGGTGTTTGAAGGAAAGTCTTCTCCAATTTCCCCATGAACAGGTTGGCATAGGAAGGGGCCATGCGGGTACCCATAGTGGTACCCGTGATCTGGAGGTAGTTGATGCCAGAACTTTGGAATTGGTTTTTTCAAGGAAGTGGTTCTTTACAATCCTTTATCCCACATTTTTTACTTTTTTTAGCACATCTTTATCCCAAACCAAATGTCTCACTCCTTGAAAGAACTTGTTTTCCTTCCCTAACCTATTTATTATTTTTTGTTTCATCTTTTTATCGCTTGTTATTGTTGTTCCTAGATATGTGAATTTATTTACCAATTTAAGTGGTTCTCCCTCTAACATCATGTCTTATCCTAAAGTCTTGTCTCTACCCATTAACATTACTTCACTTTTCGTCTTACTCATGTTTAGTCCCCTCTCTTTCATAAATCTGTTCCATGTGTTTATTTGTCTTTATATATCTCTCCAGCGTCACTATCCCATATCATCTGCAAACATCATTACGTTTATATTTACATTTTCTTTCTTAACTTTCCTTAATATTACCACATTGAAGATAGTAGGAGATAGGGCACTCCCCAGTTTCAACCCTTTCTTGATGTCAAACAATTTCATATTACCTGCTGTTGTTCTCACTCTACACTTATGTACCCTTTATAGTTCTTTTAGCCAGTTCATTATTTTCTTTCCTACACACATGGTTTCTAGACTTTCCTAGACTACCTTTCTTTTGACTGATTCGTAGGCTTTCTCAATGTCTAAAATACTATGATCAGTTTCTGGTCGAACTCCCAGTACTTTTCAATGAGTTGACAAACAAGAAATATAAAGTCAACTGTACTTCTTCCTGCTCTGAATCGATACTGTTCTTCACTTATTTGCCTTTCCATTTCCTCTTTAATTCTGTTCAATATAATATTTTCAAAAGTGTTTGCTACTTGACTTGTTAACTTGATTTTTCTGTAATTATTGCATCTTTTCTTGCTACCCTTTTTATATAAGGCTATTTTTTCACCTTTTCCCCAATCATCCGGCACTTTCCAACTTCTCCAGATGCTTGTAAATAGTCTCTTCAGCCACTGTACTCCCAAAGGTCCCAATTCCTTGACCATATCTATTGTTATTTTGTCTGGGCCTGGTCATTTGCCTTTTTTCATTGTTTTTATCCAATGATTTCTTCTTTTCTTCTCTTATTACCTTCTCACTTACTCGCTTTCTCAGTTGATATATAATTTTATCATGTGGGTCCTTATTTTTCCACCATTTTCTCCATGCCTCCTTTTTTTGCTCTTACTGCTTCAATGGTGTTTCGGTTCCACCAACTTTTGGTTTTTTTTCTCTTTTCTTTCCAGATGACCTTCCATATACAGTAAAACCTCCTTAATCCGGCATTCTATAGTCCGGAATTGTCTATAATCCGGCATCAACGGCAATAGACGCAAATTACAAAATTGCGTGACAATGAACATTGTAAAGTGAGCAACTCGACAACTAATAAAAAAAATAGTTGTAAGAAGCAAAAAAATGGATATTTTTTCCAGCCATCTACCAGTTCTGTTGCTAACAACTACAAATACTATAGTCTGTATTTCATACTGTATTCAAATTTATTTCATCATGTACTGTACTTAAAAAATGCATTTTAATAATTTTCCTGAACTTATATAGTGATTTATTGTGTTTATATAATCTATGTTTAAATAATATATACATACAGTAAAATTTTGTTGTGCAAATTATGTTATTTTTATACACCTCCTGTATTTTTATAAATAACCTCCATAGTCCTTTCTTTAATTCGGTATGCGTCAAGTCCCAAACGTGCCGGATTAAAGAGGTTCTACTGTACCTCTTCTGTTATTTCAACTAGTGTAGTTTTGAAACAAGACTATTCCTCTGTGAGCTCTCAAATCTCACCCTTTAGCAATTTTAGTTGTAATATTCATAGTAGATTCAATTCAATTCATAGTAGATTCAATATTCATTGGTATAGTAGATTCAAGAAAAGAGAAAGTTACATAATAAAAAGATATAGTCGGGGTGGAAGCCAAAAAAGTGCAATTGATTTTATCATAGTGGAATGGGGAGAGAGACTAACATATGTGAACGTAATACCAGGTGTGAATTTGGGTGGCGACCATAGATTGCTGATTGCAGTATTTAAGGGTGATATAAGACAAGCTAAGGTTGAAAGACCAATCACAAGAATCCAAAATTAGAAGTAGCAAAACAAAGAGAAGGGAGAAGAATTCAGGAATATGGTCCACTTCTACTACATATATCTAATAGTCTCTCCCCCTCATTATTTCTATTTCCGTACCCAAATGTTCCTAAGACATCTTCATATGCATGCCTGTCCCTACCAACCTGTGCATTCAAATCTCCCATTATCTTTAAATTCTTCCTTCTCTTTGTCCGTATAAGCTGTTTAAGGACCATATACCTGCATAATTTTGACAATTTTCTTTTCATTCTAACTTTCAATATGATGATTCTATCTGATACATACGTTACTTCTTCAATTAACTCTTCAGTATTTTTGGTTACTATAAAACCTACTCCATTTTTCTTACTATAAAACCTACTATTTCCACCACTCCAATATAGTTTCATTCCTCCTCTCAGCTCTTCTCTCCTTGTCCCATCCATTTTGTTTTACTTGTCCAATTAAGTCCAATTTCCTGTCTTTTACAACACCTATAGTTTATTCTATTTTCCCTGTCAGTATTAATATGTTCAATGTACCAAATCCTAATTTTTGACATTTCTGGTCGTATCCATTTCTCCTGTCCCTCCGAGGCTTAGTTTTAGTGTTAGGTTTCAAAATGTAGTGGTAATTTCAATTTCTCCTATATGAATCAACTTGCTTCACGGTTTATTTCATGCCTCACTTTAATCCAGCCTTCGAGTATGAAGAACATTAATAGCTGAACAAATTTGTGCTGCAATTGTCTTGACTGGATTGGTGTTGCCATTTATGTAGCAATGTTCAAAAAGTTAATGGGTTTTTATTTTGTTAGCTGTTATTGCTTAAGCGTCATATAGATACCTAATTATTGCTAGTTTAAGGCCCTCAGGAAACATACCTTGCTCAAAGGATGTGTTAGACATTTGAATAAAATAAAGGATGTGTTTGGATTGGAAATAAATTACAATGAATTGGTCCAAATTCAGCCCCGAATCGCCTTACCAAACAGGTTTTTAGTGTTTTGGACCATAAATTTTGTTCTTTTAAAGTTACTATTGTTTGGAAAATTAGTTTTTTTAATTGGTATTGATGCATTTGTAAGTTTGGTATAGAGATGGACGTTGTATAATATAACAGGGTAAATAACAGTTATCCCTGCAACGGTTTGCTGGAAACTCTCTGTTATTTTGACAACAGCTTTGCAACGTACAACAGTATTCGTCTGATGGCAATGTACAATGGTATTACTCGTTGGCATTGCCGGAAATATATCTATAGTAGCAACAAGATAACTAGGCTCAACATTTTATGTGGTTTAAATCCTCTGTAGGCTACATATATTTAAATATTTCAAATTATATTTGGTGCTGATTTATCCATTAAAAATCTTGCACTTTTAAAATAGGAAGTTATTTTTTAAACCTTTGAAATTGTTATAGTATTTAAATTATCTTTAATTAACTATTTTTGAAGCTGAAAAGAATTGTGTATTTAACGCTAAAAAACATTTATATAACCATGTTAATTTAAAAACACTTTATTTAAATTATAAATAATTTTAACAATTATTATATGTTCAAATAAAATAATTTATTTTTGTTTATTTACAAAACAATTTATTTTATTTACAAAAAAAGTCATTTTATTGCAATCTATGAGACTTTAAAATTATTTATAATTTAAAATCTCCAATAAAGAACTCAAAGAGGAAATTAACACTTTATTTATTTATTCCATACAATATTAACAAAGTAATTTATGCTATGAATATTTTATTAATAACGTAATTTCATTCATTAGATAACTGTTTATGTACTGACTTTAATTTAATTTCAGGCTAAAAACATTATCAGTTAAACATCAGTCAATTAATAGTCAACACTAATTCAATTTTAAAAACAACAGACTAAATATTGAAACATTGAATAACATAACACCAGCTGTAATGATTGAAAACGGGCAGTCGACAACAGTTGCCAAAATAACAGATTGCCGCAACCTGTTGTCGGTTGGCTGGAAAAGGTTACATTGTGTTGCCGGAAAATAACGATAATTTTCATCTCTAGTTTGGTAACACAATTGCAACTTATGTTTTAGCTATTCTGTTTGGCTAATATTGATATTGTTAGATTTTTATCTACAAATACAGTGAGTCTGTGGAAAGCTACAAAAGATATCTGCATTACAGGACACCACATCATTGATAATTATATTTTTAAGCTTGTTCTTGCCTGAGGCATTAAGAAGGATGCTATGCCACGTGAAGCAAGTCCTTGGAAAAGAATAAGTTGGAACGAAAGTAGTGTGATCAGCTTTATCAGTCACTTTGGAGACAACTTTGTTATTATTGTCAAACAAGTGATGTGGTTCATAATATCCTTTTGGAATTCTTATCACAATAATGTTGGCATTAATATGTTTGCCAAGAGAAGCTTTAAGGGATTGTCCTTACCTTCATTTATCAGCTATGTCATTGGTTCCAAACATGACAATAATAAAGTCTCTCTTAGAAACATGTCATGTTTGTTGTCTTTTATTACATTTTCAAATGTACAACTAGACACTTTAAATAATCGATCAATTTTATCATTGAGATCCTCACTTAACCCACAGCCATAAACGTCACTAAGTAAAGCGATTTTGTTGGGTGAAGCAGAGTATTTTGTCTTTTTTTCATTTAAGTGAACAAAACCTATATGATCACTTACAATAGCACTTGCACTTTTACTACTTGTAATGCTTTTATGAACACAGATAGGTGGTAGATCTCTATTCGCTTACTTTATGGTCTTCGTTATTATAGATGAGTTTATAGTTGTAAGCTCATCAAAATTCAAAATAAGAAATGAAGTGCTGGTTTTAATTTCACTAGCCTTAATCATTGTCATATGTGGTCATTGATTTTTTTGGATCATACCCTCAACTGATTAAGTTTATTTTTATCAAATATTAATTGAACACATTGTTTATCAGTGGTTGATGCTCTAATCTGAGTTGGACTACTACATTCATTGCCATTATTACAAACAATTCCCGGAGACAAAACATGTTAAGATACCATTTTTCAAATGTATTTGAGACCTAAGGTACCAGGTTTACACCTCAGATATTGAGTTGATTGATATCTGTCAACTCTATTAATCATTGTTTGAAGAGACATGGAAAAATTATTTTTATTTCCAGATGACTACTGCAAGCCATGTGACTGCTCAGGTAACATAGACCCGAGCGACCCAGGATCATGTGATACTATCACAGGCAACTGTACTCGCTGCCTGCATAACACTTTTGGTGATCTGTGTCAGCTGTGTGCCCCAGGATACTTTGGGGATGCCAAGCTCCGTGACTGCCAGAGTACGTAGAGGGATTGTTTTTTAGGGGGTTGCTGAGATTTAGGTCTCTTAGCTAAATGCTATTCAAGCATATGGGTTAGCTGGTCATGGCCTTTCCCATGTGTTAGTTCATATATGGCCATATAAATGGCACATAATGAATTCTACCATATACTACCTTATAAATTAAATGTTTCTACTCGTTTCCAGTCTTTGATAGCTACAGATGACACTGCCTTAATTACTTATTTTTTGTAAATGTTTTTTTCCAATAACATAGAATACAAATTTATTTATAGATACAATAGTTTGTAATATTGCTAGGACGTTTGCTATGTTTTGCTAGAAGTGAACAGGCTCTCTCCAAAGTTTGTATTAAGATGTTTAAACTGTCCAATATCAGATATCCAGGATATTGGAATGATCTTTAATGCCCAAACCAGTAAACTAATGTTTATTCTATTCAAAACAAGGCTAAAATCTATGTACAAATTCGTGGTCTTTGGAGATGACCATGCCAAAATATCCTATATATTAAACACACAGGTAGCTCACATATCTGCCTCGATACAGAGTGCCATCATCAAGGTGACAGATTGTACCTTTGTACGACGTGGTGTGTACCTGCATGTGTGCAATATCATGAGTATATTTCAATAACACTGTACATGTATGAATAGGTGGGTTGGTCAATTCAACAGCTGTATTCAACACATGTATTTTACTGCTGTACATGTATGGGCGGACAAGTGTGTCTATACCAGTATACACGTATGGGCGGGTAGGTCGGTAGTGTACTTCAAACTCTTACAAACTGCTGACACCACTAACTACTGAATATCCACTAAGTTAGTGAGTTACTACAGACTGTAACCCTCATGCTGGCACTCGTATCGAGACCGAAATGATGGTTAACTCTGTGTTAGTGCACAGGATTCTTTGAAACGGTCATCTCCCAATTCTACGAATTTGTATATAATACTGTTGACTATGGAAGCCTATCCAAGAATATATGGCTAAAATGGCTACATTGCAACTGATTTTTTAGTAATTTATTTGCTTGGTAAAAAGGATCTTCTATCAGCTTTCATGATAGTCAAAATGTGTGACAGGTTGTGTGTGTGACCTGTGTGGAACTGGCAAGTGTGACCATGACACGGGACGGTGCCAGTGCCTCCCTAATGTGGTGGGCGAGAAGTGTGACCGCTGTGAAGATAAGCATTACGGATTCTCCACTTGCCAGGTATGTGTATGTCAATTATGAAATTAAATAATACTAAAACATATAGTTAAAAAAAATGTAGGATAGGTTAAGATACATTTTTTAATCAGTAAGAAATATAAATTAATAACATTCTATAAACAGAAGTGACCTTAGTTTGCAAGAAAAATATATTCAACAATCCACACTCATCACACTTATTGACAATCGAAATTGGGTGTCGTTCCAACGTCGTTAAACCCATTCAGCCCCAAATATCACAACTGTTGACTGGACACAAGGATCCATTAAAAAACTTTAAACATGTAATGTTTTAGTAAATACAACATAAATGAAATATTGTTGCCCCTAGAGTATTATTTAATGTGTAATTACACTCTACTGGGTCATTAGTATTACATTCTCTACAAAAGTCTAGTATTAAAATATGAACAAAAAATTTTTTAATCATAATAAATTTATAAATAAACAATTTATAAATTTGTAAATACAAATTTTGAAAGTAAAATTATTTTTAATACTTGAATATATTAAAATTGAATATATTAATACTTGAAAAGACCCAAATAAAACTTATTTTTCTTTAAGAAAATTTAATTCCTACATGAAAGTAAACAATTAATTACTTTTACATAATATAATAGTAAGAAAAATTATATTTTGAATCACTACACATCATACTTTTTTAGGTTTTAGGTCAGGTTTACAATGGATCTCTGTATTATTTTCTGGTTGGCTGGTTACAAGCCTATATTCAAATTCCCTATCAAAATGATTAGTAAGTATAATTGACCTATGTGAGCTACATGAAGAATCAGATAATTTTGGAGTAGGTTTATCAGCGCTCTGTAAATAGATAGGCCTAAAATTATTACTACTAGGTTGCTCTAAGTCATAACTTATTAAACCAAAAGATAAATCATTATTATATACATTGCCTTCAAGTGCTTGTTTTTGTGTGGCATAATAATTATTTTGACTAATATTATCGTCATCATTTTCATCCATAACATCCTCCTCAAACAACTCATGGTATATGTTTACATCACGAATATGTCTGTCAATGAAACTAAGTTCATCGTCTTCACTACTATTCTCGGATTCACTTCCTAACCATCTCTCAATTTTCTGTCAGTCATAGTGTATATAATATTTACAATTTATATATTAAAAATACGAAACAAACACGAATTATTCATGACTTAGATTTAAACAACAAAGCAAAATAACAAAACATCGTACTAGGACATATGCATGTAGGAACAAACGCGACGACAACAGCTGTTTTCAAAGATGTGTTTTAAAAGCAATATACCTGTCAAATAGACTACGACTTGAATAATATACAGTTTGAACATCTCTACATCGATTATTATTAGTCATGGACAATCTTTCAAAGAGATCATATGTTAAAATTAATTATAAAAAATATGCTATACCACGAGTATATTCTATTTCAACATATCTTGTGAGTGAATAGGTTAACCAATACAACTAATTTTGAAGTATATGCTGCACATCATTTTTTGCAGAAAGAAATGGGGATTATAATGGTAACAAGTTATTACATGGTGGTTGCAATCATTAATTTATTTAAGCATTTATATGATAACCTTGTTTTAATTCTTAAAAAACTGTGATATGAAACTTTTTAGCACTGAAAAATTTTTTAAAATTTTTGTCAGCTAAGTTTATATGAAAAAGTGTTGTAACTAACCAAATATCAAGAAATATTTAATAAATCAACCTGAAATCTTATACAAATCATAGTTTCTTTACTATAGGGCTTAACACTCAAAACCAGTCAGTAGCTTAGCCAGGATTTTGAAATGTTGAGGGGGGGGGGGTTTGCCAGAGTTTTTGGGGCCCCCCTTCTGGGGGGTATGGGGTTTCTCCTCTGGAAAATTTCAAGATTTTTTTATGTTAAAAACTTGATTTGAGGCTCAAAAATAGTAACTTTTAACAAGAAAAAAAAAAAACCGTTTAAACTGGGTAAAATAAAAGCTAAAATTTAATAAATCATTGCTTTTACAAACCCTTTGCTTATATAAACTTAAAACTACTTTCGTATATTGTTAGAATATTAACTATACAAAATAGTTGTAAATAATTTGTAATGCAAAATATAAAAAAGTACTACTTTATAGTTCAATATATAAAGGAATATTGGTTTCAAATCAATATTACAATGTCTGTTTTACTATGCTACAAACCAATTCAGCTTTAAGACCAGAGCTTTTTCTCAGGGATTATTTATCCAACCTAAGGTTAAAAAAGCAGTTTTTAGAAAATCATTTCTCTTTTTAGGACCAAAATATATAACTTGCTACCATATGGTGTTAAGCATAGTAGTAATTTAAAAAACTTTCAGTTTAATAAGAAAATTGCTTTTACAAATAAATCAATTAATTGACTTTTTAAAATATTAAAATAGTACAGAATATTTAAATAATTACTAGCCTAAGTTCATCTTGATTATTATTTTATATGCTGTAAAAACCCATAGTCATAGTCTCCTTGTGTATGTTCTCTTAGGAATGTATTTTGCAAAGAAAATGTACATCAGCCGCCCATTTGTTATTATCATACTTTATTAAGAAACATATATGTTCACTATACTATATTATGTATACTAAACTACTGTATATATTAGTATTGTTTCATTTCTATTTTAATTTGTTTATGTATGTGTATAAATTATGTATTATTGTATAAATTGTGTGTAAGGTGTTAATGATAAATCACTCAAATTTAAAATGAACATCAATTATTACTAATCAGCCTACCTGTGTGCGTAAGTGCACATGCGTATTTGCTGTTATCTCAATGATAAGCAATAGCCTTTGTTGACACGCCGCAGTGAACCGCTACTTTGAACTTGTTTTTATAGTTTGTCAAGTGGAAGTTTGAATATTTATTTAACCTGCGCTGTCATCATATACATGAAATCGATAACAGAATTTCCTATTTTGTATTTGTAAAAAATGAAGGAAATAAATTCTATTCTATTCTATTAGTGTTTATCATAGTAACTGATAAAATTTTACAAGTTACAACCACCTGTTCCATAAAAGCTACAAAACAAAGTCTATTCAAAGGGGTTTTAAAGAAAACTCATTCAGCACATTGTTAGTTGTGTTAGAAATTTCACGATAGACATTGAACAAAACCAAGCCATTTAAACATGTCTCATTTGTTTGTTTCTGAGGTAGGATTACAGTCTTCTCAACGTCAAAAAAGACCTTTCACTCGTAGCAGTTGTTACTGGCAGCGTGGCATATATTTTCAGTAATGTGTGAACTGCCGCTAGAGTATTTTTGATACACATACTAAGCACTTCAACAGCACTTATTGGATATTTTTTCTGTTGATTTAAGTAACTGTACCATACCCAAATGTCACCTAGTGCAGCAGCCTCACTGCAACCAACAATTGTGGCATACTTGCCAACAAGTTGTTTTACTTCCTTCTCATCCTCTTCAGATAATGTAAACTTATCTTTTGTTGGCAAGAGGCATTGACAAATTTTAAAATGCCTTTGTGGTCGTTTAAAATTAAACGAAGTTACAGTTGTATGAATCAACCCAAGAATGGTATCAAATAATCTTCTGGGTTTCTTGTTTCAACATTGCACATTGAGTTTGTATACCTGCTAATCGTATACAAGGTTCAAGACTATCTGCCTTTGCTTGTACAGTACAAATTAACATGAGAGTGAGAGAAAAAGGAAATGGCAGACAAGGGTATTTGGTTGGGAGAGGAGTTCATGGAAGAAATTCTTAACCAGTGCTGCATATTGGTATATCAGTGCTTTTCACAGTTCTGTGTTCATTAGTTTTGCCGTTGGAGTAGGTTGGTGTTATAATAAACAAATTAGTTCCCAAGCTTCACCTGCCGTAATGTACTTGTACTTATATTGTAAACTGTGATATTACTTACAGTAACAGCAGCTTTTCATTTATTTTCTTGTTTCTCTTGCCCCACACCTGTTTTGCCGTTTAAGGTAATTTATGTTCTGTCCATTACAGGTCTCAGTCACGTAAAACAATAAATCCGTAACATCCTTCATAGTAAACTGTTGATTGTGACTTTTAATTTATACCGTATGCGTTAGCATGGAGAAAGTATATTGTGATCCTAAAAAAAGTTTTTTATAAGTTGGTCTAAAAATTCATTTTAGGGCCCCCTGAACCCAAAAAAAAATTTTTTTTAATTGTGTCTGTTCTTATGTCTTATGTCTATGCACTTTGCTGAAGACCAAACAAATGGATCGATTTTTATGAAATTCGGTATGTAAGTGTATTTAGCCAATATCTTTTATTTAATTTTTATGGGCAAAAACCATACAGTATTGAAATTTTCTCAAAAAAATGCTCTAATGATGCAAATTACAATTTAAAATATTTTAGTGAAAACCGTTTGTCCCTAACTTTAATAGTTGTTGAGTTATAAAACTTTTTTACAATGCAATTTTTTCAAACTAAATCTAATGATTTTTGTTAAATAATTGTTCAGTAAAGATACAAATCAAAATTTAAAATATTTTAGTTACTACCCCACTAAGTTGGGGCTGGAGGCCGAAGGCCGGAAGCCACAACTCAAGTTGTTGAAGGTTTTTATATATAACATTTGGCTATATGATTAATTGAACAAATGTTTTTGAAGATTATTTTGTTCCATACTTTTATTTAAATCAAATAAGTGTTTTGTCTGTATATTCCTTAGAAATGTCATTAATTGAACATCTGTTTTTATTTAGGTATGTTTTTACATCCTTTGACATTTTAAATCCATGTAACAATATAATAATATATACAACATTAGCAAATGACTTTAAGCAAACTTTCATATATTATTATTATACAGTGAATATTATTATAATCTCAATTAAATCTAAAAAAATGTTGTAAATCACTGTCTCTTCTAAGGCGTTGTTAAGGGTTGTATGGTTGGCTAAACTATATAGACGAGTTGATCACCTGGCTCATTCGCGTGAGAATGTATCTCCTTTCACGCAGGCCTTGTCACAGCAGAGATGCGACGGATGGGCCAGCGCCACTAAAGCACGGCCGCCCACACTCGCTGGGAACGTAGTTTTCTATCTATCATGTCTTACCGGATAGATAATGAAATAAGATTTTATATTAAATATTCAACATTGTATTGGTTGTTTTTTTCTAGCACTAACATTACTTTGTCTTCATCGATGATAACTGTTTTTACCTTCAGCAACCGATATAATTGCTTTATTTATTGAGGCCTTCTTACTCGTTTTGGGGCTTCATCTAAATCTCAAGGGGGGGGGTTGTAACCCGGAACCCTCCCCCCCATGGCTTGGTCACTGCTCAAAATATACAATTTTGACTTAAGATTCAAGATTCTCTTAATTAACATAATCTTTAAGAAGATTCAAGATTCTCTTAATTAACATAATCTTTAAGATTAGCAATGGCGTAAATACAAAGTTGCTATTTTAATCTTTTACTATACCTAATTACAGGAGTAAAACATAAAACATGGAAGTTAATAGATTGTATTTAAAAGTAAAAGAAGAAAATTAAAAACTCTAAATTAATCTGTTTAATAAATAAAATTAACATAATTATATTTGTTGTAATACATATAGAAGAATACATACACACTTTTCTTTTTTTTTAAGCATACTAGAATTTTTAACAAAAAACCAAAACTAAATTCAAAAAATAAAATGGAATGCAGCTTGTCAACACTGAAATTATGTACAATTGAGTTAAAAGAGAAAGTAAAAAATGAATATGTCATGTTAAAGTTGATATTAAAAAGGTTAAATTAAGGTGGTAAAAGTATTATAACTTAGTGGTCATTAAAATATTGTTTCCAGTTGTAAAACTCAGCCAGGTTATAGAATGGGTCATTCCTGAAGCCTTCATTTCCGACAGCGTGAAAACTTGTTTATCCATCTTCTTCAGCTCTTATGGTAGGGAATTTCACATTTTGGCACCAATGTAACTAGGTTTCTTCTCAGTACTACTGAGGTGGTGTACAGGGAGACAGTAGTTGGTTGGTGTTGTACTGGTGGACTTGCACCCCACTTCTTACCACTTCTGGTGCTTTGATGTGGATATAGGACACAACCTCTAGGATGTATTGTTTAAGATTCTAAAGTTCTTGAAAGTTTGTCTGCAGGATTATTTTGGCTGAAGGTTCCCCAGAATTCTAATTGCTCTTTTTTTTTTGTTTTATAAGATCACGTCGTAGGTTTGTGATAGTTGTTTCTCCCCACACAGCTATTCCGTAACAGATGTGCGACTCAAAGAGAGTGTAGTATTGGATGTCCACAGAATACTGTTTCAGGCTGTATTTTGGAGGAATAAAGCAAAAGATTCTCAACAATTTTTAAAGTTGGTTTCTATCTATGATAGTTTTTATAGTAGCTATTTTAGTACATAAGATGTAACTAATTTGGTAAGTGAATTAATAATTTTTAAGTTGTAAATTTTTAGGTAATCTAATCTTGCCCTTATATCACAGACATATTAAAATTTTGATTCTATACAGTTTTCATGTTTAAGTTAGTGTCCATCTCTTAGGCTGTGTAACTGTGATAAACTTGAGTAGCACCCATGATCAAATTAAGAAGCCACCTATGATCTACCTGGGCAGTAGCTGTGATCAACTTAAGTAGCTATCTGTGATCAACTTGGGTAGCTATCCATGTCAACATCCATAGTGACTCTTCATCAATTTGAGTAACATCTTTGATTATCAAGGGTAGTACTAGTGATCGACTAGGTAGTCACCCTTGATTAGGTTGGCTAGCAACCGAGATCTAGTTAGATATCCACTCATAATCATTTTTCTTAGCCAATTATAGAAAATAATTGTGTAGCACCCGTGATGAAATTGGTTAGCCTTCCGTGAGCATGATCTACTTGGGTAGCCATCCATAGTCAGCTTCGATAGCTCACATGATCAACTTGGGTAGCAGCTGTGATTTACCTTTGTAGCAACTGTCATCAAGTTAGGTAGTACACTTGATCTACCTGCGTAGGAACTGCGATAAACTCGTGAAGCTGACAACGAGAGTTTGGGGGCATAGCTCCCAATGTAGTGCAGATAGTATATTAAATATTTGCAGTCTCCAAAATCATACAAATTGCACAAAGCCTAAACAGCTTGTACTATTTGCTCCAAGCTATTTAGTAGTCCAAAATTTATAAGTCAAAGATAATAAGAATTAATATAATAATCTGAGTGCGTAAGCACATACATAGAGTAGCCAGCACAATAATGTTTAGTTCCAAATAGTAAAACAAAAATACACAAAATATATTTACAGACTGAAGTAAAGGATTTCACTTTTCATATGAGTGAGTTGCTACTTCTGGATATTACTAAATAATTATAAACAATACCTTCAACAACAAGTATTAATATTAAAATGGTCAAAATTGTGAATTTTAAAACTCATTATTTAGTGTGATTTGGGACCCTAATATGAAAATGGGGGGATTATAGTCCTCCTAAAACTACTTATGATAAGTTTCTATGCCTGTTAATTAAATTTTGTAAATCAGTGTTTTGTAAATCAGTGTACAGTAGAGTAGATTGTAAGGCGAAACCTTCTACATCCTTAGAGGACACACTGGCCAAAGTTATCACTGAACTGTCTGAAGTCAAGGTCTTGGTTTCCAATTGTAACAAGATAGATGACTTTGCGGTGGGAGTAGAAAATATCAAGAAGGAAGTTGCAGATTTGAATATTAAGTTAACCTTCAAGAACTATTGAGATAAGTTCTTTGGAACCTCATGTGGAAGCTAATGAAACAAGCATCTCCCATCTTCAGAAGGATATTGATGGTATCAAGGCAAACAGCAATTCTTCTAATAGCATTCTTGTGGCTGTTGAGGAAATCAATGAACGGTCAAGACATTCTCGTAATATAGCATTTAGCGTCCCTGAAAGTAAATCTACAATACCCAATAACCAAATTCGCCATGACTCCGGATTTGGCTGCTGCAATAGTTGTAAATTGCCAAATTGATCCTTCCAAATGTTTTAAGACTGTTAGACTGGGTAAAGTAAAGCCAGGAGTAGTCAGACCTCTTCAAATTCAGATGGAAAGTGAAACTGATGTCATAAACAGTTTGAAGCATATTTCTAATGACTTATTCAAATTCGAGAATCCTACTCTGACTGATGTTAGTTATCGAGGGACAGGACCATCAGAGAAAGAGAACTTTAAGTAGAGCTGAGGCAGGAGTTGAAACATAGGTTATCTCAGGGCGAAGAAGACCTTACTATAAAGTATATGAATGGAGTGCCGAAAATCATTAAATAAAAAAACTTGCCTGCTCCAGTAGACATCAAAAATTGAATGTCTACTACCAAAATACCAATGGACTTTGGTCAAAAATGAATCTGTTTAGTCTTGCTAATTCCCTCTGTGATTTTGATGTTATAATTATCACGGAAACTAAACTGTCTTATGAAATTTCCAATACCGAACTTGGATTAAGCAACTATTCCATATATAAACAAGACAGGACAGTGTTTTCAAGTTTGAAGAAAACTGATCGCTGTCAAGAAATGCTATACCTTATGGCTCATTCCCATTGATGAACTGACAGTAGAAACTATTTTTGTTGATCTGAGGGTTGCACCTTCTTCAATTATACTTTTTAATGCTGTTTATATTCCTCCGGATGCCCCCCACCAGGTGTATGTAGAATACTGTGACATTTTTCACACAGTCACCTCAGACAACAAGAATTCCTCGTCTACGTTTATTGCTGGAGACTTCAATTTACCAGGATTTCGATTTTGCTAGCAGCTTAAATGTGAATCGTTTCCAAGTTAGTGTAGATAGAGTGCAGAAAGAGCTGGAATCACTCACTATTAACAAAGGTACTGGTCCTGATCTCATTCCAGCTGTCGTCATCAAGAAATGCAGTGCTCAGCTTTCCTAGCCTCTCGCCAGTCTATTCAATAGGCTCTTTATGGATGGCATCTTTTCCGCAGCACTCAAGTCTAGTTTTGTTGTCCCAATTCCCAACGCTACTCACGTCACTATCTTTAGGCCAATTGTCATCCAGCCTGCTCTGGCCAAGATAGTGGAAGGTCTGGTGCTGGAATTGATCTCTAATGACATGAAGAGAATTGTTGCCTCCCAACAACATGGGTTCTGCAGGGGTCGTTCAACCCAAACCAACCTGGTCATCTACACAGACTATATTCTGTCTGCTTTTAACCGAAGGCAACAAGTGGACAGTATATATTTAGACCTTTCCAAGGCATTTGATAAGATTAGCCTTTCAATGCTGATTTCTAAGTTCAAGAAGGGATATGATTTCTGCGGTGCCTCTCTGAAATGGTTTCAGAGCTATTTAAGCGGATGTTTGCTGAAGGTCAAACTTGAGAACTGCTTGTCTAGAGAATTTCCTGCCACCTCGGGTGTCACACAAGGGTCCAAGCTTGGCCCTATCCTTTTTAACCTGTTTGTCAACGACGTCATCAGCCACTTGTCATCCAAATGTCTTCTCTTTGCAGACGACCTGAAGATATTCAAAGAAATCTATACTCATGAAGACTGCCTCACTCTCCAACATGATCTTCACTTGATTGCTGAATGGTGTGATAACAATAAGATGGTTATCAATTCAGCTAAATTTCTTGTAATCACCTTCTGTCGTCTGAAGAATCTTTTTGTTTTCAATTACACTGTAGCTGGCAATATCAAACGAGTGACCTCAGTAAACGACCTTGAAGTTAATTTGTCTACAAATTTGTCACCTGAAACACACATTAATACTGTATGCTTGAAAGCAAACCAAATATTGGGATTCATTTTTCATATATCTAGAGGGACGTTTGGTGAAGAGACCCTACTGCTGCTGTATAAGACTTTAGTTCGACCAAGTCTGGAATACTGCATCCTTGTTTGGTACCCCATTAAGCCTCCCACATTTTTAGACTGCAATGTATCCAGAACAGATTCTGCAAACTTCAAGGAGTCCGGAGAGGTACAGCCTATTGCTAAGTCTCAGTTCCCGCTCTTGAGCAAGAATTTCTTCTTCCTACACTGGAATGCAGAAGAAGAATGTTTGATCTTGTCTTCCTACATAAACTTATCAATGGAGCGATTGATTCATCGGAGCTTCTTTGTAGGATATCCTTCCTGGTGCCTGCTAGTACCAGGTCCAGGAATCTATTTTCAACCTCCCACTACTCAAATAACTACAGCTACCATAGTCCTATCGCTAGACTCTACAGGCATGACAACAGCATCCCTTTCGAGGTTGATTTAATCTCTGACAGTGTCGTATGCCTAAAAAAGAAACTGCAACAGTAATGTTTGATGATTAGGACCTTTAATACTTGTCCTCTTTAACATAGCCTATATGGTACTAGATGATAGCTGTAATTTATCATTACTATTATCGTATTTTCTAGTTTTCTCTTGTAATTGTCATGTCTTTCTATTTATTACTACATTGCATTTAATCACTTGTTTGTTGTATTTAATTGTTAGTGATCGTATCAGATCAATTAACTTTAGTATAGCCTGTGGTTGTATTCTTTAATATATCTCATTGCATGTATTTATTACTATCCACCTCAACTCAACTTATCATTAGCCTTAAGCAATAGCTGCAATGTCTATTTGATTTAGTTGTAGATCAATTTTGCATAATGTTTCTGTTCTCAGCCGTCTTGCATTGATTGTTGCTATATTTAAATATTGTTGTATTGTACGTTTATTGTAAATCATTGTACATTGGCGGATGCTGTTGAAATAATAATAAATAAATACTTGTTTTACTATGTTAGATATTATTTTATTTTGTTTCCCACACTAATCAATGTTTTGATTCTGTGGTAAGTTTTGCAGAATTGTTGTTTTTGTAGGGTTGCAAGGCTTGTGACTGTCAGCTGGCTTCGGATAGTTTACAGTGCGAAGAGACCTCAGGTCAGTGCCGTTGCAAGCCAGGCGTAGTGGGCCGCAACTGTGACCGATGTGCCTCAGGCTACTGGCAGTACAGTGCTCAGGGCTGTGTATGTAAGTACATAATCTCTCTCTCTCTCTCTCTCTCTCTCTCTCTCTCTCTCTCTCTCTCTCTCTCTCTCTCTCTCTCTCTCTCTCTCTCTCTCTCTCTCTCTCTCTCTCTCTCTCTCTCTCTCTCTCTCTCCCTCCCTCCTCCCTCCCTCCCTCCCTCCCTCCCTCCTCTCCTCTCCTCTCCTCTCCTCTCCTCTCCTCTCCTCTCCTCTCCTCTCCACTCCTCTCCTCTATCACTCTCTCCTCTATCACTCACCCCCCCCAGCATATGCTTAAGTGACTAATTGCTGAGCTAATAGTAAGCCAAACAGTTTGAGTGCTTATTTGGGACCATTCGCCATTTTATAGCAGCACAAACACTGTATGCATCAAATGTATTGCTTTGGTTTGCTTATTTCAATTAACTATGCTGTTACTAATATATCGATAGATTTACATTGCAAATGATTCTGAAGAATATAGAAAATAGATGATAAGTCACAAATTGACGATACATTATTTTTATAATTTGAACTAATTTGTCAAAATAACAAATCAATAACATGGGACCAATGAATTACAGAAATATTTTTTTACCTGTCTGAAAGTCAACTGACAACTGACAAAACTTTGAAATAGTGCTATTAGCATGAACAATGGATTCCATAAATTACTGTCGGGTAACAGTTTATTGTAGACATTCCAAATTAAAGAACATTTCTACCAATTATATTTTTAGAATATTGACCATTTTGAGTGTTTGCAGCTTGTGGGTGTAATACTGAATATAGTATTGGTGTGGGCTGCAATACCACGACGGGTCAGTGTGAGTGCTTGCCTGGAGTGGTGGGGGAGAAGTGCGACCGCTGTCCTCCTCGTTGGGTCCTCATTCCAGACCAGGGCTGCTTTGAGTGTGAGACTTGCCACCACGCCCTTTTGGATGTGACTGACTCTCTTGCCCTGAAACTAGTTCCCATTAGTGGAGAGTTTGAGGTGACCAGTTTAATATTTATTAATTTTTTATACCTTTCTATTGTTTTAGTGTTGTTATTCTGTACGATTCTGATATTCAACTCAGTATTGGTTTGCTGAGTCTGGTCTGTAATATGAGATCTATGTAATAAATTATAATAATAAAACATAATATGTCAGCACTGGTGGCGCAGTGCTGTAACTCAGCTATTTGGGAACAAAGTGTTGAGAAGAATGTAGGCGATAGGTTCTATGCTACTCTCCATTTCAAAGGTTTGTAGACTCAAGTTTACAAAGACACCGTACCTAGATGAATAATGATAATTACATGATTTTTTTTACTATAGAGAATTTATTTGTGCGTTGAACCATGTCTTTCAAATAATTTCCATAACTCGTTAACAATTTTTTATTAGTGATTGTTTATAAAAAGTACGTTTTTTTTGCAATTACTAACAAACCATCAACTTTAAAAACTCATAAAATATTGAATTGTTGTTTGATGTAAATGAAAATTTTGCCAAACCTTTGTCAATAGTTTTCAAACATTATCTAGAAGTTTCAAAATTTAAATTTATTTTTTTTTTAAGTTCTTGTAATATTTGTTAATTAACTTTTATTCAGCTGTGATAACTTGAACTCATTATAATTTGGTACTGTTGGTATCGGCTTGATCAAATAAAACTGTTTACAAACATAAATTTTGATCACAGATTTTTAATTGACGTTTATTTGATAGTGTCGGGATGTGCAGTCAGCCGTTAACGATGCCTTCAAATGCCTCGCCCGCACAGCATTAAAGGCCTGCAACGTTGCCACATTGTCTCTGCTCCAAGCTCCAACGACACGGCAAGTCTGACTGCTGCTGTTAAAACTCCCGTTTGCTGTATTCTTTTAAGTTTCATCGCCCATTTTCCATCACCATTTACTCAGCTTCCCACACAACTCAAGACAACATTTGTCTTTCATTTTCAACTAACTAAGTTGGAAGAAAAAATAGGACTATAAATGTTAGTAAATTATTTTTATTTATTACAATGTCATGCGACAAGAATTTTTAGCTTGTAAAGCTATTTTTATTTATCAATATAAATACTACTAAAAAAGTATTTGTTTTGATTCTTATAATAGTTCTGAGGAACAAACACAGGTCACATCACGTACTAGTTACAGTAGAAATTAACAAAAAATTAATTAAATCTTGCATAACAATACTGGATACAAGAGGGTTCGAGGAAAATGGCATGTAGATTTGACGAGCATGACTGTGCAGTTCCTTACAAGAGCTGTAAAGAAAATTACAGATAGCTCACTGGATACAAGAGCTTGTGGCGGTATTTTCCTCAAGGGGAAATCTCCCACACATACTCACCTCTCCGAAGGACAAGACAAGACAAACATTCTTTATTTACAATTTCTTAGAGAAATGTAGTAGAGTCAAGGTTTACAATGGTGTGATAGTATTTTATGGGTAGTGGTCCCTCCAGTGAAGAAACTCGCTGATGGTGTAAAATGGACAGGTTTGAAGCCAGCGGGTGAGTTCTGTCTTCAGGTGCTTCCCCTGATGCTTCCTTATTTCTTCCGGTAGATGGTTGTGTAGTTTGCTTCCTACATAATATGATTTTTTCTCATATAGGGAGCTGTGATGGTGTGGTGGGGTAGGTTGAACCTGGAGGCATGTCTCGTGTCATGGCTGTGGAAATCTGCTCCTCTTGGTAGTGATTTCTTATCAGCATACAAGATTACTTCCCTAATATACATGGCAGTTGCTGTTAGGACTTTCAGGGTTGTAAATTATTCCCTACAGCTATCTCTATATTGTAGATCAGATATGGTCCTTACAGCTCTTTTTTGCAAGATTAGTATTTGTTTGAGGTTGCCAGCTGTAGTACCCCCCCCAGACTATCAGACCGTATCTTAGGTGGGATTCGAAAAGAATATAATAAGCAGTCAGTACTGTGGCCTTGTCACTCATGTGCTTAATTTTTTTTAAGACATAGAGGTAGGAGTTAAGATTTTTGGATAGGACGTTGATGTGTGGTTCCCAGGAGATGTTCCCGTCAATTGTTATTCCTAAGAATTTAGCCTGGTTTTCCCTTATTAGATCCGGCAGCCCAGGTACCTCTTCTCGTCTTCTTCCAAATGCTAGCTGCCTTGTTTTTTTACGTTAACAGCCAAGTCATTTGAGTGAAAGTACTGATATGCTGTACTGACTGCTATGTACGAATCCACAGACAGACTATCGGTGGAGTTCCCACTTACCAGCAAGGTTGTGTTGTCAGCATACATCACAGGTGTACAGTGCTCACTCAGATACTGTGGCATGTCATTTGTTAAAAGAATAAACAGGACCGGTCCGAGAACCGATCCTTGAGGCACACCTCGGTTGTTTGGTGAGGGTGCTGATCTTATGCCCTGTGTCGTTCCCTTGTGCGTGTGTTTTATCTCAACTACTTGACTTCTCCCTACAGGAGGTTTCGAATGATCACCGTCGGAATCACCCAGTATGGAGACGTGGGATAACTCCAGGGGTCAGATTTAAATGTGTCATATTTTAATATCGCGTTGGGTAGCTCAGCTGACTAGCAGCCATAAGTCCTCATCATCGCTACCCCACGACGATTAATAAAATGAAATTTTAAAAATGTATAAAAAAGAATAATTAATAAAAATCCTAATTAATGAGGTTGCCACACCTTAGCCTTTATGACGATTAGCTACAGCTCAGTGTGAACAGGGTTACCTGCTAAAGGCTGAGATTACAGGTTGCAAGGTTATTCTGGTTGCCAGTAGAGTGTTCACCAGAATAAAAAAATTTAAAAGGCCGAATGTTTAAACATAATGTTAATTAGCCTGGTTATCACCTGTGTGTTTCACCAGTGCTATTAAAAATTTAACTTTTAATTTAAAAGTAATATAATGTCGATTTGATAATAAAAGAAACCCCTGAATTACTACGTTAAATTATGCACGATGTACGATAGGGACTACACCATTCAAAATAATAAATAACGATGTATGAAATATTAAGTGTATAAGTGTTCTTCTAATGCTATTAGTGGCCAACTAATTCAACTACTCACAAAATATACGTATGTAGCGATTGTTTCGGGAGTACCAAGCCAGCAGGACAAGTTGGTTCCAAGTTCACCGAACGAATGCCGGCCGGCTCTGACCTCTCTGACAAAGAAAACAAATCAGAAAGGGCAGAATCGGTGGAGTGGGTTGTAGAGTTTGGAGGGGTAAGCTGCGTTTCACCGAACAGCTGATCGGAGGTCCGCCGGCAGGACACGAAACAGCTGGGTGAAGGAGTTTAATATGGTTCCTTACGTATTTTTACCCGCCTCAAAAGTTAGCTCGTTACAAGCTGATGGATAGGACAGACAAATTTTTCAAGAGTGTAAGGGGTTAGAAGAATACAGCAATTGGGAGCATTAACATCAACAGTCAGACTCGCCGTGCGTTGGAGCTTGGAGCGGAGACAATGTGGCAACGTCTCAGGACTTTAATGCAGTGCGGGTGAGGTGTTTGAAGGGGTCGTTAACAGCTGACTGCACATCCCGACGCGATAAAATAAACGTCAATTAAAAATCAGTTATCAATATTTATGGTTGGAAACAGTTTTTTCTGATTTGCATGAATCAAGCCGAAACCAAAAGTAGCAAACTATACCAAGTTTCAGGTATAACAGCCGAATAAAAGTTAACTAAGAAAAATTACAAGAACTTAAAAAAAAATAAATTAAAATTTTGAAACTTCAAGGTAACGTTTGAAAACTATTGACAAAGATTTGGTAAAAGTTTAATTTACATCAAACGTCAGTTCAAATTTTTATGAGTTTTTAAAGTTGATGGTTTGTTAGAAATTGTGAAAACCGGTACTTTTTATAAACAATCACTAATAAAAAATTGTTAACGAGTTGTGAAAATTATTTGACAGACATGGTTCAACGCACAACTAAATTCTCAACAACATAAAAGGTACAGGTCGTCATTATCTTTGTAAATTCGGGTCTACATTCTTTTGAAACGGAGTGTAGGTCCTCTTAATACTGACAGTGTCCGTTCAATGATTGCCATCAACGTGGAAACTACGAGAGATGTCTGGAGTGTCCATGTTGGATTGTAGTCAAGGTTCTGATGCTATGTAGGGAAGAGAACTAAGTGTCAGGCTTGTCAGTTAGCTTAAAATCAGACCAAAACTATGTGGTTCAGATTCCACATAAAGCTGTAGGTTCCTAGGTTGACCTGGCTATTGGGCTATTAATAAATAATTCTTACTGAGGAAAATTCATCTTTAGTTAGTAACAATGACTACACTCATTCATCTACAATCAAGATACTCATTCACCCATATGATCTTATTAATGGTATAATAATACCAAAGTGGCAGCTCAGGAGCTAAAGCTTTGCAAGGTCCTTACAAGCTCTGCAATCTGCAGAATTAAGGTCCTAGAAGTTCAAATCCTCAGCTGAGGCAACAGTTGGAAAATACTTCACTCATTGAATAAAGTTCATGTACAGGTCTACGGCCCATGTGAACTAGCAAATGAAGTTAAAAATGTGAGAGTGATCTAATATCAGTGATCTAATATCACTCTCACATTTTTAACTTATATCTAAATTTAATCTTGTAGAAAATAATCTTTTATGTTTATTTTTTATTTTTTATGAAATAATTTGATTTTTAAACATTTATGGACTTTCCTTACGATTCACTGTGATGTCTATTCAAAATGCAAAACTATTTTTACCATTCGAAAGAACATGTTCCGATGATACATTTTCATTTATTAACATCTTTTAGCTTCAAGTATTTACAATATGAGTGAAAAAATTGCATATTTTGAAATTGACTGCTAACAGCAGTGATGAAGATACATAATTTTCAACATTTGTTCAGTTAAAAGATAGAGTTGCTATGGATATTCCAATCATAACAATGGTATCAGTGGAATGTGAACTATTAGCTTTTGTGCGTTTTAATGTATCTCAATTTGAGTACAGTTTATCCATAATAAATTTATTTGTCAAGGTCTAATTACGATTGTTACAATGGGCCTCATGTACTTTGTACCTCTACATGATATTATTGTACATATAAATTTTTTTTTTAGTTACTCAGATATGCATGAGTTTTTGAACATTCCTATGTCGCCCGAGAACCGTAGAGACAAGTAGAATTTATTTAGGTATTTTCTGACAGCGTATTTATTTTTATTCAATATCATATGGTCTCACCCTTTTTGGTAATAGTATCAAAAATCACTCCTAGTATCAAAGCTCTAGCTACTGAGCCGTCACTTTGGTAGTACTTCACTCACTGAATAAAGTTCAAACACAGGTCTACGGCCTATGTGAACTGGAAAATGAAATATTACACAGAATTTGGTAATAGTGGTAAATTTTTTGGTAATAGTATCAATTTGGTCCAGCCCATTATTTTGGTTTAACCCTTTTTAAGTTGTAATTGTTCTGATGTATCGGAATTTAAGCAATCATTTTTTTGTTTTGTTCTTATAACAAGTTTGATCAAATTTCACAAAATATATTAATAACCTAGGTAACAAAATATAACAGATAACATATCAATATATTACATAGTATTCCGTATACTTTATCAGTTTGATCGTACATTGCCGCTGTCCCTACTACCGCCAACTGTTTATGTCAAACGCCAAGTCGTATTTACATTATGGCCTGTGCTGTTTACATTGTATTGTCTTTGTAATTATCCACCTAATTTGATTGTCTATATTGTTTTTTGAACCTTTTGTTTATTACTTGGAACAAAGTTTTGTTATTTTCTAGTGTTAACAATACCAACATTGCTTGAAAATGCCGGTTTTTGGGTTTTGCTTGAACTAAATGTCAGTTGTTCCTAACTACAAATTTTCTCCTAAAAGAAACTTTTTCTAGTTGTTTGGAAACATATTCCCTGCAAAAATATCTAGGTTGATATCTCAGTTTTTTTTTTTTTTTTTTTTTTTTGTTTTTTTTTAACATGGGCTATGGGGGCTAGAAATTATATTTTAATTTTCAAATTTACTTTTAGGTTATAAGTGAAGTATAGTTTTTACTTGCTCACATTACAAGCTAAAATTCTTATAATCTGAAAGCCCATTTTATTGTCTGTCAAGTAAAAAAAGATAAAAGAAGATATGATTTACGGTTATCAAAATATAGCCATTTTCCTGAGTGTCAGCAAAATCCTTAAAAATGACTTAGTCTTCCTGGATAGTCTGTTCTATTTTATGTTGGTCTCCAAAGGTTTAATAAAGAATAGTACAACAGTTTCTATCTTTGCACCAGCATTACGACTGTTTTAAGTTTTCAAACAAAATGAAGTTACCCAGCAATGCATGTGTCACAAACTCAGAGAAATGACGTAAACAGATAACAAAAATTTAAAAGACCACTCTCAGCATTGCAAGATATTTAAATGAAGACAAAATGTTAAGTTATAGGGCTTTCTAAGAACATAGGATTAAGGACATGCTTACAATGTATATGGTACTGACCACTAGAATATTTGTTACCAAAACGTTAATATAGCTTTTCTTAATAAATCTTTATAAATTTTAAAAATAAATTGAAAAACTGTAAAAATCAAGAAGTAAAAGAATAAATGTTTGTACAGTTTCAATGATTTTCTTGCAGACACACTGACTGTCTCTCAGTTTCAGTTCAGTTTCTCGGGTTAACTGATCCCTTTTGTCTTGTCTATCTTACCTGCTTTATCCATTGTTTGTTTATTGTTCAAAGTACTGTATATGCATTTCTTGATGAACATGCCTGCAAATATAAACGTTTTCTCAGTGGCGGTTGTCTGTATTAATTTTGTACAATCTTGTAAGTGTTCCTTTTTTACACAAACACATCACTCTTTTTGGCCAAGTTTCAGTAATTCTTATTCCAATTCCTGTATTTCCACTGGTTAGTAAAAATAATGTATACCTTGCGCTGAAAATAAGCTGAACTTTTGGGAGAGCCAATGGCTGAGTGGTATAATGTATCAGGACTTTGAGTCTGAGTTAGTCCTCATATGACAATGACAGTTCTCATCTGTGAGAAATTAACTTTATATGTATGTCTGTGTTCAGTCCGTGGCTGCTAGCTACTTCACTACTCAACGTCTTAGTTATTTCAATGACAGCGTCAACACTCTGAGGCCAGATGTAGATGCTTTAGCGTTAAATGTAATTGACGTCTCACCACAGACAAATGCTCTCAATGAGTTAGAGTCTGAAGCACATAGTCTAAACAGAAAGGTAAGTTCATTTTAGTTTTTATTTGGATTTTAGTTTATATGTTTATGATTAAACTCAAATTATATGACATGAAAATGAAGATCTATTTATTTCTGTAAAAAAGGGTGCGATATGAAATATAAATTTAAAAAAACTTGTAATTTCCTCAATTGGCAAGGCACTTTCTAGAAAATTTGGCTAGGAAAATTAACACATTTAAGTCAATAAATTTTTTCTTCAAAAGATGCATTAAAAAAATCATTATTTCACTTAAAAGTGTAATGTATTTATTCCTTTGGATGGTGTTATAAAATAACAGAAGCAACTGGTAAGTGGCTTTAATCTTATCAACCCATTGTTTCTCCCTCTTTCTCTATGGGGGTGGAAAGAGTTTGCAACTCAGATTGCTTAAATTAATGCAAATTTATCCTATCTGCAGTAAGATATTTAGTGATGAATGATGAATTCATACTTAATATTTTATTTGGAGGTAAATATTTATTCAGTTAACTGAAATTTAAATTTGTGCAGGCACAGTACAAAATGGAAGGTATTCAGGGGGTAGGAGGTGGCAAATTGAAGCAAGAAGCCTGGGAGGTGGAGGGCTTAGTGTTCAGCACTGTAAAAGAGTCTAAGGTTGTTGTCACTGAGCTGCAGGACTTGGCTGTTGGCTTGGAGATCAATGCAGGTAAACAGCTGTCTGCTACAACTTGATTGTTGATACAATAGTGCTCTTTGTTACTGGACAAGTTACAATAAGATGTCATATTATTAAAATACACAATTTAATAGTAAAGTAAATCCTATCATACTCATGTAATGGAGGTGAATGGTTTCAGATAGTAAACATTTTAGTAAAAAATTAAATCAAGGTTAAGATAAGATGGATTTTATTAGTAGTTGTCCATATAATATAATTTAACAAATAAATCATATAATCATGAAGAATTATTCCTACCTCACTGTTCTGCACAGTTGTAAGTCCTTTCCAGCTTATTTAATCTTCCTTGCTTCTTATCCCCTCATAGTTTCTTGTCTTTCAGCTAACTGACTTCAGGCTTTTTTATTATTTTTGTTTTTTCCTTCAGTAACTCATCTTTATACAACTTCTTCCCTTATATTCTGTCCCTTAACAAATATATATATATTTATATACATATATATAAAATGTATCAAAATTCTTTATTTGTAACATTTTACTGCATAATTGTGTCATAAAAACTTAACATGTTACTGCTATAACTATAACTTACACTAATTTTAATTGTTTTAAAATCATACATACATAGTTGTTTATTTTAATATCTGAGACCCATCCCCCCCCCACCAAACTGGAAGCCGTACTGCACTGGGGGATGGCTCAAAACCATACAAGCGATAGGATCGCAGGCGGCAGTAGGAGGGAAAATTACAACTCGGCAGCTGAGCAAAAAAAAAAACATTTATTACAAAGGAATTAAAAAATTTTGGCAGAAGGCCACAATCTCAGAAATTACCCTCAAAAACAAGAAAAACAATATAAAACACATAACAAACAATGAATTACAAATCATACACAAAATAATATACCGAACACAAATTTGGTAAATAATACAAATACCGAAAATGCCTATCTGCAGATTTACTAGAAAAACAAAATTATAAAGGAATTTTTGATTTGATTTGATAAAGAATTTATATTGACAATTTAGAAATTTGAACAAAACCAATCAACCAGCAATTTAGCCCACATCCTATATTATTCCACCAAGGCCAGGGAGTTAGCCAGAATCCTTGAACAGCTCCAAATTGAAGAAATGTAAAAAGGTTATTAAATAATCCCCTTTTGGTGAAATGTTTAAATTGAGAAAATAAAAATAAAATATTTTTCGGTACCGATTTATTATGAAATATTAAACAAGAAACAGTACACCGAAAAATAGATACACAAACAAACTTTATAACTAGGCTTAAAATGACAGAGATAAATAATTCAACAAAATTAACAGTAACAGAAAATATAAAATTTAAAACCAGTCCATAAATATTTAGAAATGACAGAATAACAAATTAAACAATATTTAACAGTAATAATAAATTTAAAAAAATACATTTTAAAATAATAAATAGGCCATATAAAATTATTTGGCTGTGGAATTTTTTTTCTAGAGTTTACAGTTTCTCTCTCTCTTTTTTTTTTTTTTTTTTTTTTTTTTTTTTTTTTTTTTTTTTTTTTTTTTGTAAGCAACTGTCAAACACCCCTAGTTTAGCTGCTGGGAACAAAATGAAACGTACTGACCTGAGAACATAAGGCTCCTATAAGAAGTAAGGAGTTTAGTGGAGATGCAAATTGGCTCTATAACATGGTCCCCAGGCCAGGCTAGCACAGTAGAGATGGCAGAAGATCGGCCGGGCGGCAGGCTGAGGGTCAAACGTCCAACTCAAGGACCTCGGAGTTAAGTTTGTCTTTCTAGTCACACATAAAGTTGTTAACAGGAAGGAAAACTAACCACAATACCTAGGTGAACCGAAATCTGGAACCACAGAACAGACCAAAACTTGAGCCAACGGCCACGAAAGTAACATGTCGACAGCGCAAGAGCGATCTCAGGCAGCCTGGCAAACCAAAACATAGAGTAACCAAAAATGTACCGGTCAAAAAACCCGGTGCATATTTCATAATGCTCATGTTCTCATGGAAGACATTTCCATTGGCACTTAATGGTAAATTTGTTAATGATGCTTTTTTTTCATAATGTGTATTCAATATTTATCTTGTTTGAATAAATGATAATTCTTGTTCAAATATTTATAGAACTGGTTATTTTAACCGTCAGATTGCTGGTTATCAGCATTACTTGTTTTCTTTCAAATATGGTTTAGTGTTTTTTATACATGAGGAAATACAAACAATGTTGATCTGTTGTGCTTGACTTTAAAAAAGTAATTAAAAAGATAACATCTACAGTAAAATCCTTGAATTCATAATTTTTTATGATTACTCTAATGTTTTTCTCCCACCATAGGACCCCAAGTTGATCAAGCTTTAGAAGAGGCCAATAGAATCTTGGATGAAATCTCAGATTTAGACTTTGGAAACACAAAAGAGGAAGCGGAGGATGGTCAGCTGAAGGCAGCTGATCTCTTAGCGAGGATGAGGGGCTTCGCTGGACCCCCAGATAACATGACTGAGGTCCTGGAAGAACTGCGGGAACGCATCTACAAACTAGATACCAAGTTTAACGACCTTCTAAACCACACGCAAGAGGCTCAGGCCAATGCTCATAAAGCAGAACTACTAAATAGCAAAAACAGGTGACATTTCCCTCAAATATATATTAGATTATATTATAGATGTGATAAATAAAAAGATAAGATGTCTTTTCTTCTATAAGAAAAAATTTTAAATTTTATTTGTACTCAACCATTAGTCTCTATATAAAAATGTTGCTTACTACATATTGTGTAATGTAAGGTATTTACTGTTCTCCATATCCTATCACACTTTGCATCCATAATTATATAGGTTGGTCTTAACTTTGATTGTTTTACACAGAAACATTCATAAATAATTGCTAAATTTTGCCTGAATTATTTTAGACTAAAATAACAAGTACCAGGAGACCGAGCTTCGCTCAGTTGAATTTTGCAAACTGAAGAGGTAGCATCCATATTTGCCAGAGGATCCTGAGGATCGTTTTTGTTGCTCTACCTTGTAGGTTATTAATAAGATTTCGTTTCGGAGGTCTTCTGAATTTACCTTTAGCCTCTTTGTGGAACTCGGCCTGCAGCCTCGTCAAACGCTCTGCTACAGGCCCCTTTGTGGAACTCGGCCTACGGCCTCGCGGGGGTAAGTTCGGCCTGCGGCCTCACCAAGGCACTCTGCTATAGTCCCATTTTTGGATCTCGGCATGTTGCCTCGTGAGGATTCTTCAGCATGAATTTTGGTTTTTGGGGCAGTTAAGCTCATAAACATAGTCTTTTCTAAAATATAATGGAATATTATTAAGAGAAGAATACCTTTAATTTGATACCCCACTTGTGTGAATTAGTTTAACATTACTTTGTGTTTAATAATCAGAACATCCATAACCATTGTTTTTCTTTTTTCTTTCTGTTTGTTGATGTATGTAATAATTTGACTCTATTGCTTTTCTCTAAGAAAATGTTAATAAAGAATTCTTTGATTTGATTTGATTTGATACTTAATTTTGGCTCTTGTTAACCTTATTCTACAAAATGCAAAATAAAATAAGATTATATTGCTAAGTAACTATAGCAACAAACACAAAAACTATGGTACCTAGACAAGAAGACGGTGCATTTCCCATGACGTCACATGTGCTAAATGGCAAAACTGAACAAAAAATATTGTTCTAATTCCCGTAATTACAATTCCAGCTGATAAGTGATACATAACTTGATAACTATTTAGCTGGATGCTTCTATGCAATTGGTAGATTTAGTTACCAGTATTTAATAGAATAAACAAATCAGCTGATTTTACCCATGTGACGTCACAGTCTACTGCGCAGCCTTGTCGTGATACACGGGACATCTAGGAGCCTCTGGGGCAGATATAAGAATTTTCCCAGGGTTGAGACTGGTGCCAATTGATTTCTGGTAGTCAAAAACCCCTATATAAATTTAAAAATAAAAATCCTTGGAGCCAAAAAAAGTTTGTCCGGACGTGGCTTGTTTTAGATAATAATACATATTTAAAGTAAACACATATAAATCAGCATTTACAAACCACTCCACCTCATCAAGTCTGACACTAGTGCTGATGATCCTTCATAGAAGGAGCTTCCCTATATCCTTCAGGATTGCAGATTGAGCGGTAAAACAGAACATTGCGCAATTGTTTTGACTATAGTGTTGTGTGTAAGGTTTCTTGTTCTCAGGAGGTAAGATATTAATTGTATTTGTTAATGACGTTCTACTAACAAATATTAATTAAGGAGTGATATTCATTGTAATAGTTTCTGTAAATCTAGGTATTTTGTTTTTTAGTATAGTTGTATATATTTTAGTGCTATGTCATATATAAGAACAGTCTAACATAGTCAAGCCATCATATTTTAACTATATATACACATATAGTTAATCCGAGTTTAAAAGGTATTAAACTTTATTATGCAGATATTTCTGTCAAAATAAAGCATATTTTTAGTTTGACAATTTGGGTTAAAAAGTGCCAGCCAGAGGAAAGAACCCAGGACGGGAATTCATGAAGAAGGAAATTTGAGTTATGAAGTTGAAATGGGAGGTAGACACAAGTGGAAAGGTTAATAGAAAATATCTCAATAACAACAAAATCATCAATTAATAATTAAATAACTGGAAATACTAGAACTTTTGAACAAAAACTTAATGAATCTAAATAATTGAACATCATTCAGAAAGTTATAAGCAACCAATATAATGATCAGTTTACTTTAACATATTTTGTTCATGTGTCTGATTTCTTTTTTAGGAATTCTAGCCTGACATCTCGAGTAAATAATATCAAGTATTTAACGAAAGACACTAACCTGACATTGACGGATGCTAAAGGCCTGGTACAGAATGCCTCTGCCCTGCTCAACAGTGCAAAGACTGCATTTGCTGATTTGCGTAAGTATGCAGTCAGATTATTAAACAGATTGATGACAATGCGATCAGCTGGCCGACTGCTGAAGTTAAGGTGGCAATGGGAAAACATTAAGTTGAAAGGTATTTGGTTTCAAGCAAATATTAATCCTGTTCAATAATTAATTGGCTGG
Source organism: Stictocephala bisonia (assembly GCA_035578905.1). Classification (NCBI taxonomy): domain Eukaryota; kingdom Metazoa; phylum Arthropoda; class Insecta; order Hemiptera; family Membracidae; genus Stictocephala; species Stictocephala bisonia. Next base: position 769,619 of record JAQJVL010000134.1, read on the forward strand.
GAGGTTTGATCAAAACTAAAGAACAATTTATTCATTCTTAAAGCCTCCTGAGCTGATATATATATAACAAATAATAAGGTTAACGTACCTTTTGTCATCTTCAGCTACAAAATCCTATTTATTGGATAACCGGTTTCAGAGTAAAAACTCCATGATCACATCCATTGTACGTTGTCATTGTACTCCACGTTCAATGGATGTGAACATGGAGTTTTTACTCTGAAACCGGTTATCCAATAAATAGGATTTTGTAGCTGAAGACGACAAAAGGTACGTTAACCTTATTATTTGTTAAAGAACAATCTAAAGGGGTATAGATTTGAAAGACTTATCAAGTATTATATGATGTCAGGGTGTGGCAGTGCATGTTTGGCATTGTCAGTCCTAGCTATGCATGGACAGTCATGTCTACATTGTCAGAGGGGACAGGACTTGGATGTCGCATCATGATACAAAGATAAGATATATGTTTAATTAATAATAATATCACTCCCATTTTTATTATTAATTTAAACCTAAAGTAACATTTTAAATTATCAAAGCTGGCTGCTGGACAATTTTCAGTTTAGATTCATGGCTTTTGGGTTTTCCATTTATGATCAATTGGCTTTCAACAATAAGTATTTTGAAAATTTTTATTCCACATTCTAAATTACAGAGATATTAAGCTCGTATTTTTGCCGCAATATCTACTTGAATTCATGTCATCTTAATAAAATATTTGGTTTGAGGAAGATGGCTGGCGTTATGGTAGGCAATTTATGTTACAGAATACCGGTGAAAATGAATGTGTAAAATCTCTACTGGCCATTTAAAAAAATATTAATTTAAAACTTATTAATGAATTCTTAATATATAAAATTGAGTAACTGAAATTTGTTGTCATTCCATCAATTGACAGCGGCCTAACAGATTTCTTACTTTTTTTAAAAAGTTTCCTAATTTTTCATAGAATGTTCTTCAGGAAAGAAAATGAATAAATCATGAGGAAATTGGGAAATTTTGGAAAAAATAACCAGGGAGTTTTAGATTTTGATTTATTTACTTAGAAAACAGACGAAAGAAAAAAAATTTAAACAGGTGATTTAAATGTTTCTGTTGTATTTTATTTCTTTATGATAAAGTGGTTACTGAATTAGCCTTTTGTATTCAGTCAAACATTAATATACTGTATGAAATGTTGGTATATAAATTAATGTTATATTAAGATATTTACCAAAAATTCATACATTATATTTATTTTTGATTGATTGCAATGCAGTTATGTCAATGCTATTTTGAATTGAAAATTTCTTTATTCATATTTTGGACATGGTATACAAAGAATAGTGTCAAATACATTTTAAAACTAAAGAATTATAACTAGCGTTAAACAATGTACTGGTATAACTAGTCGATAAAACATAAAGGTGAAGTTAATTGTAAAACTCATCCATAGAATAAATTGGTCTATCCAATCTTGTGGCAGGTGATTAAATAAATTAATACCTATCACAGTTGGTTGTTTTTCAAAAAAATGATAACTTATGACAAGGCATTTTTAACTTATTTTTCCCCCTAGTATTATATTTATGGTTTTCCCCCACAGTTTTCAATGACCTATAGATTAGTTTAGTATGCAATATAACTTTGTAAATATATAAACTATAAACAGTCATAAATCCCAAATTTCTAAAATATTCTTTTACTGAATCTTTTCAGAAAGTAAATTTCTTTCTTTCTTTCTTTCTTTCTTTTGAATCATACCAATTGAGATTCAGAATAATACGAATGGCTCTCTTCTGTATTAATAATATTCTATCAAGATTTTTTTGTGATGTTGCTCCATAAACTTCAATACCAAATGAAATATTCAAATGAATGTATGCAAAATAGATAGTTTTCAATGATTTTAGATCACAAATTTTGGCTATTCTATATAGAGCAAATATACCGGATGTAAGTTTCTTAGCTAGTGTATTAGTTTGTTCATCCCAATCAAGGTGATTATCAATAGTCAAGCCCAAAAAATTTGTATTTTTTACTTCTTTGAGTTTTTTGTTATTTAATTCTATCAAAGGTGCAGCTACATTTTTATTTTGTAGTGTATGAAATTGAATTAGTTTAGTTTTTGAAGGATTTAATAAAAGTTGATGTTTGATGAAAAAACTGTCATCAATTGATTTATATTATTATCCATTCATCGTATGGGTTACAGTATTTACAATTTAAATAAGGGCATTTATTTGTTTACACTGTATCTCATAGTGACTTTGGAAAGTCTATGAGTGAAAGGAAACACCATTTGTTCAGTTATTTTTTATAGAAGATGTTTCATGATTTTAAATAATCTATTAAAAGTTTACCAAGTTTTGTTGCATTTTGGTTATTCAAATGCCACCATTTAGAAGTACCAACTTAGGTAGCAGAACTCACAATGGTGCAAACCAAAGATGTATACAAGCCAACGTAGGAAAGTCAAACTGATGAACAACATGAAGCATATAATGAACTTCAATGAAATCGTAATTAACAACAGAGAAATTTTGCATTTAATTCCAATCAAGTTGCATTCAATTACAACGTGGTTATCGTTTATTGCCCATCGTTGCTATTTCAAACATTGTGTGTCAAAACATTGAAAGGCATTAAAGTTTAAAAATGAAGCCCCTGGATTGTGTTTCACCAGTGGTTAAGTTAAGTTCACGCCATTAGTACCACCACCAAAACTGCTGCAGTCATTGATTTTTGGAAATGGGCCAGATTCTAGACATTTGTTGTTGACTCATATTCAGCAATACATAATTCGGTTCTTTTAAATGAATAATTTGGTGCAACAAATATTATTCAAGACAAATGTATGCCTACTTTCAATATTCAGGGTCAAATACGACATAGTATTTGACTTTCGAAAAATCATCATAGATAGTGAATACAAATTTTTGCAATTTATTTTACGGGTGATTCAGCAAAACAAGTCGATCAGCATTGTGCGAACAACAATTCAGTGAGAAAACTAATTGTAGACTGACTCCAAACATTTTCCCACTAACACAACAAATTAGTTGCATTGTTCAAGATCTCATTAGACTGTATGCCAACAGGCAACCACAAAATTGTCATCAGAGCCGATAAGACACCTGTAGGACAAACACACAAGACGTTTTAACGCCTCAACAATTATTGAAGTAGCTATTGTCATTGTGACTGAAAATTTAGAAAACCGAGATATCATTTTGCAAGGGCGGAACAATTAACTGCAGCATGTGTCAGAAATGCATAGATCATATGATATGTTACAGTATCCTACCTTATTTTGGCAACGTGAAGATGGCTATCATTTTTCAATGAGAGTGATAAATCCAGTTTCAGGTGCAGAAACTTAAGTAAGTTCAATTTATACAGATTGATGATTCAGGATAATTATTACAGTCACATTTTAAAATGTAGGCGTCTATTTCACCAATATGCTGTTAATATATACGTCTAAGTTGAAACCGAGCAATTGATACTTAAAAGGTTGAACCAACTCCGTTTTGAGAAATACATTGATCTTCGAGAGGCCATTAATGTTGACGTAGTGCACATAACATCAGCAGAGTGACTATTCTCCCAGCAATTTATGTTGGAATCCCACAGAATATGTATGAATGCACTTAAGATGATATGTCATATGCATGTCATTATGGCACACCAGAACGTTATAAATTACATTCATATGCAATCCGCAGAGGACAAAAATTCAACAACAATTATTTCCTGGCCAATCACCGATTGTTTACCACAACATTTTCGCTAGGATGTTCAAAAGAAAATTAAAATTACTCATGGACTTTATTGTTCTCGAGTTGGGAAATCATCATCATTATTTATTTTTGCCATAGAAAAAAAACTAAAAATGTTGTGTACGAAAACACACGAAAACCACGGTACCTAGAAATGAAGGCACTTGGTATCACGCACATCTCCCATGACGTCAAATGTGCTAAATGGCAAAAATGAATACAAAAATACTGTTTTAATTTCCGTGATTACAATTCCGGCTGATAAGTGATAAATAACTTGCTTACTATTTAGCTGAATGCTTCTATGCAATTGGTAGATTTAGTTACCGGCATTTAATAGAATAAACAAATCAACTGATTTTGCCGATGTGATATCACAGTCTACTGCGCAGCCTCGTCATGATACACGGGAGTTCTAGGAGCCTTTGGGACAGAAATCAGAATTTTGCCAGGTTGAGACCGGTGCCAATCGATTTTTCGTGGTCGAAAACCCCAAGAAAAAATTAAAAAATCCTTGGAACCAAACAATAATAAGATATTTTTTTATTCATTTATTCTAATTTAAACTGAATACTCATGAATAAGACAGGATAATGCCTGGTGGGTCAACTAGTATTTGAATATAATCTAGATGACAAGGGAAAAACACATAGGCTTTGGACTATGCTAACACAGCTTTAAAAATTATAAATACTTCAATTCTATAAAAACTATTTTCTATTTATTATTAAATTTTAAGAAATTTTTTTTTATTTAGTCACTTTATGGCTGTTTACTTATAATTAATATTAGGGTTTTCTAGAAATTTATTTATTTTATGCAATTTGTTTCAATTCAATCAGTCTATGTCTTAAACTTTTCCACTTATACAGCAGCACATGACTGCCAGCCACCATTTTTTTAACAATTGCAGGGGGCTCTATGACTCCCTATGCATTGCAATGTTGATTATTTGGTAATAAGGCAACAAATTATGTTTTGCTCTCTAGTGGAGACATCGTTTAGATTAGTTTTAAACTCATTGGATGACGAATCAGCTGATTTACTCTGTAATGAATCTTGGTGTGAATGTTTTGTTAATATTTTTGCTTCACATAGTTATTGTATTTTTATTTTATTTTATTTTATTTCCAACGGTACTATGCGTACCAATTTTACAAGTTTACAAACATTAGTCCAATATGGTAACAGTAATAACAATGAACGACAATCCAACCACTATAAAAATGTTTAGTAATAATAAATTAGACACAACTAAAACAGCATGATCGACAGATGTATACATCAATAACAATAAAGTACATAAACATCCTTTACAAAAATTTACAAATAGACTAAACAATTTTGCAACAAAATAATAGCTATACACCTAATATAATTATTAACATTAGCACTGTACGTGTAAGGTTGGGCGGGTGGGTCGTTAGCAGTGTACGTGTATGAGTGGGCGGGTGTGTCATTAGCACTGTACGTGTATGGGTGGGTGGTTCATTACCACTGTATGTGTATGGGTGGGCGGGTGGGTCATTAGCACTGTACGTGTATGGGTGGGCCGCTGGGTGATTACTACTGTACGTGCACGGTTGGGAGGGTGGGTCATAATCACTGTACGTGTATGGGTGGGTGGGTGGGTCACATTACCACTGTACGTGTAAGGGTGGGCGGGTGGGAGATTACCACTGTACGTGTACGGATGGGCGGGTGGGACAATATTTATACTATAACAGTATTAGCACTTCACTTTCCACTTGGCCCAATCATAGTTTGTTTAATATGATGATGCCTTCCGTATCACCACCACTGTAAGTGTATGGGTTGGCGGGAGGGTCACACCACTGTACGTGTATGTGTGAGCGGGAGTCACTAGCGTCGTACATTCTCTAGGGAAGAACCGCGTGACCAATATACAACAGTCTAAGCCTGAATGTCTATGCCTACATAAGGATTTGTGTCACTAGCTTCGAGTGACACAAATTAGGTGTATAGCTATAATTTTGTTGCAAAATTAACAACAATTAACAATAATAAATATCTAACATTACACAAAAGAGATAATCCATATATGAATAAACAATAATAAAACAAATAAATACTATACATCCAGCTAATATTAAACAAACCACAGCATTCTATATGCCTTAGAACAATATGATGGGGACCTATCACATCTGTACACTTTATAATTAAAGAAGCCAAGTTCAGAGGTATTAATTTCATCTGTGAGATTTGTTTCTACCAATACAATAATATCATAAACTATATGACTCAAAGATTGACAGAGAGCTGGAAGTTAAGTTCTTAATCCGTTAACGTTTTGGAAATACAAAGTTACATTAAGTAGACCGTTGGATTTCAGTAGTTTTTTGGCTTAGATTTGGTTATTGAGGGCACTCTGTTAGTATATCTTATGGTCAGATCCTTCACTCCGGCATTCTTTTTCTCTTCAAGTTCCTGCCTTAATTTCCGGAGATGGTTACGTTCCCGAACTGTCCGATCCCTAGAAATTCTCACTTCACTATCACCTTCAATATTCCTCTCGGAGAATCGTTGGGAAAACAGTTTGGCCTGGTGTTCGTCAGGGAAAATTACTTTCAGTGGGCGGGACTCATTTTTCTTAAATACCCCAATTCTAAAAATCTTCACTCGATCCAGGTTGGCTTCATAATGAACACTAGAAACAAGATTATTAATTAGTTGTTTGTCATGCTCCTTTTTCGTTTCAACATTGGTGCTAGAACTCTCCGCCAAGCCGTAGACAATTGCGTTACACAGGCGCCTATTACGGTCATTGATTTCCATCAAGGTGTCTTCAAAACTATCAGAGTTTGACTTGATACATTTGACTTTATTTTCAATATCGGTGACTCTCAACTCCAGCTGCTCTATACGAGGCTCAAGTAACTCAAACTTATCGTGAATAGCTCTAACATCTTCCTGAATTTGTTTAACGTTATCAGGCAGGTCGTTAAGGCGGAGGAGAGATCATCTATCTTTTGAGATAGTGCTGTGAGTATCACATGCAGATCAGGTACGATTTGAGAGGGTTTGCAATCGATGCGGGAGCAATACCATTTATTGGATTTATCACTGGCTATTTTCGTAAATTCATTTTTGGAGACTCTAGCACATGTTCTATGAAACCAATGATCGCACTGACCATCACATTGAACACTCTCATCAGAGTCCAGAACCTTTTTAAAACATGGGGCACAAACAGTTTTATCTTGAAATGCCATATTCACGATACAAACAATAACGGATATATATCTGATTCGGAGCTACTCAATATATGTTTTGGTTATGTTTGGGTAACAAATATTCGAATGCACAAATAATTATTACTTGACAATAACTGGATATAAATTGATAACAAATTAAAAACTGAGTATTAAATATCACTTTAAAAGCAAATAATTATAAAAAGTAAAATAATAACACAATTAAAACTTAAATTTGATCACAAAAAAGAAAATCACTTAACCACTTTTTAGTTGTTGAATTGTAGTATTGTATTAAATAAATACATATATTTTATTAAATAAATAAATATACAATAAAAACATTAAAATCCATTTTGTAGCCCCTGAACTGTTGTAAATAGACTAAAATAGGTGTACTTTACCTTCACGTCAAACAGTTCACAGTGTGTGATGTGAGAATACCAACTAAATTTTTTGCCGTGAATACGGCATCTTCAGGTTGAAGAACATAACAAATAAATAAGTCCCAGTGGGATGCATCACAAAAAAAAAGAAAAAAAAAGTTTTTTAATTAATTTGTGACGCATCCCACTGGGACTTATTTATTTTATTTTTTATGTTCTTCAACCTGAAGATTCACGGCGAAACATGTAGTTGGTATTCTCACCTCACACACTGTGAACTGTTTGACGTGAAGGTAAAGTACACCTATTTTAGTCAATAAAAACACTTTAGTATTGTAGGTTTGTTTGAAATTTTTGTGCTGTTTTTGAAGTGATTGGTTTTAAACTGTCTAAATATGTTTAAAGTTAGTATTTGTAAGTTAATAGATATTAATTACCTCATGTGTTGTATCTATGAATATAATAAATTCATTCATTTGAAATTTACATATAGACTAGCCTCGATCTGTGATGTTCTGAGGAGCCATAAAGATTTATTTTTTTGGCCTTTTTGAATATGAAAAGATTTCATTGCATGGAGAAGAGAAATGAGAGCAGCATACTTTTTAAAATGGTAAACTGTAGTCAGTTTTACACTACAAAAAGGATAACATTTATGAAGTAAAGGCCACTAGCCCCAGCCTTATGTTGCTGGACAACTGAAACTGGATACACAGTCATAATTAAAGTTGACAGAGTATTGCCAACTGTTAACCAATTGATCTCCATAATTATCATATCATAGTAGAGAGAGAAATAGCTAACAATTTTAGTTGGTGGACCTATGTTTATAAGTATCGAACAAGGCGAATTATCCAATATTTAAGTAGTCTAGTTATTGCGTTGGTGTTTTAATATTAACTGGTCATTATACTATTAGATAAATTTGTTATTTGTGTAGTGAGGAAATTTTTTTTTACTTTTATTGTTTTATATATTTTGAAAATAAACTTGTGAGTAAATGATTACTATTCATTACATATAGCTTATAAACCAATTTTTATGTTTGTTTTAAATAACTTTAAGTTGTTTTCTTGAAATTAAATTAATACAAATATTGTTAGAGGAATGTGTTTGACAATTCTTCCTATTACGCAATAATATTTATTATAACACTGAAGCAAAATTAGCAGTTTTTCATATTCTAAAAACACATTTAACCCAAGTTTTAACTTTGTTCTTATGAGGAGAATAGTTATTTTGAATATTTATTAATAATAAGCCGGATTATATTAATTATTTATTGCTATGTACATAGAGATGAAAAAATTATTTGTCATATTATCTTACAGTTTCAACTTTTGTCAAATAGTTTCACATTTTTTTAACAAACTACATTTATATTAGTATTGAAAATTGTAAATTTGTTACAGGTAATTTTAGATTAAGGTTGAAGAATTACATTTTTTGTTTTGTTGTTAAATAGTTAATAGTTAAAAAGTTAACTGTAAAGTTTTCTTCTTGTTTATGAAATTGCTCTGTAAGTATTAATTTTAAAATAATGTCTCAGATTTAATATAAATACAAAATTATTCCAGCAAAATACCGTAACGATTTAGAAGCAGACAAGAACAGTCTAGATTTGAAAACCTCTTCACAAACTGATCAACTGGAAAATGTGAGTGATGTCGTGATTGCCGCTGCTGACCATGCAGAACAGCTGGCTGCCCAGGCAGCGATGTTAGATGGGATGTTGACGGACACACGGGATACTTCTGACAGTGCCGTCAAAGCTGCAAACGCGTACGCAGACATTGTCACTGCTATTGACAACGCTCGCCGAGCAGCTGATGATGCCGTTGCTGCCTCAGACAATGCTAATCTTAAGGTACTTAATCACTAATTGTACTAGGTAAATAATAGAGGAATTAGTTATGTTTTATGGATCTATAATATCTGTTTTATAAGACACTTTTATATAGTTGTCACATGATACAGTGGAGATTTTAAAATTCATACCAGTGTTATAACTAATAAATTCTGTAGGAAAGCAACCACATTCCATTCAGGTTTTCATCTTTCCTGGAAATCAATTAATTTCTCAAAGACTCCTACAGCAATTTTCATTCTCATAATTCTGAAATGTTAAGTGTTTTGTTAGTATTATTTAGATCTTTTGGGAGAATAATGATTGGAAGAAATCACTTTTTAGTAGTATTATACATTACAGGTAAATGTCACACTACGTGTTGTGTGACGTTCACTTGTACTGTATATGTACCAAACATGTATTATGCTAATTAAAAAACTATTAGTAGTATTATCAAAACAAATAATCCAATTCAAGAATACAAGGTGATATTATTTATTATGTTAAGCAATACGAGTTGCTCATTTAGTCAATTAATTCAAGCCAACTACTAATCAACTAATTTTACAACCAACTACTTATCTTGTAAAAAATCTTAACACATTAGATGGTGTTACGGCGGCAAGTGTTGTCATGCAACGTACAGTGCGGAGCTGCCTTGCCTGATTCGGCATCATGACTGCACATTTACCTATTTAAACATTTTGACTAGTAAAATCGATTTATGCAATTCATACAATATGTTTAGTTCATATTTTAGTATTTACAATATTTAATCCCCTTCAACCCACTTGATTATTCTATTCCAGTCCATTAACTTATTCATCAGAAGCCGTATTGGACAAATCTGAATTTCCCATTACGACCAAACTATAAACTTACTGTCTTCAGACTCGCCAGAATTCATCTTCTCTTCAAAAAGAACCCCTCGTCAGGGTCCAGCCATGTTATAAACATTAGAAATAACCTAAATAGCAACAGAAAAGTAAAAGCTGCATATACACTGTGTACACCTTGTTATACAATACATAGACAAAAAACGCCACACCGATACTACTGGAATTAAATTGTTTACACTCGTATGACCATGCTAACATGAGGTACTCTTCCTCGATGCCAACCTCACATTGGCCATCAAAGGAACAGTGCATCAGTGTGTGTGACTGAATCAGCCACAGTGTCTGTGTTAAACTTTAATAATCAACTCAATTCAACCAAATTTAATTCGTAATAATCAAATAAATAATATATTTTTACAGTTTTTAAATCGAAATATTTAATTTTCTATCCCAAAACACATCCACCCACCCATAAACGTACAGTTGTACCCATGCCCCTCGCATACACATACATACAGTGGTAGTGACTCAAGCTCCACCTATGCAAGTACAGTGGTGGTCACCAAATAATCCAACCATTCACATGCAGTGGTAATGATAACCCCCCTCCCTGTTCAAGCACAGTGGGAGTGACCCAACTCATCCATACATCCATAAATCTACAGTAGTAGTGAATACACATACACTATTAGTTACTTAACCACCCACCCATACAGTTACAGTGGCATCGACACAAATATCTTCCCATAGAAGCACAGTAGTTGTTTTATTGACCATCTGCCCACCCATACACATACAGTGGTAATGAAACACTTTTTTTAGGTAATTCACGTATAATAGAAACAGAAGAGGGCCTATAATTGACCATTGTGTCAAACCAACCTTGATTTCTTCCCATTCTCTCCAGTGTAAAGCCGTATTGCTTAAAATTATGATTTACCTAATATATCATTAACACATTGACTGCCAGCATAGATAATTTGTTGTGTCATTCTGACACCGCCGTAGTAAAACTAAATGTCTGCCTGACACCATGAGGCCCACCAGTAGCTCTCGTCATACATGCCACTGTGTGCCATGTGAGCCACCGGCAGCCCTCGTGTCTTTCATCAATCATTCACAAATTGTAGTGCCATTTTTAGTATAACTTAATATTTAATGATACAGTATATTCTGAGAGCTCATAAAATGTGCTAAAAAACAGTCCTCTGGTTTTTAAATAAAGCAATCCTAAATAAGTCTTTATACATTTGGGGGAAAAATGAATATGGGTTTATAATCTCTATAGTTACTGGATAATAAAATAATATATTTATGACATGTTATTTGTTATATGTACAGTATTATTACAAACAATGTATACATAAGATAAAGTGTTTAAATATAAAGATTCACTGTAGTTGAAATATAAAAATGTTTTAATCAAAACCAATGGTCCTTTGTGGGTTTCATTGAAGCAAGTTATACAAAAAAAAAAAAAAATGGATTGCAAACATTGCACTTAATAGTCACCCTTATGCAAGTGTATTGCGCAAACTGACACCCTAGAGTTTTCACAATACTCTTGTAACATTTACTGCATCGTCTACGGGCTGAATGCTTTGGTTTTTCAGTATAACAAAGAGTATGTATTTGTGTTCGCCTTCCTGTAGGTTCTTCGTCTTCATTATCTCTTTATTTCACAAGGGAAATAGCAAGCTCCTCTCTGAAACTTGTCACTGTCATCTTTTTTTATTTACTAAGTTATATAAGTACAGTGAATTAAATACAGCTGTATATAGGATCAGTTCAAATATAATTTTTTATACCATTTCAGTGTCCAACGCAGTGGGCTTGAGTAATACGCGAGTTGGTCAGAAAGGTTGATATATGATAGCCTTATTGTTCTTCACATATATTGCGGTATTTTCTTAGCGTCCCTATTAAGTGGGTATATCAATCAAGAAGACTTTCGGCTGTGGATGCATTGTCCACGTAGAGTGTTCTTCCAGTGTCTATACGTGGAGCCATTAGTTCCATAACTATTGTTTCACCAAACTACCTTCCTTCGGTTTGGCTTTATATACCTGAAAGACCCAAGTATATCTTTTTTCAGGACATAGTTTAAAAGCTTAAATTACAGATCAGCCTTTTTTGTTTGGGATGTACTACCTAAAGCCTACTCTTCCATAAAATGGAATCAAACTCTCATCGATGCAGACTTCTTTTTGAGAGGTTAGAGCAGACATAAACTTGTTATTCAAATAATCTAGTACATATTGTATAATTTGATTGTACGGTCTACTGTTTCATTGTTGGAAAAATGGAGTGATTTCAACAACAACTTGAATCTATTCCTAGTTTTACTTTTGCAAAAATCATTTTTATACATTACTTTTTGACTCCAGTAGCAATCAATACTTGGCATGGGAACAAGCCCCATCCAAATCAAAATTAAAAAAAAAACTTTGATCTATTTTTCGTCTTAGGGTATCCAGGCTTTCAAACGAGATTTATCAGAAGGTTGGGACGATTCAATGAGCTGTTGTGCATTGCATATACATTAGTTTGTTCTGCGATGTTTGAAAAAAATTGTCTTCAATAATAAATTTATTGAATATTTGAAAGGGAGTGGCACCTTCAACATAATCTCGTATTTCTTAAGGAATTAGGGGCAACTCATTAAATTGAAAATGTAATAAATCATTGATATTAGTAGGACCCCGAATATTTTCTAAATCATCCCTTTGTCCTTGAACAACTAGGTTTAGACTATTAGGCTTATTCTGGTTTACCTGTTGTAATCTATTAGGATGAGGATTGTTGGTGAGTGGCTGTTGGTCAGCTTGAAGGCTATCATTGAGGTCTCACTTTCATCACTACCAGAGGGAAAATATTCTGAATCCATATCCGAGTCGTGACTCCCAAACAAATCACTCGAAACATTACTAATAATATCCAACAGTTCACTATCGTCTTCCTCTTGAGATCTGCTAATGTTTATAGGTTCACTGGACGCAGGCCCATCTAATATTCTAATTACAAAGTCAGGAAATTGATTGTCGTCCATTATAACATTCATTGATAAATAAAATGAACAATTAAGCTTTGAAAAAATAAATAAAATAGACTAATTTCTATCACAAAAAGAATCAATGCCACTTAATAAACACCTAACCTCAAAAGCTGATCAGTGCGCAGGAAAAAATACAAACAACACAATAAAACAGCTTAAACATAATATCACCTGGTATATTCAAATTGAAATAATTTTATTTTCAGAAATAAGTAACTATGACAAATTAAATTCTTGATGCTTCTGCATGTCTTAACTTACATTCAATTCACAATAAAATGTTTATACAAAGTATTTCTGTATTAATACAATAATAAAATAAAAATAGATTAGTTGAAATGCATACAAAAATTTAAAATATAAAAACTGTAATTACTATAAAGAAATACATGATTATATTAATAAGAAAATTGCAATTATTATTCAATGTTTTTGTTTGAAAATGTATACAACTAAAATATTGTCTATGCAATGCAGCTTTTTATAGAGTTATAAAAATTAAACAATTTTATTTAAAATAATAAATAGAAGTGATATTTTATTCTGAAAACAAATACATCATGCAAGGAAATGAAATTCCCTGACCGCGTGACGGAGTCAAACAATTGGACCTGACATACAACAAACTAACAAGAATTTAATACTGAGACTGCCCAATAACAGAGAATATTATATGAAGTAATAAACATTATTTATTTGAAGTGAAGTAAACGTATTACATGTGTGCCAAACTGCTAAATACACTTTAAATTGAGTTCTTGCGTTAGAAGATACTTTGATAAATTTTACTGTGCAATTGCATATAAATTGTTAATTTCGTTCAAGGACATTTTCATAAGTACCTCACCTCCTTTAGTGATTTTTTCAAAAGGGCTATCGATTTGAAATATAACCTATACTTTTGTATTTGATTTTACAATTTTAGGCCCATAAAAACAAAAGTCATTTGAAAAAATGAAGTTTTAGCTTTAGGCAACCTGATCAAATCTGCATTTCTAGTGCAATGAGATCTATGTACACTATTTATTTCATAATTGCCACTAATGTTATAAAATATAATTAAGAATACATATAAATATCGCAAGAATAATATTTTCAGTTCAACAAAAAGTGGTAATGACCCACCCACCTGCCATACACCAACAGTGGTATTGACCCACCCGTCCACCCATACACAAACAGTGGTATTGACCCACTCACCTGCCATACACAAACAGTGGTATTGACCCACCTGTCCACCCATACACAAACAGTGGTAATTGACCCACCCGTCCGCCCATACACAAACAGTGGTATTGATTCGCTTTTCCTTCTTACATATTATCCTAATGAAACATTTTTGAATTTGTATTAGAGGTTATAAGTAGCTAATATAAGAACTTCCCCAACAATAAATCCCATAGTTTAATTTAGAATGAACAAAAGCGTAATAAATTTGAATAAGAATATAGTCCGGATAAACTTGTCTTAAAAAGTAAAATTTTTGTAAGAACATTAATAGATAATTTCTTAATGAATTAATATGCAGTTTCCAATAAGCTGTTCATCAACATGGAGGCCTAAGTATTTAATACATTTAGTTTGAGGGAAACAAAGACAGTGAAATTTTATAGGTTCATCAAAATCAAAGCATTTTTTGGAGATAATGTTCCACACTGAATTGTTTGCAAGTTACTTTTACCTGTAGGCCCCAACGCCACATATTGTCTTTGATTCTGCAAATATGATCTAAACCAACTCCATGAATTCCAGATTGCTCAAGTTTTAACAATAGCCCTTTATGATTCACCATATTGAAGGCTTTTCAAACATCCAAAAATATTCCTGCCACCCTGTCATCTCTGTTTAGCCCATTATGTAACTGAGATATTAAATTCTGTAGTGCGTGTTCAGTACTTCAGCCTTCACGAAACCCATGTATAAATATAAATTATTACATGAACTGATCACAACAAACACACATCACACATACACTCAGTCCAACATTGACAGCACGACTAAGGCCTACAACCCCCACGTGTCCGCCGACAACCACTCCCTCAGTGCCGCAACAAACCGAGCTCGACTATCAATATTTCGAGTTGAAGGATCAAGTTTATTCCACAATCTGCAGGCAGTGACAGTAAAAGATCTATTGTAAAAGATCTAGTGACAGTAAAAGATCCAGTGCTGTTCAATGAGCTGGAATAGTTAACATTAATGAACCCTGATGCGTGTCCCGATTATTGATACTGAAGTTAAACACAAAATTTGAAGCTAAATAAGAAGGATTTTTGGATTGAAGAAGATTGTACAGTAAAGAAATTTTGATCTTTCTATACTTGAGTAACTTCAGTAAATTTAAATGTCTGAAGTAAGGAGTGATATGTTCATCTGGACAGAGATTGAAAATATAACGTAGACAGTAGTTCTGCGCTCGTTGAAATTTATCTAAAAGATGGGTAGGCATGTCATTGATGACAACGTTGCAGTAGTCAAAGTGGGGAAATACAAGACTAGCGTAATCTGAACATCTAAAGGTAAACAGTTATAATATCTCTTAAGGGTGTGAATACCAGGAAAAACCCTATTACATGTTAAAGATACATGATCAGACCATGTAAATGTAGTATTCATAAGGAGTCCCAAGTTCTTAATAGAGATGCAGGGTACTGTATCAAGATCAATCTGTGCCATCAGTCTGTTATATCCAATAATAAGGTTGAGTCTTATTGTTATTCAGTTTTAAGCTGTGCCTGAACACCCACTCATTAATAGATTTAATGTCAGAATTCATTCTATTAACCCCTTCATTTAAGTCTGATACATAAACGTGAGAGTATATTTGTAAGTCGTCAGCATAAAGGTGATATTTACAGTGTGAAATGCTGTTGTTCAAATCATTGATGTACAGAGTAAACAGTAGAGGTCCAAGTACAGAGCCCTGATGGACACCTTTGGTTACACTTCCCCAACTAGAGTATTCGTTATTCATATGTACACGCTGACGCCTGCCAGTCAGATAGGACTCAAGATGAGAAACCAAGATGAGAAAGTTTGACTTTGAGCAGTGGATGATGGACACAATCGAACGCTTTAGAAAAATCAAACAGAGTGAGCAATGTCACTTGTCTGTTGTCCGTCGCTTTTCGAATACTGTCTGCCTCCGACTTAAATGCGTGTGAGAGGAATGCGTCTGCCATTGGTCGAGCGCTTCCCCTCAAACAACTCATACCATTCTATGAGCCATACTGAAAACATCTGCAAGACCACACTCACTCATAACCAAATTGCCACCACCATTTACCAAATGAACAAATGTATTAGTTTCTTCCACAGTTATCATCATGATTGATAATAAATAAATAATGTATTAATTATTATCAAAACAACTCAAGTCAAACATAAAAATAACATCATCAACGATGTTAATAAAATCCCTATATTAAATTAGTATTTATTGCCGCTATTACATTAAAATTTCAAAATAAATTATACGGTTAACTTTGTTACATCTGTAAAATGACAGTTAAAAATTACATACGTCGACAGGTGATCTTAGTTCGATATACTGGCGTTGACTGCACAGCTGGTCACGAGAGCTGCGCCGTACAAAGTCAGTATGAGTAATACGGCGGGTTGCTAGGCAACAACCGGTTTGGCGCACTGGTGGGGTTAACCTTCCCCCTCACCCCTGTGTCCCCTCGCACGCAATCAAGTGAGAGGTAGACAGTATTCTCAGTGATATACAGCAGTGCAGTGGTAGTGCTGTGATTTCTCAGAAGACCTGACTGAAACTTACTAAGAAGGTCATTACTAGAGAGATAATTACATACTTGTCGGTGAACAATCCTCTCAAGACATTTAGAGAGTGCAGGTAAGATACTGATTGGTCGATAATCAGATGGAAAAGATCGAAAGGACATCTTAGCGATTGGCCGAACAATCGCTGATTTCCAGGCAGATGGGAATATTGAGGCTGCAAGTGATTTGTTCAAGATTGACGTGATAACAGGTAAAACTGCAGGGATTAGAACTTATAATAATTTCATAGAAATGTTGACTGCCCCAATTGCATTACTTTTAATTATCGTAAAGGATTTATGAACCTCATTCTCATTTGTCATAGTTAAAGTAAAATATGAATCACGAGGAGTTGGAAGCTGAGATCTAAGATGATTTGAAAATACAATAGCCCCGGTGTTATCAACAGGGAGATTAATATAATAATTATTAAGCTCATTAAGATTTACTGAGATGGGACTATCTCAGGT
The DNA here is from genome assembly GCA_035578905.1 of Stictocephala bisonia. Taxonomy (NCBI): domain Eukaryota; kingdom Metazoa; phylum Arthropoda; class Insecta; order Hemiptera; family Membracidae; genus Stictocephala; species Stictocephala bisonia. The sequence continues at coordinate 786,983 of JAQJVL010000134.1, forward strand.
TTAATCCTAGACACCCCCAACTTCTCAATCATACGCCAGCGTTTAGTAGATGATTTGTTTACAGTGAAATATGTATATATGAATCTAGCTCTTGAATTTCGCATTTCTTGTTTAACTCAATTTTGTAGATGTTTATAAACATTTCTATCAATGAGGTCCTTAGTCCTCTTAAATTTCCTATGGATAGAGTCACGCTGGGCCATTAACTGACGTATGGCAGGAGTGATCCAAGGGGCAGGTTGCCTGGTTATTCGTTTGGTTACAACGGAGGCATGTTTGTCCAATAGATTGACAAGAATATCACTGAAGTTGTCAACCATAATGTTAACATCATCAGCAGATAAAACTGTATCCCAATTCAAATTTCTAGTATCTGCTAAAAGGTTAGCAGGGTTAATACTTTTAAGATTTCGAAAAGAAACAAACTTAGGCATGTGCTGTGGCAATGTGACTTTATAGACAAAGTACAGATCATGTTTTGATATCCCAGGGACAGACAACTGGCTATGATGTGCAATTCAAGTTGAGGCACTAACTTGAGGCAGAATTCAAGTTGAGGCAGAAACTTAGAATAAATATGCACACAGAGTTTGTTTTATACAGGCAAAAATATAGAGGATATATAATAACTCATATTATTACATATTTATACAGAGAAAAAGTTGCTTTAATATTTGAATAAGCCAGAGCTATTTTATGCTTTTTATTCAAGATTTAATTGTACCTAGATAAAAGAATAAATAAAAGACAAAATAAAGAGATGATATGACATAGAGAAAATAATAATGTATAAATAGTATACAAAATAGAAAAGAATTGAATATCAATTTTTATAATGTAGAATCATTAAAATGTATCATTTAAAAAATCCAGATCTTGCTTTGTAAATAACCATTGTTTTAATTTTATGTCAAAAGTCTATTGTTATTACAAATTTTAATTTCAATCGGTAGTTATTAAAAAATGTAGGGCCAGTGTACTGAAAAGATTTCTTGAAAGTAGTTTTATTAACTTTAGGCAACTTAATACTCTTCAATAATTACTCCTTGTGCTGTATAGAAGTTCACTGGTACTAGTATTTCCACTTCTGACGTAAAACAGTTTTAATACTTTGTATACAAAAAGATGCTGAATTGGCAGTAATTTTAATTGAATAAAGAGAGGAAAGGAACTTTCCGACATTTTCTTATTTAATATAATACTTTCTTGTTCAATAGTGATTTTGGATTATTATCAGTTTATCAATATTAAATTAGAAGCTCTTCCCCAACAGTGGAGAGGGTAGAGCAGCCTGGATTCAATAAGAGCAAAATACAGATTTCTTAATAAGGCTTAGTTGCAAAAATATTTAAAGAAGTAAATGGTTCTTAAAATTGACTTTAAATTATAATGTAATGCAGAAATATGTGTGTCTCAATAAAAGTTTTTCATATAGAGTTACACCAAGATATTTAAAAGAATTTACCCTTTCAATAGTTCCACAATTACAATTTACTCTTGCACAATTTAGATTGTGTGAAATCAATTTTAAAGTAAAATCAAAGCTTTTAAACCCAATATTCATATACTTAGTTTTATTGACATTAATCAGCATTTTGTTACCTAGACACCAATGGTTAATTAAATCTAAATCATACTGTATCTTGTTAAAAATGTCAAGATGACTTTTATTTGTATAAAAAAGAGCAATGTCATCAGCAAAAGCACTGAAACTCCCATGAAAAGACTATTCCAATAAATCATTAATAAAAATCAAGAACAATCTTGCAGACAGGACCGATCCCTGAGCTACCCCTTCTTCTTCTGGGAGAGGTTGACTCAGCTGATTCAAACCCTAACCTGTTGTATTCTTGAACAAAGAAAATCCTCAAATCCACTAAGCGCCACTCCTCTAACTCCTAGGTGGCTCAACTTATCTAACAGAATAGCATGATCCACCAAATCGAAGGCTTTTTTAAAATCAATGAATCTTATCGTAAAAACATCTGTGGCGTCAGGCTAAAATCTAGTAAGGGCCACTGAGGTGGCCATCATGGTGTGAACTAAAATTGTTGTGTGGGGTTTCTCAAAATTACTAAGTTATATAAATGAGCTGTAATAAAACATTTAATACAGTGGAATAAAATAAAACATATAAAAATAAGATTGGGCAAAATATATATACGAAGCGTTTTTTTAAAGTAAGTACTGTTTTTAAATTACGCCGCCGTTTAGCGCTTGCACACCGTGTAGCCACATCTGTTGAGAAGCCACAGACGCCATTACGGAACCATCTGACCGAGTCTACATCTATTTGCGTGATTTTAAAATGACTCCACCTATTGAGAATCCTGCCGACTGCGAAGTGCGTGCTGTAATATGGTTTCTCTGTGCTCAAGGCTTCAAAGCAGTTGACATTCATCGCCAAATCAGTGAAGTGTATGGTGAAAAACATTATGAGTGATGGTTTGGAAATGGGTTAGGGCCTTTAAAGATGGCCGCACAAATAATCATGATGAGGAACGAAGTGGGCGCCCTTCAGTCATTACCGATGATCTGATTCAAAAAGTGGACTGTAAAGTGAAAGAGAACAGACGATTCACGATTTCGTCCTTAGCTGAAACGTTCCCTGCTATCTCAAGAAGTGTTTTTTTACGAAATTGTGTCTGAACGTTTAAATTATCGGAAACTGTGTTCATGCTGGGTGCCAAAAATGTTGACTGATGAGCACAAAACCAAAAGATTGCGCAGTGCATTGAGTTTTCTCGAGCAATACAGTAACAAGGGGGATGATTTTTTTAGCCATATTGTCACAGGCAATGAAACATGGGTAGCCTACATTACACCGGAATCGAAGCAGCAATCAATGGAATGGTGGCATTTATCATCCCCTAGGAAAGTGAAATTCAAACAAACAATTTCTGCTCAGAAAATCATGTGCACTGTGTTTTGGGACAGAAAGGGTGTGTTGCTGGTTGATTTTTTGCCCCCCGGTAACATGATCAATGCAGCTGCGTACTGTGAGACTTTATAAAAACTGTGCCGCTCAATTCAAAACAAAAGACATGGCATACTGACTGCAGGTGTCGTTTTGCTCCACGATAATGCCCGTCCACACACAGCAAATCGAACACAAGACCTTACCACTTCTTTTGGCTGGGAACAATTGGACCACCCTCCATACAGTCCCGATCTCGCGCCGAAAGACTACCATTTGTTTCTGCACTTGAAGACGCATCTGGCGGGGCAGCGCCATTCCGATGATGACAAAGTAAAAACGACGATGACAAAGTAAAAGCAGTGGTTGTCTAATCAGGCGCAACCTTCTTTGACGATGGCATACAAAAGCTGGTTCCAAGATACGATAAGTGCCTTAATATTAATGGGAATTATGTAGAGAAGTAGAGTCAAGTATGGCTTTTCAAGTGAATAAATTATTTTTGGAAAAGATTTACATTTTGTTTTTTTTTATATCAAAACAATACTTACTTTAAAAACACGCCTCGTGTATATACATATATATATATATATATATATATATATATATACATATATTTTACAATCAATCACTTCATGTTTAACGCCTGGTTTTCAAAGTAAGCCTAATTACTAAGCTAATTAAATTAAAAATTGGTTTGAATAACATGTAATGTTTCCTTTATAAAATACAGTTGCTGAATGAAATTAAAAAGTATTACTCAAAACTATAATTTTTTTATTAATTCAGTATCATTTATTAATAAGTAGTTTTAAAATATACCAATATATGTTTATAGTTAATAATGTTAAGTAATAGAAGCATCTCATGCAAGAAAAATGCAAGTTATTATGTTTAAAATGAATTTATAAAATAGAATGAAAATTGTTGAAATCTTAGTTTCTACTTTTGCAATTTTACTTACTCTTGGATCACAATAAAAACACAATAAAAATAAATGAATTAATGAAGAATTTAACTTACAATTTAGCACAATTACAAAGGGGTATTTTATTGTTTTGATTTATTTATACATCGTCAAATAAATATCAAATACAATTGTGTTTTTTTCAGTCAAATGGAATGGCTAACAAGAGCCAGGATGTAAGTGCAAAGAACCAAGAACTACAGCAGGAGGTCATTCAAGTGGAACAGATGGTGCGAGAAATGGAACAGCCTGGAAAGCAGCTTCCGAATGCACTCGACAAAATAAAAAACGTTGCTAAGATGAACAGTTACACCAACACCACCTACAACCAGATAAAGAGGTTACTCTTGAGAAATTCAGCAAATATAGGTTTTAATTTAGAAATTCTGTTTGGAATAGTTTTTCATCAGTATTAAAAGCTTTCTATTTTTTGTATTATGATCAAATCAATCTTTATTGCAGAAACTTCTGAGTACATCAGTAAGCATTACAAACGTCAAGTGAACTTAAAAACTAATAACATAATGAATAATATTACTACAGTGTATTTACAAAAGTACAGAAACATTATGGTACAATAATAAATTATAAAATATCAAGATCTAGAATGCTAAAAAACAAAACAAAAAAGGTATATTTTATGAACGTTATTATAAGCAGTTAAATTCTATACAAAAAATAGCTATAAATATATTCAGAAAACATTTGTTCAACCAGGAGGCTTAAAATATAATATGTGACATACATAAAGTATAAGCTATACATATTCAAATGCCACTCCAAAACAATATACATTTGCTTTACATTTCTGTAATAATTAAATCATAAAATTCACAAACAAGATAGATTGGATTACTAAGAAAAAATTGCTTTGTAGTTTTCTTGTATAAATCAAAAGGCAATTTTCTAATTCCAAGTGGTAGCTTATTAAACATTTTTATAGCTACATTGGTGAAACTTTCTTGCGTCTTTGAATAATTGCAAAAATTTATCATTACATTGTTTTTCCCCCTTGTGTTATATTCATGACACATGCCATGTTCATTATTTCTCTATGATAGATTATTTTTAAATAATTTGCTTGTAGATATTAGAAAGTTGCCACATGAAGTAATAAAGGACTGGTTTTGATAAATCTGATTTATGATACTGGCGACCATTTGCTGACTGTATTATGTCTATCATACAAGAGTACATTATGTCTATCATACAAGAGTACATTATGTCTATCATACAAGAGTACATTATGTCTATCATACAAGAGTACATTATGTCTATCATACAAGAGTACATTATGTCTATCATACAAGAGTACATTATAAAGTTAGTTATCAACAGAGGTTAATAATTCGAACATTTACTCTCAAAACATCTATCTGGTAAGTAGTCATCACTACTTTCCATTAAAATCTTTGACAGCTGCCATTTTGTTTTGGATCAACCTTTTTAAGTGCTGTTGCGGTATTCATCTGTTCTAGACAACCTCTTTAAAATGATGTATCAATCAATCAATCAATCAATCATAATTTTTATTTACAGTTTCTTTAAGAAAAGCAATGGCGTCAGTTACAAGGGTAAAATAACAATAGTTCTGAAGGTCATACTCTGGTATTTGTGTAGAATCCTTCGATGGAGTAGATGGGTTGGTCTGTCAACCAGGTGTCAAGTTTTTGTTTTAGAGCACGTCCAGTCAGAGTCCTGATTTCATTTGGTAGTTGGTTTTAGTGTCTTGAACCAATGTAAGTCGGCTTCTTTTCAAATATTGTTGTTCTATGGTGAGGAAAGATAATATTTGATCCGTTTTGAGTGTTGTACTTGTGGTTTCTGGTATTTATAGGAAGGCCAGCTTTGTTAACTAAAAATATCACTTCTTGGATGTAAATAGCAACAACTGTCTTGATTCTTAGATGTTTGAATGCTTCTCTGCAGCTTTCTTGCCAGCCGAGTTCCGCCAGAGATCTTAATGCTGCCTTCTGGATGGTGAGGACTCTGTTCAAGTTGGTGGAGGAGGTTGCCTCCCAAACAGCGATTCCATACCTAAGGTGGGATTCCAGAAGTGCATGATATGCCACTTTAGCTAAATCTGTTGTGCCTATTTGTTTCATCCTTCTCACCACATATACAGCAGAGTTTAGTTTTTACACAGCTCGTGGATATGTGAGCTCCAGGTTAGTTTGGAATCTAGAGTAAGGCCCAGGAGTTTACTCTTTTCCTCTAGAGATACATCGGGTAGAGCTGGGTTGTGCTGGGCTCTTCTACCAAAGTTGATCTGTTTGGTTTTGAGTGGATTCACCACGAGGTCGTTTGAGGCACAGTAGTCATAGGTTATGTTTAATGATATGTAGGCATTGATACTTAGTTCATCTGCTGTGTTTCCTTTACAGAGCAAAGTGGTGTCATCTGCATACGTGACCACAGTGTTGTAGTCCTTGATCTAATTGGAAAAGTCATGTGTTAAAAGAATGAACAGCACTGGGCCTAGTACGGAGCCTTGTGGGATCCCTCTTGTAGTGGGGAGGCATTTTGGTCTGACGGTTTCAGTTTCACATCTTGATGTTATATGCCTTACTTCAACCAATTGGTACCGTCCCTCGAGATAACTTGAGAACCAGAGGAGTGCATTTCCTTTTATTCCAAGTTTTGTCAGTTTATTTAATATAATCTGATGTCCCAAACAGTCAAATGCTTTACTGTAGTCGCGTAACAATGTTGTAGTGTACTGGTTTTTGTCAATTTGGTCAATAATGCTTTCAATTAGAGCAATCAGGTCAGTGGTTGTTGACCGTCCTTGCATAAAACCATGTTGACTGTTTGGTATTAGGTCAAGTTGTTGAAGATAGGTTAAGAGTCTCTTCAATGCAATCTTCTCAGCTATTTTTGAGAAGTTCGGAAGGTTAGAAATTGGTCTGTAGTTGGTTAAGTCAGTGGTGGATCCATTTTTTAGTTTGGGGTATACTTTAGCAGTTTTCATTGCAGAAGGGAAAACACCACTTTCAAATGGTTTATTTATCACCACTGCTAATAATGGTGTGAAGATCTCTGAGCAATGTTTTGTAAGTTTTGATGAGATTTCATCTAGACCACAAGAGTCCTTGCTTTTTAGTGTGGCAATTATTTCTTTGACTTCTTGAGTGTTGGTAGGTGTAAGTACCAAGATCTGTTGTGCCTGGTTAGTTTTCTGGCTTAAACTTGATGGTAAGTTCAAAGGTGGATTATTGCCAGTTGCCTTCAGTGTTTCATCTGCAATACTGCAGAAGTAGCTATTGAACTTGTTGGCAATATCCTGTGGGCTATTAATTTCCTCTTCTGCTGTAACAAGATGGAGCTGCTGCCTTGTTTTCACACCTCTTTGATTTGCTCTCTCACTGTTTATAACATCCCAAATGGCTTTTGATTTGTTATCTGTCTGTTGGATATACTGGTTTGTGGTTTCTTGTCGTATCTGTCTGAGTCTGAGGTCATAATGCTTTTTATTGTCTGTCATGATTTTTTTGACTTTTTGTTGCCCAGTCATCTCATACATATGTAATGATTCAAGGCATTTTTGTTTTAGCTCTCTAGCCCTTTCATCAAAGTATTCAGCAAGGTGTTTTTTTCGCTTATTCCTGGTTTTTCTGACAGGGCATGAGGCATTCATCTCGAGAGTAATTGCTGATATAAGAGTATTGTAAGCCTCATCTGGTGTCTGTGCATTATACACATAATTCCAGTTGCGTTCTGATAAATTTTGTCCCAGTAGAGTCATTGTGTGTTGATTTAAGTTTCTTCTAAACTGGCTTGGAATCTGATTAATATTTTCTGCTAGTTGTAGTGTGCACAGTTGACCTTTGTGATCAGATAAGCCGGTGTTTAGAATACCTACTTTGAGGCTATCAGGAAGAAGGTTTGTACAGATACAGTCGATAGAGGTTGCAGTACGCTGGGTGACTCGGGTTGCGGTTAAAGACAGCCTTTGGATATTGTGTAGGGCAAGAGTTTCTAGCAGCTTTTCATTTGCACTATTTTCCCTTAAGTTATTGATGTTAATATCTCCAATAATAAGGATCTTGTCTTTATAAGGCTTAAGGTTTTCCAGGACACCAGAGATGATGTCTAGGCTTTCTTTTATATTGCTTTGGGGTGGTTGGTATACCCCAACTACAGTATGTGTAGTGGAAACTTATTTAATGTAAGGCTGCCTACTGCTACTTCACACAGAAGTTCTTGACTTTTACTTTGGACAAGTTGAGACTGATTATCCAGAGCCAGGTATTCCTTTGTGTAGATGGCAACACCTCTATAGTCATAGTTATCCCTGCAGAAATCAGCAATAAGAATATATCCAGGTATATTTGTATTTTTAAGGTCAACATTTGTTAGCCCATGCTCAGTAAGTACAAGAATACCCGGGGAGACTTGTTGTAGAAGGCGGTTTAGTCTGTCTCTTTGTACATGTACATCTTGATCTGTGCTTACGTTTAATAATTTTGTCAAACCCCTTGTGGACCATTGCATGTGTAGAGTCACTAATTATCATAAAAAACTATTTCTTAAGTTTAGTAGGCATTTAGAAAGTTTAACTTTCCCAAAGAAAAGAAAATTGAGTTTGTTAGATCAAAAATAATTTTTGAAATAAAAAAAATAAAATTGTTAATAATCTTCTTATAAGTAGTAATGTGTTGGGGGTAAAAGATTCTTAAAAACATTCTTTATGGATATATGGCTACCTAAAGTGCTGATTTCGCCTTTTTGGTGCATAACTCATTAACATACCATGTGATATATTTTATTAAAACTTACAGAATATGGTGAAGAAAAGATACTAAACAACCTTGTCTAGATTAAATGAAATCTTTAAAAAATTTATTTTATTTTTAAAATGTTACTAATGATTTTTCTATAAATTACATTTGTTCAAATTTTCAGTAGAAATTGGTACAGTTATTTTTTGTGTGAATGAGTAGATTAATAATATGTAAAAACTTCATTTGGTACAGTTCACTATAAATGAGGGAGTTATGTTCTTCTGTAGAATTTGCGAGGCAGGGGCAGTGAGGAGGGGAGTGGGGGAAGGGGATCACATTTGTTACGTTTTGTGAATATAATGTTATTCTTAGTAGTTTGTTCCACAACTAGCATTTTGGATAGATTAGGCCATTTTATTTAACACTATTGAACATCTATTTTAGTTTTTAACAAATCTAAACAAAGCGTATAAAATAAAATTCATAGAGAAATCAAACAAATAGCTGTAATTCTGTATGCTTCATTTCTCTACATCCTCCCCACCCTGGTCGATCTCAAGAGGGAAAACCAGCTGGATAGGTAGACAAATCTTGATTCCGTTGGTGATCTGGAGTACGAGGATTCGCACCTTGCCATCTCTGACTATTTTGCTTTCAATTATTCATGCTTTCTGCCACAAATATTAAGGTTGGAAGTCTTCTTGCAGTAGCACGATATCACCAACTCTGCACTCCCTTGACGTTTCTTTAGTGCATGATAATTCCTTAGATTGAGAAGATATTCTTTCTTCCATCTAGAAAGTGCTCCTGCAGTTTTTCTCTTGATCCCACCTCTTTCCTTAGGTTAGTCTTATTCATATATCACTTTTTATCCATAGCCCTCAAATGTCAAGTCTACAATGAGAAGGCATGTGACAAGATGATCCAAATCCAGTGACTGTCAGTTTAATGTCTACTAGTACATTTAGCTTGAGTTGATCTACTAAGTTTCTATCGATGAAGCTCGACTGACTACAAGCATCCAGAATGCATTGTGTACATTTATACAGATGGTCCTGTGATCTAACTCTTGCCGTTTGAAGATAAGTGAAGTTCTGCCTATCAACGTCAATCTTCCCCACATATATGGATTCAGCTAATTTTGCATTGCAAATGGAAATTTGGTAGTATTTTTTGCATTTTTATACATGAAACCTTATTCCGTTTTAAACAAGTCTTTACACTTGTGACTTCTATTTAGACATAAGAAGCTTCGGTTGGCATATTTTAACTTTCTCACTTGGTGCCCAAATGACCCTGTTTCTCACAGAAGAAACAATATTCAGTAGGTAGTTTATTTACCTTTCTTTAATCCCTTTGCATTCATGTTTACATGCAGCATTGTTGCTGAAGCAGTGAAAGAATCAGGTGAAGTAGAATCTCTTCTGATTTTCTGCGTGATTGTAACACTACTTAGAAATGTAGGTTTTATAAATGTTGGTACTTATAAATGTATACTTATAAACCTACCTATAACGATTCTGCTTTGTCATTTATAAATTCCATTAATATGGTTATATGGCTCTCCGGAATGCTTATTTTCCTGGAGTAAATTATCCAGTGGCGGACAATATCTTCAGGGAATGCTCTTAAGATTTTCGGGGGTAACATTTCTTAGTAGTTATTTACATTCTCACCAAGGGCATCCGAAGCTTGTATACATTGACTACATTCTATGTACGTAGTATTTAATGCAGATGGACTATCGTCTAAAATTGTTGTCAGTGTTTCAAGATAGTCAAGATGAGCCTGAATAATGTTGTCAGTTTTTCCATAGCGAGATATTAGAATCACTTTTTTTCTTCATATGCAATACCGGTATTTTTCATCAACCAACAATTTTGGATGACCTTCTAGTTACCCTTGTAGAAATAGGTGTTTATCAATGCAAGCAAGATGTTGATTGCCATCTATAGATGACTGAAACTGTTCCCAGAAATGTGCCAAATTTTCATTGTTACCTGGGAAATTTTTTAATTTTACAACAGGGAGTTTTAATGAATGAGTAACTGTTGATGGAGCTGGAGTAATAGTGGTTGGTGTTGTTTGTACGTTCATGTCGGCATTTGTTGTTAATGTCAAATTGGGAACTGATATAGATTTATTTCTTTCGATGAACTGAGTTGCTTTAAGAATTCTTAGCAGTGTCAATATATTCTTCACATCTCAACTTCAATCTCATTTTCTGTATCTGTAAAGTTTTTTTGTATAATTTCATCAAGATTGATGAGTCGATCTAAGGCTTCTTGAAGTCTAGTACGATTGTATTCATATTTTGAAATGTCTGTGAAAGTACCACTATTTATTGCTGTACTAAATGTCTGTGAAAGTACCACTATTTATTGCTGTACTAAATGTCTGTGAAAGTACCACTATTTATTGCTGTACTAAATGTCTGTGAAAGTACCACTATTTATTGCTGTACTAAATTTAGTCAGTCATTCTTTACGTTTTTCATTTATTTTTTAAATGTGTTTGTTTTTTATCAGAGCTATAGTGAGTCATCATTATTATTAAATGTGATTCAGTAATCAGAGTGATCAACTAATTGAAATAGACGAAATAAATAACTCTAGCCTTCATGAGTCCTAGGTTCTTGTTGTTTAGCCTAGTGTTTGTTGTAGAGATAATTAACATAAGGTCTTACCTAGTTTCCTGTTGAACGTGGCGCAATAATAAGTTATCTTCATTTTCTACTAATTTGTATATGTCTGATTGAATTATATTTCCCGGGTTTCGGCACTAAAAATTTTACGTTTCGTGATTAAACTTTGACTTTTAAAAAGAACAACAACTACCGTTTTAGATAAATTAGGCCATTTTATTTAACACTATTGAACATCTGTTTTAGTTTTTAACACATGTACACAAAGAGTATTAAATAAAATATATAGATAAATCAAACAAATAGCTGTGCTTCTTTATACTTCATTTCTCCACAACATTGTTTATTTGTTAGTAAGGCAGGCTCTTTGTTACTCCTAGTGAAATTTACAATAAAATCTAAAGTTAAATTCCTTGGAGTGCTTAACTGGGCACCTGGATGAACAGGACTTTCTTTGTAACTTTTTAAAACATTCAACCAGTGTCATTATTCAAAGAGCAAACGTTTTGAGGTCTGATTTGTGGGTTTATGTTTGACTACTAAAGACCTTTAATTTGATGTACTACTCGACATATGCTCTCATTCAAAATATTCTTCTGACTCCTTATGGACCATCCGCCTGATATCACAGGAAAACGGTTGTTACTTCAAAAAATAGATTGTTAAGTCAGATTTTCTTACAGAGGCCTCCAGAACATCCCAAGTTTAGAATTGGACAGTATTTATAATACTGAGGATCTAGACCTGGTGGCAGATAACGCTCGCGGCGCCTTGGCTCAGATCGAGGAAGATGTAGATGATATTCCAAAGCAGCTGCAAGCCGCAAAACAGCTTCATAAGGATAACCAACATGCCATCGATAATGTCAGGATTGCCAATAGCGAATGTAAGTCTGTGTAATCTGTTCCATACAACATTTTAATGGATTTAAACTAATTAAGTATAAAGCAAATGATATTTAAAAATATTTTACAATTATTACAAAGTGTACTTTAATATACTTTTAATCTCTAATGCATTATTACTTCAGACCTGGCATTGTTTTTGTCTTTTGAATAAGCACACACTAGCCAATTGAAAACATAATATAAAATTACACACTTTTGATCAAATTTGTTGCATTGTAATTTACCACGAGGTGGAGATATTGACAGTTACGACACTAGAGGCACAGATGGCTTACAAACTCAATTTCACAGAGCAAGTGCATTTGAACAACTACCTCTCAGGCTGGGTATGAAATAACCAATAGTGTCTAAACCCTAGCATTCTACTCTGTTAATGAGTTCCCAACTTACCCACTGGGGCCACTCAATTTTGTACATTAAGACTAACACTAGTGGTCAAATCTTAAAATCTTTATTCACCATTAAGTGCAGGATTGTACAATATGCTTCGTCAAACAAAAAATAGAACTTAAGGAGTTCTAAATTCTAAAAAACTAACTATAATTTTATATATACAGACTAAATTAGACTTTTAAAATACATGCTAAACATTTAACTAAAACAATTCAAATTATATTCACTAGTTAAATTTAAATACAATGGTCAATTAAATATTAAAATAAGTTACTTTAAAGAGCTATAACTATTTACTACAACTTAAAGTAAAGAAAATTATTAATAATACAATCAAACAATAACTTCCTATATATATATATGGTAGTTATAGTTTTTTATTGTTTATTTTAGCCTGTATCATGAGTGATCTTAGTAGGTTTAGTGCTATTAGAAGTTTTTTAGATGGTAGTGACGTTAGTTGATGGTGACGGTCCTAGCAACATTGAAGATTTGAAGTCTTTTGTAAATATGTAAATGTATCATAATATTTTTGTTTACTTTGCAGTTTTGTAATTCTATAACCTATCTAGCATTTGTTTCTCTTATTACTTATGCCAGAGGTAATATTTATGGCCATATTTTTCCTCAAGCAATGTGTAAATGCATTTTGAACATAATTGGACAATATTTTACTTATGCACTATGTTTGGTTTTTAACTTTTTTATGTTTTTGATTTTCTAAAAATGCAAGTTTCTGACATGATTTTATTCAGAATAAAAATTGGGACATTTTGTATATCTTGGATTTTTTTACTCATAGTGTGTGACTTATTTCATACAGCATTCATAATGCTCAAATGTAAAAAATAAAAAAATAAAAACAAACAAAATTTCAATCAAACTTTTATGAAGCCTGATTTTTTTAAATTAATGGCATGTTTCTACATTTTCTATTACCTTATAGAGCATACATTTGAAAACAGTTTAATATATTATACATGGTATTTTAACAGTTTTTGTGTTTTTTTTAAATTATTAAAGCTAACCTTGCAAAATGCCTAAAATTGCCTTATCACTGAAAAGTGATTTAATCATCAGTTGTAGGATTAATTGTTATATTTACCAAATAAATGCAATAAATACAAATCAATAACTATTTATGTACAAATTTAAGTTCATAAGTGCTTGAGCTTGTGATAGTCAGCAAAGCACCCAGTGTTCACCAATACACTTGATTTTTTTAATTCACTTGCCATTTCATGTGAGCAGGAGGCCTCAATACCAGGTACAGGTGTAGGCAGGTAGGCGGGTCAACACCAGCATATGTGTGTGGGCAGCTGGGTGCGTCTGAAGAATATAAAGGAATATATCTGATATTTACTAAAACTTAAGATGCTTGCTATATTTAGCTCTTACAATTTTGTTTCATTATTCTAGTGGAGAAAGTGAACAACATTTTGCCAAATATCATAAATTTGGTAGATAGTTTGAAAGCTAAACCTCAAGAATTGACAACCATCGGTGATTCAATCAAAGCTGACCTGGAAAAGCTGAAAAACAAAGTGGCAATGGCTCGCAATTTGGCAAACAAGTAAGAGTCTGATTATGTTTTTAATCTTTTAAAAACCGTTATTTATATATTTTACTTGATAATATTTTAATTTATTAATGTCAGTCTGGTATATGACAGTTTTTATTATTGCCAAATTTATGCATATATTATCCAAGTATAGCCTTTTTGTTGTACAGTATAAAGGTTGGAGCAACATACTTCCAGAATACAACATCAGAGTTAAGAAACCCAGAAAGTATTTCCCATCAGGGCCTAAACTCGCATGTGTCCGTGTACTTCAAGACCAAGGAACCAAATGGACTAATCTTGTACCTTGGCAATGAAAAAGGCACAAGCCGTAAAATGAGAAGATCCAACTCGGTGAGTTTTTATAGATTTTAAATATTTTTGCCTTCTCTAAACTGACCAAAATATTTCTTTTTTGTTTGTAACCCACAAGTGTAACTTGGAAGTAAACCCAAGTTATGAAACAAGCAAACTGCTAAATAAAAAATTATGAGTCATAGAAGTTATATACAATTATTCAGTGGAGTACTGGTTATTCACTCTGATATAAATAATCTTATTAGAGTGATATGAATTGTTGGATATAATATAGATAAAAAGAAAAAAATAATAGCTGTAATAATAAACAACTAATTAAAATTTGATTGTGATTTTGCTATTATGCGCTCACCTAAACATACACATACATTGTCAAACTATGTGCCTTGACACCACAGGTATAGAATTATTAAGAGTGAAAATAGTTGATATGAAGGACCGGAGTGTATTCGCCCAAGGAACAGCCTCAAGGCAGCTCTGCCCATCCATGACGTAGTTCTGCCGAATCAATGACACTAAATTGTAGCAGGTAACAATGGAATAAACTTCAGCTGAAAACCATTGAAAACTTCATTATTAAACTGAAAATCAAATACAACATTGTTTACATATACTTTACAGCCTTTTCCTAAATTTGTCTAAGAATAAAATAACAGTTCATATTTTTGTTTAAACAAAATTTTAGTAGTTTATTAAATGTTAAAGGTCTAAGTAGGTAAACCATACTGATCCTATTTCCATATTAAACAAGGTTTTTCTCAACTGAGCTGCTCTCACTCATATTTATCTCATTTAATTAAATAATGTTTAAAATTAAAATAATGTTACTATATGTTAATGATTTTTAAGTTGCTGTCATTCAAATATTTTAACTGTAAATCTATAAAAAATGAAGTTTTACACTAAAGATATAAATTATCAAATCACATGTAAATTTCAATACAAATAAAACAGTTTTTATTTATCAAAATCCATTAATAAATTACAAGGACAAATGTATGTAACAAAAGGAATTATTTCAACTCTATCTCTAGTGAATAGTACCATTGATTTTATAAGGAACAAATAGATTTATCACCCAATATTAAATTTTATGTCTCAAATTATCAGCTGTTTTGTGATTCGTTGGGAGCGCTAGTGTAGTCCCATGTAAATGTAATATTAGTTAAATAAGCTGTGGTAGCAAGCCTCCCAAACTAACGAAATTACTGGCACGAGTATTGCTATTAGATGATGAATCTGTCTGTAAGTAATAATGTAATCAAGGAGAGTGCACTGCAACCGTTGCAGCATGCCTTATTATGAAGCTGCATACAAAATGTTAACATTGTAATGCCAATAGTCATCATGTTAAAAATTGTCTTTTTTTAACACAAGGAGACAAATAAAGAAAAGGATAATTTAGGGTCTATGTTTAAATGTGGCCTTATTAAAGCTACTATTTATTTTTGATATGTTGAACAAACTTAAATGAGAGATTAAAATAAAACTTCTTCAATGATAAAAATTTTTCTTTATTTATCTTCTTATAAATTACTTTCAACAAATAAAAATTGGTTTCTTCTACAAATAATGATAAAAACAAAAATAAAAATCTCTTCTTTTATTGACTCAATGGAACATAAATAAATTAAAACAACTCTTCCAAAATAATAAATTAAATATCTTCAGACCAGAACCTTTTTTATTTATTTGACTTTTTTAATAAATTTCTTTAAACTATTAAATAAAAAATTTCAAAGTTCAAAATTGTAATAAATTTTCTAAATTCTTTAAAATTGTATAAATTGCTTTAAAATTCTTTAAATTTTAAAATTGCTTTCAATTGCTTAAAATTCTTTAAATTGCAAATTCTTTAAATTGCCTCTGGGAGATGTAGCTGTCCTGGAGGTTTCAAATCCAAAAGTGACCACAACAAAGCTCGACCGGCATTCAATCACTCACTCACACGCGAACTAAGAAAAATTGCCGCTACGGTAAAAGTAACACCGAAACAGTAAAGTCGCCGTGTACTCGAAAGAAGATTGTACGTGGTCACACTCAGGAAGATATCGCAGAACCACCAGAACGCCCGCAACCCTTCCACCAACGGACTTACCCCCTCTTAACTCTAGAAGCTAAATCAACCAATAAGAACCCTCTAAACCAGGACATCTGAACAGGTAAGGCTCACCAAACATGTTGCCTTCAGAAAACATGTCGCATGAAATTGACAGGAAATTAACAGACGTGAAAATACTGGTTATTTAACTATTTTATATGGGAAAAAACTACTTTTTTATTTGAAAGGGGAACATTCTGAATTTTTCTCAAAACTTGGAGAATTTATATCGAAAACTTTTGGAAAACAAACCAAACTCCTAAACCTCTCAGTCCTTACAAAATTTAACATTTTCTAAATACAATTTTCTAATTTAATTATAATGAAACAATTAACAATTGTTACAATGTTTATTAGTGTTTTGTTTATAACTCTGGCTCAAGGAGCCATGTCCGTAAGTTTTGAAATCCAGTATGAGGACACATTTTATATATTTTGCAGTGTTTCTGTGATGAGCCAAGAAAAGCTAAAAGGTGATTTTTGTCTATCAGTGGAGAACATTAAAAAAAATTTTTACACTAACTAAGAATTTATGTAATGCAAGACTTGTTGTAACTCCTTAGCACAGTGTATTTATTTTTTTAAAATTGTCACCATATAATTATTATTTTTAATTAACATATTACTGTGTTATATTACAATGCCATTAGGTATGGTATACATATGTATGTAATATAAAGTAATGTTATTTTTGCTTTAATAATGAGATAAGATAAAATAGTTGTGCACATTTAAAACCAACTTGTATTTCCAAATGATTTGATTTATTGATTAGTAATAAGTCTTAATTTGAAGATTAAAATAGTTTTCAAAAACCACCAGGATGACTTCATGGCACTACAAATTGAAAATGGTTACCCTCTGCTTACCATTGACCTTGGGTCTGGACCGGAACAGCTGATCAACAATAAATATGTCTCAGACAACACATGGTACCAAGCCATTATTGACAGGTACGAAAAGCAACAGTTGTACGATAAGCTTAACTTTGTTACAAGGGTCGTTTGTGTGTACACAATGCCACAAAAAAGGCTTCTTGGCTGTTAATATTTGGATTATATACCTAATTAAGAACAAAAAATATTGGATACTATTTTTTTAATTTCACTTCATTTAGAGTGTCTGTTAAGAACAAAAATTAATAACTCAGGAAGGATTGAGCTGGCTGACTGAAAAGGTTGCACACTTCTTTACATTAATATTACAAAACTTCAGAAAAATAATCCATTTAGTTATCTTTAACAGTTTTAAAATGGTGGTGTTTTAAAATGTTTGAGTGATTTTTTTGTTTACAAGATATATGGAATTAAAATGTTTAAATGGCCATTGTTCTGAAATAACTAAAAGATAACTCAATTGCTGTTTTTTTGCAGTTTTATAAAGTTCATGTAAAGAAGTATAGAAAATTGTCCAGTCAGTAAGTCAAGCATTTCTTGAGTTATTAATTTATTTGGAAAGACACAAAAAAACAAAAACAGATATACACTAAACAGAGCGGTATTCGAAAAAGTTTTACTCTTAATTTTTTGCTCTAAATTAGGTATAGAAACGGAACATTAATACTAAGATACCTTATTTGTAACACCTTGTATATACAGGGTGATATGCAACTCCAATTACATAGCACATTATACTAGTAAAAATAATGAAAAGTATGTAAAAATAGCAAATTTTTGTTTTTATCGCTAAATGTACAGCTTAATCTTAATATGAAATCCAAAAATAGTTCTGAATTTATAAGAAAATTCTCTTTAAAATGATGCCCAATATGGGCTCAACTTTTTTTCCCAATATTGCTTGTAACCAAACACATTTTATACAAATCTTGCAGTTGTGGTTCTATACTGAAAGTTTCAATAAATTTGTGAATTTCGTTAATAATATTTTTTGTACTATCAATTTATTATGTTTTTGTTTTAATTTGCATTTTTTTATTGGTTTATGTTTACTCTCTTTTTACCTTTTTTATTTTTCAATGGTTTGTGTAGACTCTCTTTTTTACATTTTTTAGTTTTGAATTTCATTTGTGTTTACTGTGTATGAAAATCTCATTTTTTGTAAAATGCCATAGACAAATGAAGAAGCATTCAGCATGTTAATGGTTTTGGGTGAGTGTCTTATCAGGGCTGCTGAAAGGCTTTATTCTGAACTATACCCTAACAGAAACTATCAAAGTTATAAGAGTTTTGAGCACTAAGCCAATAGAGTACGAACAACAGGACAAGTTCAGGTCTCTAATCATAAAAGACGGAACTCTGTAGTAAAACAACAGAGGTCAGCTGATATTTTAGCTGCGGTAACAATTGATCCTCAGGTATCTACTCGGCGCCTTGAAAGAGACTCTGGAGTTAGTAGATCTACTATCAGCAGGATAGGAAAAGATTCCTATTGTCTTTAAGGAAAAGACAATAGTTTCCACCTGTATCACATTTTACTCCAGCAAGAACTTGAAGCAAATGATCATTTGCACAGCATTAACTTCTCACTATGGGCTCACTTTGTGGAGACCTTAATGTAGATATTTTTAAAACTAATGAACCTTCTGTTCAATTTCTTACAAATTTACTTAGATCTGTAAACTTGTTTCCTACGAATATTAAACCAACTAGAAATGCTTCATGTCTTGATAATGCATACACTAATGTTAGTAATAAACTATATATCTGTTCTCTTATTGATCAGGACATTATTTCAGACCATGCTGGTGTTTTGGTTGATCTCACTTTAAACTGTGTTAAGAATAAAAATTATACAGATAAACATAAAAAAGACTCATTACGAATGATAGATTGTCCAACTGTAGAGCCAACCTTATGAATAACATTGATTGGAATGTTCTGTATAGTGAAAATGATGTAGATATAGCTTCTGAATTGTTTTTAAATCGTGTTACTGATATTTTTAATCAAAACTGTCCAATTAAATATGTTAAGAATAAGGTTAAATTCAAACATAAGATTGATAACTGGTTTACCACTGAATTAGAAAATCAGAGAACGTATTTGTTATTGTTATATGATAAATGGAAAAGGAGTCGTAGTCTAGCAGACAAACATAGATATAAGGAATTTAAGAAACTTTACAATAAATCTATCAAGGATGCAAAACGAGCTGCAAATGATAAACTCTTAGTTGAGGCTGAAAATAAATGTAAAATGGCATGGAAGATAGTGAAAAAGGAAGCTGGTTCAAATATGATGAATATTCAAAAAAATAGTATACCAATTTCTCCTGATTAATTTAATAAATATTTTGTCAATGTAACTGTAAATGACAATAGGCCTATAAATAGCACAACTACCTCTGCAAACAATGTAACATACAAATACTTATTAAATAAAAATAAACTTCCAGACAAAATGCTACTAGAATTTAAGTGGAGCATGATTGATGCTCATAGGGTTAAATGTGTTGTTAATAGGTTAAGTAATTCACGAAGTGAGGATATATATGGCTTATCAAACTATGTTATAAAAAAGATTGCAGACTTAATTTTGGAACTAATTACATACATGATCAATTTAATTATGACTCAGGGTCTCTTCCCAAATTGTCTCAAATCAACAATAATCACTCCAGTTTTCAAAAAAGGTGACATAAATCTTCCAGAGAACTATCGCCCAATTGAAATTGTACCCATCTTTAGTAAAATTATAGAATCTTGTCTAGTATTACAGTTACATGATTATTTTATAGATAACAATTTACTTTATGTGCATCAATATGGATTTAGACCTAAGCACTCTACTGCTGTGGCAGTTGAAACTCTTGTTAATGTTATTTTGAAAAGTTTTGAAGACAAGTTAGCAGTAGGTTCCATCCTGATTGACCTAACTAAGGCTTTTGATAATGTGTTACATCCGATTTTATATAAAAAGTTAGCCTATTATGGCATTAAGGGCAATGAGTTACACTTACTTGAAAGTTACCTTAGCAATAGGAAGCAAATAGTTAAATTAAATGATAGTATATCCAAACATCTGAATGTTGTAGCAGGGGTTCCCAAGGGTCTGTTCTGGGGCCATTCTTGTTCTTAGTGTTTATTAATGATTTGAGTGTAAATGTACCTACTTTGTCTGTATTGTTTGCTGATGATACAACGCTTGCATGTAATAATAAGGATATTAATGGGGTAATAACACAGTTAACAGCAGCCTATGAACAAGCAAAAATTTGGTTCTCTGCTAATAGTCTACTAATAAATGAAAACAAAACTGAAAAAATTATATTCACACTTAAACATAACTTGGATCTAGAAAATGAATGTCTATTTAAACCTATAAAACTTCTTGGACTCCACTTGGATAGTAAGTTATGTTGGAATATACAAGTAGAAAATCTCTGTAAAAAATTAGCCAGGGTAATGTTCCTACTAAGAAAATTAAAGGATTGTGTAAATCAAGATGTTCTTAAAATGACTTATTTTGGGCTATTTCATAGTAATTTATGTTATGGTATTCGCCTCTGGGGCAATTCAACTGCAGCAAAAAATGCTTTCATATGGCAGAAGAAAGCTATCAGAATATTAGCTGGACTGTCCAATACAGAAACTTGTAGACAAAGCTTTGTTAACCTTAATATTATGACCTTAGCATGTATATATATATATATTTTACAATCTTGTGTATGTTAAAGAAAATATTACCCAGTTTGAAACATTCAGTACAATCCATGTCTATAATACGAGATATAAGAATAACTTAACAACTCCAAGTATTAGGCTTGATAAATCTTTTAAAAGCTTCAATTATTAGCAAGTGAAATTCTTCAATAAATTGCCCTTATCAATTAGATGTATGCCATTAAATCAGTTTAAAACTACAATGTCTAAGTGGCTTAAAAGTAAAGAGTTTTACTCTATTGATGAATATATGAATTGTGACATGTTAGAGCTTTATTAGTTTCTAATAAGGTTGTAATGATTGATTGTAACTGGTTGACGAAACCTATTGTAATTGTAAAATTATTTAATGGTTGGTAAAATTCTTGATTTTTGAACAAATGATTAATAATAATCCAGAATTTCATTTTAATGTGTTTTGGAATGATGAGGCCACATTTAAAAATAATGTACAAGTTAATAGACATAACATGCACTATTGGAGCCCTACTAATCCTCATTGGATTAGGGAGGTAAATCACCAAAAGCAATGGTCACTGAACGTCTGGTGTGGTATACTCAATGGGCATTTAATTGGTCCTTACTTTTTTGATGGACATTTAACAGGGGAATTGTACAACAATTTCCTAAACAATGAATGTTTAATTTTACTTAACGATATTCCCGTAGATAGTCAGCGACAAATGTGGTTCATGCAAAATGGGTGTTCAGCACATGACGTAAGAGTGAATCTTACCACCGTGACGTAAGATTCACTCTTACTGCTATGTTTGCAGAGCATTGGTTTAGGAGAGGGGGTCCAGTACCCTGGCTGGCAAGATCTCCAGATCTTACTTGCATAGACTATTACCTGTGGGGTAGAATCAAGGATATTGTATATTAAAATGCTCCTACATCAAGAGAGAACATGATAGATAGAATAAGAGAAGCATGTGCACAAATAAGTAGGGAAGAAGTAATCCATGCTATTGAAGCTTTCCCTACAAGGATTGATAAGTATATTGAAGTAGGTGGCAGACTCTTTGAGCACCTGTTACAGTGAAGAGGACAAATGAATCAGCTTGCTTGGTTAAACCATATCATAATAACAAATTTAAAGGTTTTTAGCCACAATTTTGTTATTATTCAAGACCTATTGTTTAAATATAAAAGGTTTTCAGTTTTTTACGCTCTTTTATTTGTTATGCAACAAGCCTGGTCTATTTAAGATTTTTGACTTTTGGTGTTTTCAAAATTGTCAAAAATAAAAAAAAACAAAATGGATATAATATTGTAAAGTTGAACCATATTGGGTATCATTTTAAAGAGAATTTTGTTAGAAATTCAGAACTATTTTTGGATTTCATATTAAGATTAAGCTGTGCATTTAGCGATAAAAACAAAAATTTGTTATTTTTTATATACTATTGGCCACCATTTTGAAACGAGTAAGTAAAACTCAAATCTAATTACACCAAAATACTCAGGGCGTTAATACATTTAACATGATATGCCACATGCTATATGTTTGCATTAAAATATTTTAAGATTCAAACCTTGGACCTAAATGCTGAAGTCTAAAAATAATAAAATATTTTTATTTGATTCTACGCATATGGTTTTGGGTGGGAAAACTTTACAGCAATGTTCTTGGTGAAATGGTTCGCCCACAATGCGTTTGAGACACCTTTCGTGAGACACCCTGTGTATTTATATATATGTATATAAATATTAAATAATAATAATAATTGGTGCGTAGCTTAGTTGGTTAAATTCCAGCTTCATAAGCTAAAGGTTCTCAGTTCGATCCCATTCATAGTGGTAACACATTTTTAAAGGGATCAGATGATGACCACCGGCTGTTCATTTGTCATTGGGCTATTATTTAATGACAATTTCTAAGGAATAGTCAACCTTAGTTTGTAACAACGACTACATTCGCTCATCTACACTCATTCGAAATCCATATTCGCCCATATTTTGACGATCGGCATTTTAATAATAAATTAAAAAAAATATATATATAAAGATTAAAGAATTTTTCTTATAAATAATGCATATCTTTCTGTTGTTCAGTTTTCAGTAACACTATGTTTTACTTCTATCACTTAAGAATATCTGACAAAATCAGACCTAAAATGAATTTATTATAGAACTGGGAAGAGTGTCCGCTTCACTATCAAGGAGGAATTAACACCTCAAAAGTTCAAGGAACACTCAGAAGAGCTAGTGTTGAAAGGTACTTCAACGTTGCTGAACTTGGACAAGGAACACTCCAAGCTGTTTGTTGGTGGATTTCCCAATACCTTTGATGTCCAGCCAGCTGTCAAGTACATGTGGTTTGAAGGCCAACTGGAAGAGTTGATGATTGGGGACTCACAAGTTGGCTTGTGGAATTTTGAAGACTCTGCTAATCTGAACACTGGTGCAAGGGAAAGGTATGTTGTTCATGTCATTTATTAGTAACAATTAAATGCTTTTACCACATTTTTCTGACGTATTAATAGTGAATATAATATAACAACATTTCTTCTTTTTTCTTGGCACCCATATCAAAATCCATTTTTGAAAAAAGGTATTCAAGCTTTAGTGGGAAGCTGATTTTCAGTATATTATCTCATCTGATTATGTTTTATTATTATCAGAAAAAGGGGTAAAGTTACAATTATGATTAAGTCATTCTATCTCTGGATGTTCAATTCAATGAATACAATACCACTGTACGTGTAAGGGTGGGCGGGTGGGTCAATACCACTGTAGGTGTAAGGGTGGGCGGGTGGGTCAATACCACTGTACGTGTAAGGGTGGGCGGGTGGGTCAATACCACTGTACGTGTAAGGGTGGGCGGGTGGGTCAATACCACTGTACGTGTAAGGGTGGGCGGGTGGGTCAATACCACTGTACGTGTAAGGGTGGGCGGGTGGGTCAATACCACTGTACGTGTAAGGGTGGGCGGGTGGGTCAATACCACTGTACGTGTATGGGTAGGTGGGTTGGTCATTACCACTGTACGTGTATGGGTAGGTGGGTTGGTCATTACCACTGTACGTGTATGGGTGGGTGGGTTGGTCATTACCACTGTACGTGTAAGGATGGGCGGGAAGGTGATTACCACTGTACGTGTATGGGTAGGTGGGTTGGTCATTACCACTGTACGTGTATGGGTGGGTGGGTGGGTCAATACCACTGTACGTGTAAGGGTGGGTGGTCGGGTCAATACCACTGTACGTGTAAGGGTGGGTGGTTGGGTCAATACCACTGTACGTATAATGGTGGGAGGGTGGGTCAATACCACTGTACGTTTAAGGGTGGGCAGGTGGGTCAATACTACTGTACGTGTATGGATAGGTGGGTTGGTCATTACCACTGTACGTGTAAGGGTGGGCGGGTGGGCTGATGGTACACGCTTACATGTTTTATACAATGTTTTTACATGTTTTATAATGTTTTTATTTCATCAGTAATATTATCTGCGTACTATTTAGCATTAACTGCAAGAAAATAACAATATATATGAACCCACCTACCCATATTCATGTTAGATATACATTGAAGTTTGGTTTATAACAATGAATATTATAATAAAACACATATATGAAGGTGTCTGCCATGTATAAAAATTACATTAATCAAGTTTGAATCTAACTTTAATTTTCAATTGAACTAACTTAATTAATCCAGCTAAAGTAAGCTTCACATAAAAAAGATATGGTTTCCTGTAGCCACGTAATGACAGTCCTAACTCGATTCCCACTTTGGAAGCACTATTCTGGAAAACATCCAAAAGGTGTTATTTTTTAAGTACTGGGCCCATTAATTTTTTGGAAGCACCTTGAATATGGCCTGCGTATATGGTGTCTGGTGGAGGGAAATCACATATAATAAGCATTGTCCTGTGTCATTGACAATATTCTGATATAATGAATACTGCTTCCGAAATTCATTTTCAGTATTAATAAAAGTTCCAAAATGTCTCTTGATATATACTACAGGATAATTTATTTTCAAATACACTTTATCGTATAATTTTAAAAATTGTTATGTCAATTATTTGATATCAAATAGTAATCTAATTTTATCATGATAACAATTCATGTATTTAGTCTGAAAATATTTATTATTTTTATTTGTTTAAGGGAGAAACTGGTAAATGTAATGCTCCAGACGGGCTATAGATTCAATGGAGAAGGTTTTGTTGCGATTGATGGTCGTTCCTTTAACGTATTGAAACAGTCTGACATCCAGATGTCATTCAAGACATTTGCAGAAGATGGTCTGTTATTTGTGGCATATGGAGACACTGGAAGAGCCAGTCAAAGGAAGAGAGATACTGTTAGTGGACACAGAATAGTTGTTGAGATGAAGGGAGGCCAAATAATCTATCAGGTAAGAGAATATGTTCAAGTTAACACTTTGAGTGCTGGTCCTAAATATGGAAGCCATTTGAAGAATGCTGACCATGTTTGGTACTTTTTAAAAATTCATAGATTTAAAACCATTGAACATTGAAAAGTTCTACTTACATGTCTGGATTCTATATTTCTTCTTCTTTTTATCAGTGAACAGTTAAAAATCACATTGTTTTCATCTCATAATATCAGTTTTTTGGTAATAGTGTTTTAGCAACAACAAAAAATCAAACCAAGGGCAATTGAGACTACAACAAAATCTTGAATATAATTTTATTGCCATATTCATACAAAACTAAATAAAATAAGTAAAAATAAGTACTAATAAATTACTTGTTTTTATTTACATGCTCTATTCACACTTTGAAAGAGTCCATTCACTAAATGATGGTTCTGAAACATCCAGACAACAGCAGTGCAGTCTAGTGGCTACAACTCAACCGTCCTTGCAAGACAACAGTACAGTGTGTGCATTCTGGCAGTGAAATGGCTCACTAACATCACTAGAAACTATTTAGAGTACCAGACTCCCTATTAATACTCAATAGGCTATTTAACAAAACTAAAACATCAATCCTGTAAAACTACGGGATCCACATTCTTCGGAAGTTACGCTATTCTGTAAAAATACTGGATCTGCAGTCAAAGTGTTAAGTAAACACACGGTACAATGCAATGTTACATGTGTCGACCCACCCACCCACTAACACATGTATGGTGGTGTTGGAACTAGTGATGAAATAGTTTGCCTGGCCCTTTTAGCTATGAAAACTTAAACTTAATTTAAACTAAAAGAATTGTTTAGTATTTTAAAATTTCCAATGTGTCAAAGTTATTGAAAAAATGTAATATAAATGTTAAAAATGGTAGAAGAAAAATATAAACTATATCCATATTTTCTGATTCTTATGAAATTCAGTTATGTAAGTTGTTATTTACTTATATACATTGTCATATAGATATTAAACACTAGTTGAACATCAAATATGGCCAATAAAGTTGTGTTACCACAACAGTATAACGCATTAATTGAGCATCTATAAATTATAATTTTTGTATCTGTAGCAGTGTCAGCATAAATTCCGGTGAAGATTCAATTCAATTTCTTATGGCTTTAATCACTAATCCAACTCCCTGTGAAGTCTTAAATAAGGGAACAGTGTTGTGTATGTAATAAAAACAGTACTGTACTATATAACTTTTTCGAGTTTAATTTATTCTAAGTTATTTTCAAGGGTTGAATTTATTACTCTAAATTTTATTGGCAATAATTTTAGAAATACAATATTTGATATCTTGTTTATAATTTCAGTACTTCCTTGGCTCAGAAGTAATTAGTCTTCAATCAGATGGGAAGTATAATGATGGTCAGTGGCATATTGTATCAGCTAAACGTGTTGGATCTCAAGGGGTTTTGGAATTGGATGTTAACAAAGAGGTCAAACGATATAAACCACCAGGAGGTGGCCGCGGCGGAGAACTGGTGGTATGTATCAGTAATACTGTTCTCAATCACTATTATTTTGTTCATTTTTAAAATATAAACTTTACTAACACGTCCCGTGCGGACTACATTGATCAACGTAGTGCTGCTATGGCGCGCCTGGAACAATGTACCGCTCGCCCTTGAAATGTATTTATTCAGGGTGAGACTAGCCATTGCCCGGGAACGTTGTCGCTCGTCACTTTTTGTGGCAGTCTTGGTGTATGTTTTGGTGTATTTTGTTTTTTAATACCGCTATATTTGTGCCTGTACTATATGATAGTGTTTCGTACTCAGCCTGGGGGTGGCCAATTATGTTCTCTTTCAGCACTGAATGTGTTAAGTGACTAGCTTAACCCGGCTACGCCTTGCTTTGGTTTAGTCTGATATTAACTATTTTTTACTTTAGATTTTAGAAAAAGAAAGGTTAAACGTTATTTATTATTTATCAGAAATAAAGTAACTTACATCTTTTTTCATAAATAAACTATCATCTGGTCACAGTAATAACTTACATGATATGATTTGGATATAATATGCAGATAAATCAGCTGGTCACAGTAGCACTTTTTCAGCACTGACGTTGTTTTTCATTTGTGAAATGTAAGTAGTTCAGAAAATGCTTGAAATGCGCTGTTCCTGTTTGAAATTTTAAGAATTAAATATATGAGAACACTTTTGTATTTAAATGCAATGTTGTGTAAAAATTTCAAGTGGATCCACTCTAATCTTGAAGTTTTATGTAAACAAACATACGGAAGTTTTATATATATATATATATAAAGGTTTACATTAGGATATGCCACACAATACTATACAAGACATTAGGATATTATTCTGCAATACTATTCTGCCTTCATGGGAATCTGGATTAGGCTTCATTGAGGTTGCACATACATGCTGAGTAATGTGAATTAAATTTTACACTTGCTAGAAAGAGATTTATTCAAGGCAAGGGCAAAGTTTATAGTAAATAATTTCCAGATTGGAAATAAGTGTGCATGATTATTTATAATAATAAAAACTGTTTTATAACATTTGCTTGAATATTTTAATTTGTCTGGAGCATATTGGACTATTTTCTAATATTTACTTCCTGCTATTCTCCATTAGTTTTAGTTGATTTTAATTAGTAACGTGCACATTTATAAAACCAGCCTTTTTTATATTGTATAGTAATTGCTGAGTTGTATGCTTTGGCTTGTGACTATTTAGTACGGTCTAACTATGTATTCAAGACAAGTGAACGTCAGAGAACATAAATTTATTTCAATAAAAGTACAAAGTACTATGGTGATAGATGTTGTTAAACGACTTTTATTTAATTTTTCAAGTTCAATTCGTCGAAACAATTAAATAGAAGTACTTATGATTTGGAATAAATTATAGGTTCAGAAGAACTTTTACTTTGGCGGATTACCAAGTGACATATCAGTCGAGGGAGTGTCAGGACCTGGTTTTGACGGCTGCATTGACTATGTGCAAGTGGAAGGAACCAGTGTGGAACTCACCTCTAACACCAATGCTTTTGGAGTCATTCCAGGTTGCCCTGTCAAGGTAGGGAACTATGTTGTACCATACTTACTGTCTACAATACTTGCTTTGAGTATGTTTTCTGCAATTGGTTTTGGTGATCATTGTGGTGTTTTCTTCCAGCTCGAAGCCGCCTGATTGGTTTTTGGCCTTTTTATTACATGGAAATTTTGCAGGAAGGGAGTGTCAATGTAAATACTTGAATTATTTTTCTCTGTTTCACCGCCGCCGTTTGTTGAGTAGTAGAAGCTTTATTTGGAGTAACATGTTTATTATAAAAACCTAGTCTCCCCTCAACAGCTGTAAAAATGGGATTGTGACATTTGTTTTGTGTAGTGATAAGGTCATAGAATCAAGAAACTTTATTATGAAATAGGCAATGTCAATAATACTATTAAATTAAATTATAATGTAAAACTAGGCACAATTACAGTTAATAAAAATACAAAAGTACAGTTGCAAGAATATAATACAGTGGTAAGAGCTATAGACTATCTAAAGAGTGTTCAAAAAATTCATGTATACTTAGAAAGGGTTTTCAATGAGCTAATTATTATTTAATTTTGATTTTAATTGTTTGAATGACAAATTGACAAAATAATCTGGTAGCTTATTAAAAAAACAAATATTATTTACCATATGAGAGTTGCCAGTCAAAGCAAATCTTGTGGAATGTACAGTAGCGTGGATTTGTGATTTGTATTTACTGTACATGGACAAAATTGCCTGGAAACAAAAGGGCAAAGAGCCAATCAGCAGGCTTTGAGCTGGAAGCAAACTGAGGGGATGCTGAAGCCCAACAGATCAGAAAATAATTTAAAGCAGAATGGCTTGATAAACTTCACATACCTGCCGATCAATTTACCAATTCATAACTTAGAGGCTATGGATCCAAGCCTGATTAATAGCAGACGCGAGCTTTGATGGTATTGAAAACAACATTTTGTTTTGAATTGTTATCTAAAATGGAATTGAGATTCTACATTATTATCCAACTTGGTCTAGACTTTTTGTTTGTTCATGTTGGGTATTTGGTTGTCAGAGAATGTAACACATGGCTTCAATTATACAACTAGGCATTTGAATTTAGAATTTCAGCTTCATATCTTCATCCCTTAATTTTGGCCTGTCTCTAAGGCTATTAATAAATGGATCTTTCTAAATCACAGTTGACTTTTAGTTAGTAACAATGACTACACCTATTCATATACACTCATATTCACCCTGATTTCACCTTTATCTTAAAGAACAGGTTTTAATAATTAATAAATAAAAGCCATTATCATTATTAATTTAATCTTGTTATTTCAGTATTATTTACTGTTTTTATTTCTTAAAGTAAATTGTATGACCTGACAATTTTTTGACTAGAGGAAGAAATAAATTTGTCTTAAGTATTTCAACACAAATGTTTTTTGTGTTATCAATGAATTTTTTGTATACCTTTCCTTTTTTTGTACTAATAGATCATACTCTTACTCTAAATTCAATTTAAGAGACTTGGAAAATCCTTTTTTTCAAGACTGTATCAACCAAATTTGTAGCTCGTATATTTGTGAATAAACAATATAATGACAAATTTTACACAAATGCAATATTAACAGTTAAGACACAGCTTGCAGAGGTTCCGATCATTTGTTCTTAGAGTGGTAGGTACATAACCACCATTATGTTAATTTATAGCTTTATAATCTACTTGAGAGTACATTCTTCTATATTTTATTTTTTGAGCGTTTATGTTATGTCTATAATAATTGAAACAAATAAGTATATTTTATTTTAAAAAATTATCTAAGAATAAATAATAATTACTTCCTTTATTTGAAGGATATTTGTTATTTTTACCAGTTATAGGTATTCTTAGGTAAGCCATACTATTTCCCACAGTAAACAATTTTATTATATCCTAGGTGCCCCAGTTCCACTTATTTTGGATGATTGAGGCTCTTTTAGGATAAATTGAATAGAAAACATACTTTCTAAAGCAATACTTTTTTGCATATTTAGTTGTGAATCCTAATATAAAATGTAAAAACATTTCTTATGGGAGTTTAAAATAAGAAATTGCTTATTCTTAAAAAATTAGAAATATTTATAATTACATATTGTCAGTCTACATCCTTAAAAAAAACATGCAACTCCAGAAATGAGAAGTAAGCTAGAGAAAGTATGTGAGTGTCTACTGGGATGCAGATGGAAGTAAGATACTTCCTGGATGGTGGCTTGGGCGAGGTCATTTGAATCCTGTGACTATTTTGGTATCTAGTAACATATTGCTAAAAGCACTTCATTTCAAACACTTCCAGAATAAAGCACAATGATATTCTGAGAAACTTTTGGATTCAATTTATAGTAATATTAGAATTACTAATATATTTTGAGAATCATGTTCAGGCTTGTAAAACAACAATCACTTAGTAATTACATAATAATTAGATGTTTTATATATTAGTAAAGAACATTTACATATCATGATGTATGCAATCTCTAATATTATAGTTCTCTGGAGTGATCTCCTTTGAGGAGGGAGCCAGAGGATACGCCAGGTGGCCCAATGCCACGGCCAGAGACAACATTGTACAGTTAATCCTCAAAATTAAGACCACAAACCCCAATGGTCTGATTGCTTACGCTGTTGACGGAAGTGCTTCTGCCTCTCTCCAGCTTGAGGATGGCAACATTGTGTTCTCCAGTGGGGGGCAGGTAATTTAATTATTTTATAATTAGTCATTAATCACTTGAGTACAATAGGTCCTTCCAGATATTTAATTTTTTGTTACAGGAATAAATAAGAAAGTGTAATAAACCATGTGTAACTGCAAAATGTCCCTTTCGAAAAAAATAATCATCGTATAAAATACATTTTATATTCCAACGTTGTAGATGTGGTATGTGGAGAAGAGAACGTGAAAATTAAACAGATTGTATGCACAGAGCAAAGAATAAAGTAGAATAGTCATAATTCATTCTATCCTGTTGTAGTAGTTGAAGCTGATATTCACCATCTTTGTGAGTTGGGCACAGCTGATGTAACCTATAAGTGTAACCTACTGTTGAAATAAAACATTTGATAAAATAGAAAATCATTCATTTTAAAAACCACAGTAAATTAAGTAAAACACTGGAAGTAGGCTACTGTGCAGTAATGTAAAGAAATAATAATAATCTAATTAATTTATTTCATAATATTTATCTGTGAAAAGTTATTACAACCTGCTTGTTTTTACTGCTGTTATTGCTACCAGCTGTGTTAGCTCAAATGCATTTGGAAGGTATGAAGACTAAGGTCTAATTACAACACAGCATTGCAAGTTTGTAAAATTCAGCTGAGCTTGGCTTCCGTCTGGAAGTGAACAGACAGTGGAAGAGGCGGCCATCTTGGTAAGAGTACCGGCTTCTCTTAGATTGCCATGTGTCTACTCTGTTCTTTGTCCATAGGAGGCTTTGTATAATCATAGTATAATACCATACATTAGCAACACTTCCATTGCAGTGCTGTGGAGGTAGCGCAACGCTATCACTCCTAATAGCAGGAGTATCTCAATAGATTTACCGTAAAGTAACATCAAGTGGTCCTAGTTCAACGAATTAGCTGTTACATTATCTAAAGATGACTTTTTGATGAGGATTTTTTTACAGTTGTATTGTATAGTGTTTTGCAAAGAAATTAAATAATAACAATAAAAAAGTGCAGATTTTTTGATGACAGGTAACAAATAACAGATAATTTGAAATTTACTAATAACAGCTGTAGATATTAATAATAGAGAAATATGTGCTTCTCTGCTCCTGCCCCTATGAGCGCTAGCGTCGTGCTTGTCATTAATTATTAACGGAGAGTCACTACTGTATTTTAGTGGTAAAACTGCTGTCAAATGTATGGGTGGTAGAAAATGGTCTTATTGTTATTTACTTATAGTTAAATAAGGGTGTCCATTATCCAGAGCTCTTGCATTGCTAACTTCTACCAAACCTCTGATTACCGTCATCATTCAAGCTCGGCTCAACTTCAATTGAGAGCTCAGGCATCCCTTTTGAGTTATTATATAGTATTAGGTTTATTAATTTAACTATTTTTATATTACTTTATTGAAAGATTTTCTATTTAAAAAGAAAATTATTCCTATGTATGTAAAAGTTACTTCTTGTTCTATGGTGATATAAGAACAATTTTTCCGGCGTGGTGGCTCAGTGGCCAAGGCTTCGGATCGCAGAGAGCAAGTCTAAGGTTCGAATCACCACTTAGCTAACGGTCGGTACTTCACTCTTTGAATAAAGTTCACACACACAGGCCTGCAGCCCATGTGAACTGGCGAGTGAAGTTTTTTTTTTAAAAAAAAAGAGAAAAAAAGATTAATTCACTGTATGAAGATATAGGTGTGGGTAGGTTTTTACTTAATTTTTAACTAACACATCTTACTTAATTTTTAATGGTAAGATGCACATCCACGATTTTTAATCTTCTAAAATTTGCCTAAATGTTGTAGATCTCTATGTATGTAAAATAATTGAACTAAACAGCTTAATAAAAGAATTACGTTCAACATTCAGACCTATTGCTTTTTTTAAGATCGGTATAAACTTTTTCAATTTATTCTGCAAATTCAGTTCAGTTCATTAAATATATTTAAATAGTTTGTAATAGTTTATTTTTGCATTAATTGTTTTGTGATGGCAGATTGTGAGGACAAGCCCTTCAACCAAGTACAATGATGGCCAGTGGCATGTCATCGTAGCCACCTCTCAGACCAACGAGCCTCTCTTACTTGACATTGATGACTATGACAATTTCAAGTATGTATTACTACTTTATAACCTAGATTGAATTGTAAAAAATCATTAAATCATTGACTACTACAAGTTGACAGTATAAGCCAATCAGAATATAAAATAGCTTTTCTTACCTGCCTTCTTATTCCTCGAAGTTTATTAGTATGTTTATATGTTATGTTAGGGGGCCATTTTACAAAGTTGTATAATTTTTATAAATACATCCTAATTTCCGGTACATAAAATTGTTTAAAATCTAGTGAAGAATAGTCTGTACAGAATTGAAATACTTACTGATTTGTGAAAAATCTAGACTATGTGTAATAAACCTCAAGTTACACCATCTCACAGCAAAATTGTTCTAATTAAACCAAAACCTCAATGCATAACACAGAATGATAAGCGATCAAGTAGCCTCCGATTAGGATTTAAAAAAAACAAGCAAAACAGTGCTCAAGTCAAATTCAAACAGGGACCACGTAATTAAATTCTTGCACTCAAGCCTATACTCCAATGTGTTAAATTTATGGACCTCTGAATTCTAAGTTCCCTTTGATTGGAGAATTCAGCAATATGTTTTTATTTAAAATTATTGGTAAAAAAGAACAGATAAATAACTTCCTCCTTTTTAGAAAATTAAATGGCTACTTTATTGTATGAACTGTATATAAACAATACATCAGCCTCAAACAATGAATACTCAGTAGCATACTTTTAAAAACTTAAATTTATTCACACCATTTCAGAACTGAATGAAAAATAAATGCTTTAACCTAAAAAGTGTTTTAAGAAAACAAAATTTACATTAAATAAATATATATATATATATCAGTGTTAATCAGTTTTAATAAAAAATGTAAGGGTACTCAGTTTTTAATTTTGTTACATCCTAAATATATATATATATATTGTTAATCCTAATCATGACAGCGTCTGCAATTTCTATGTCAATTAATGATCTAAAACTGGCAGCCAGGGGCAGATTAAAGAGGGGGGGCGAGGGGGTGACTCTCCCCTCCGTCCGCTAAGATGGTTGAAATAAAATCTAAAATGTATTTGATTAGTTTGTAGTATCTAATTTTAATCTTATAAGAAAGACACCAATGTTATTAGAATATACAATAATTATCAAGTATAGTATTAATGACATAAGTGATAGAAACACAATTACTTCCACTCACCGCAGACACACATCTATCACTGACACTATTATTCGCCTGCTGCTGCTGCTGCGGCCGAACGGCGCTGCAACTCACGTTTCCTCCACGGCGCCACGCCACACGGATTATGCTAATTTTGCCCGTCAGTATAGCCAGTGCTGAAAGATCTTTCTCCACCATTCGAACTCTCAAAACATATCTAAGATCTAAATGTGGTGAAAGTCGGCTTAATGGACTGGCGATGTTATACATCCATCGGGACATAAATGCGGATGAAGAAAAAGCGATAAACAAATTTGGTAAGGTGAAGGAAACAAGGAAGCATAATTTGTTATTGTAAAAATAATTCTGTACTCAAGATTTGTTTGATCATTTTTCGTATTTTTAGTTAACTTCTCAAGAATTATCTTTACTCCTCATTTTCATTATAATTTTATTTTTTTTATTTTTTTTTAATTTTTATCATACTTAGTTAAGAACATTTAAGTATTAAGAGTTTCTTTACGGATCTATGTTAAGGATAAAAAAATGCTTAATAGTTATTTAAAGGTCTTTAACAGTTATTTAAAGATACAGTTTAGATACATTTAAAATAGCAAAAACGAAACAAGTTTGTAGAACCCCTGTTTGTTTATTGCAATCCTATTATTATTATTATTAGATATGCTATCGGTACTATATTGCTATCAGTAAAAGTTATTGAATTGGTTTTTTGAGGTTAAGTAATTTTATTATTTTCAGTGTTTACATTTCTGTTATTTATAAACAATATTCTTAATGCCGCGTTATAACTAATGCTTTCATACAGTAGGCCTAAATGTACATTTACTTAAGAACATGGCTACAGTACTAAATACAATCACATGTGTTATTTTAGTCCTAGTACAGACCGAGCCATGCAGTAGGCCTGTAGGAGAGGTTTGCATGCAAGATAGTGAATATCCCCCACCACATTTCTCCTACGTCTATTGTGTACAGTCTGTTCAAAATCTTATTAAGGTCGGCAACTATGTTTATATAGTTTGATCGATGGTGCTTGTTTATTGAAATTAAAGATTGTGTTATAAAAACTGGAACAAAGATTGAGATAGTAATAACAATAACCATAATAATTATAATAATAGTGCTTCTATAATATTGTGATTTTGCAGTAACTTATTTAGTTAAAAGCCAAGAGAAAAATGTAAACACTCATTAAATAATGAAAACAAAAAACTGAAAAACACTTAATTTTGTTCTATCCAAGAAATGCTAATTAGAAAATACGGTAGTTATCACGACAAGGCTGTGCAGTAGCACATTAAAAAACACCCAATAGTGACACTCCCATTGCATTGCTGTGTGTGGGACTACTAGTAGTGCGAGGTGCTAGCGCTCCTAATAGCAGGAGCACACAACACACCCCAATACCGTTGTTTTGAACTGTTTCTTGCATAAAAGTGGAATAATATCAATAGAAAAAGGGTCATGATAGAATATTTTATATAATAACAGCAGTCAATGTAAACAATACAGAAATATGCGCTTCTCGCTCCCATTCCTACTAGCGCTAGTGCCGTGCTTGTCGTAAATTTTGTAACAGAGTGTTGCTACTGGGTGTTTTATACTGTGGCAGTAGACAGTCACATGGACAAAATCAGCTCGTTTGATTAGTCTATTAAATACTGGTTACTAAATCAACCAATCATGTGGAAATATTTTCTAGGTACCGTGACCGAGATGTTTATTTTTTACCATGAATTTACCACTGTCGTTGGAGAGGGAAGTGCATTGTTGTGCAGGCTTGAACCACATGCCCAGAACTATAGACTGGTCAATACTATAAATTAGTTATGGAATATTATGGTCTTTTTAGAGATAGAAAACAGCTGTTTTTGATAGAAAGTTATTTAAGTCTGTTTAACTGTCTATATGTCTATTTTCACTTTAAACCAATAGCCACTTTGCAAGAGAAAGTATTTCCAAACTTGAAATTCAAAGGTAGTTTCAACTTTTGAATTCTTATGCTCAAATTGTCAAAATATTGTAAGTTATGCGAGAACATTCTGATGTTATTCATACCCCCACCCCACCCGACCCCACTACAACCGCCCCCCCCAAAATCACATCCTTAATCCGCCCCTGCTGGCAACCAGTCTATGCATGGGATTAATATTTCATTGATAATAATAAGTGTGTTGGTGGAATCAACACGATCCATATACCACTGGAAAGAGCAAAATATTTTGAAAAATTGACAAATTTACTATGCCCTGACATAAATAATAAGTTAAAATTTGGTCACATTTATGCATTGTTTTGGTTATATTCTACTTGCCAACTAAAAAAATCACCCAAAAATCGCCTACAAGTAAAGGATTCTTATCTGCCAAAGTCTCAGCATGGTTAAATATACAAATATTTTATATATTTAGATTGCGGCATCTCATCACATCAAATAATTAATTTTTGTGTACAGATCTGAGGGACCGGCAATTGCAATGCGCTTGCTCTACAGCAATCTATACTTTGGTGGTGTCCCATCTCGAGTTGATGCTGCATTGGCTCTACAGCCCCAGTTCTCTGGTTGCATTGGTGATGTAACGCTCAATGGAGTGGTTGTAAACTTTGCCAATCTTACAGACACTTCCCAGGCTATCATTGGAAAGTGTCTATGGGAGGATCAAGCCAAGCCGCCTTTCTCTGTTTCACCTGACCGTGAGTGAAATTATGTTATTATTGATAACATTTTCTGATACAGATAAATAGAATCGTGAATTTTGTATTATGGGCTAATACCTCCGTACATGTACTACCCATACATTGGGTGGTGGGCCAATGCCTCCACAGTATATAAGCGGGCGAGTGGCTATTGACCTATACTACGCACACTATACATATACAGTTTATATGACCCTCCCACCCACCCATAAACATACAGTAATGATGATCCTCCTACCCTTGATATGCATACAGAGGTGATAACCCTCCTACCCACACATACACTTATGGTGGATATGATCCTTCCACCTCCCATAAACATACAGTGATGATCAGCCTCCTACCCACTATACATGTAAGGTGGTGGTGATGACCCTTCCATCCAACTATACTTCTACGGTAGAGATGACCTTCCCATCCACCCATAAACATACAGTGATAACGAGCCTCTCACCCACTATACAGTACAGTAGTGATGACCCTTCCATCCAACTATACTTCTACGGTAGAGATGACCTTCCCATCCACCCATAAACATACAGTGATAACGAGCCTCTCACCCACTATACAGTACAGTAGTGATGACCCTTCCATCCAACTATACTTCTACGGTAGAGATGACCTTCCCATCCACCCATAAACATACAGTGATAACGAGCCTCTCACCCACTATACAGTATAGTAGTGATGACCCTTCCATCCAACTATACTTCTACGGTAGAGATGACCTTCCCATCCACCCATAAACATACAGTGATAACGAGCCTCTCACCCACTATACATGTAAGGTGGTAGTGATGACCCTTCCATCCAACTATACTTCTACGGTAGAGATGACCTTCCCATCCACCCATAAACATACAGTGATAACGAGCCTCTCACCCACTATACAGTATAGTAGTGATGACCCTTCCATCCAACTATACTTCTACGGTAGAGATGACCTTCCCATCCACCCATAAACATACAGTGATAACGAGCCTCTCACCCACTATACAGTATAGTAGTGATGACCCTTCCATCCAACTATACTTCTACGGTAGAGATGACCTTCCCATCCACCCATAAACATACAGTGATAACGAGCCTCTCACCCACTATACATGTAAGGTGGTAGTGATGACCCTTCCATCCAACTATACTTCTACGGTAGAGATGACCTTCCCATCCACCCATAAACATACAGTGATAACGAGTCTCTCACCCACTATACAGTATAGTAGTGATGACCCTTCCATCCAACTATATGTGTAGATAATTATACCATAAACACCACCATATGTGTTTGTCCTTGTAATGAATAGAAGTGGTGTCTGGCACTCATCTTACTTTAATTGTATATAGGAACAGAACTACCCATAGAGGGAGAAGTGCCTGGAGAACTAGAGAAAGTGCCAGAGGGAGATCTTGAAGACACTGATGATGAAGAGGAGGTGTCAGACTCCCCAGGTAATCAATTTAAATTTGTATATTGTAATGATTATAATATCTGTTGTTGAAAAGTTTGCTTTATCATAATATCTAACTGTACAGTTATTCAAAATAAAAAAAAAATAACCACATTTACTTATTAATTACAACATTAGAGCAGTAAATAAGTGTTCCAAACAAGCATCTTCTCTCCTGCGGCTTTATTGATCTATCCTATAGACATCATTACTGTTGTTACACTCAGGTTCTGTAACTTTGACCCAATTTGTAACCTGAATAGAGGAGGCACCAAGTCTGAGAGAACCATTCATGCATGGTTATTTAACTATAATTCAAATGGTACTTATAAAAAAGATAGTTACTAACAAAGACTGATTAGGTATTATATCACAACAAATGTTAGACGTTCTATTTATTTAAACTTATTAAATATTAGTGAAATTGATGCAATGATATCAAAATTGATATGTAAATAAAAATACATATCTAATATGGCTGGTTGAAACTTAACTAGTTAATTAACAGTTTATAAAACATAATAAAAATGACATGCCTTAAAACATAAAACAAAATAATATAATTTGGTCAACTGTATTACAGCTTGGCACACAGGTCGAGTATCAATATCAATGAGATGATCCTTTGATTGATCACACACATATATATATATATTAGAAAAGTTGTAATTCCTAGGGCTGATATTATATTATATTAATTCAGACTGCCCAAACTATTATATTGGACAAACAGGACGATCATTTAAACGAAGATTTAATGAACACATACAAGCTCGAAAATCAAACAACAGAACTTCAATGAAATCTTCCTTTGCAGAACACTTACTAAACAATAATCACAACTACACAAATGTGAAAACCAACATGAAAATTCTAAAATTCGGCACAAAAAGCAAAAAACTAGATTCTTAAGAAGAACTTGAAATTTATAAACACAACCAAGAAAATCCCAATAATTTAATCAACACCATGTTAACACAAAAAAGAAACCCAATATTCGAAACAATTATACATATAAGAAACAATATTTGGTAAACTTTGATTGACATTCTTTCTGTTTGAGTATTAACTGGTGATGAATTGAGTAGTCACTAAGGTTAATACTATTACATACCTGTTTCGTAGTCTTCAATTGTCATATTTATGATGTTTTAATTATTTGTATTATATCATAACCTTGTATTGCAAATAACAATACATTTATATTTATATTTTTGTTTGTCAAGAAACAATTGAAATGGCTAGTCAGAACAATGGCCAAAGTTTTAAAAAGGGTGATGTTGTCTTTGCTAAAGTGAGGGGACACTGTCCCTGGCCAGCTAAAATCACTGCCATAGACAGCAAGACCTTTAAACACACTATTAAATATAAAGTTTACTTCTTTGGAACAAAGGAAACAAATACTGTTGGTTCTGATAACATCTTCTCATATAGGAAAAAAAAATAAATTTTTCAAAAAACAAAAAACAAAATGAAAAGTTTCAATTTGCATTGAGTGCAGCTGATAAAAGTGTACTTCAAAATTCAATTATTAAAAATAACTTTCAAACAGTTGACAAAAATGAAAGCATGGACATTGGAACGCCTCAAGAAAGCAGTTTGAACATAACCTCAGATGTAAGTACCCTTCTGAAATTAAGTACAACTGCAGTACAAAATC
The DNA here is from genome assembly GCA_035578905.1 of Stictocephala bisonia. NCBI lineage: Eukaryota > Metazoa > Arthropoda > Insecta > Hemiptera > Membracidae > Stictocephala > Stictocephala bisonia. The sequence goes on from JAQJVL010000134.1 coordinate 827,279, forward strand.
ACATCAAGTGCTCGACACCAAGCCTCAATGCTGACAAATTTTTTAGTGATAAGGCAGTCAACACGCCAGACTACATGTCATCTAGTGTTCAACTAGACTCTCTAACTAAAGAATGCATGAGTTTACATCTTAGTTTACTTGAAAAAGATGAGCGACAAAATTCTGAATCTGAAAATATTGAACATGATAGTAGCTCTATTTCAAACGGTCAGGCACAAGTTCTCTTAGAGGAGCTAAATAAATTTAAAAATGAAAATAAATCTCTAAATACTATTGTTAATGAATTAAATGACGAGATTTCAGAATTGAACAAACAACTTTCTGCAGCAAAAATGTATCAATTTCAATGTCTTACCTGTTATCCGAATTTAAACCAGCCCTGTCCTTCTACTTCTAGGACAACTCAGTGGCAAGCTCCAAAAAACCCTACTAGTGGAGCAAGGAAAGCTTTCAAACCAGCAACACCTCAAAATTTCTTATCAGAAAAACAGTTTGAAGTCCTTACTGAAGCAAACGAGACTCGTCATACCAATGAAAAAAAATGTTTCTCAGGCTTCAGATGAAAAAATTGCAAAACCTAAAATGACTAGAAATAATACAACCGCTAAAAAAATTATTGCTCTGTAGTGACAGTCATGGGAGGGACATGACATGGCATTTGAATGCACGTCTCAAGTACCATGAGTCGGTGGGCTTTGTTAGGCCAGGGGGACGCAGTGAGCAAGTACTGGATAGCTCAAACATAGAAAAAGAAAACCTGAAGAAGGACGATATTCTAGTCCTGATCACTGGAACCAATGATGTTGCCAGAAATGAAGCATCAAAAGCAGTACAATGTATAAGTAGCACTATTGACAAGTTTAGCAAGAAAAATAAGATAGTACTGGTAGAACTACCCACTCGCTACGACTTGGCTGATTGGTCTTGTGTAAATAAAGAAGTAAGGAAGACTAATAACATCTTGAAAGACCTGAGTGAAAAAAATCCTAATGTATTTTATGTAGGAGCTAGTCTAGCAGAAGAAATTTACATACTCAACAAGGCTTGCACTTTAACAGAAGAGGAAAAGAGTGGCTAGCTGAAGAGATTTGCAATGCTATCAAAGCACAGAGTGTAGCTGTATCAAGAGGACCTGGCGGTGATACACAACTACAGTCAGAAGAAGGCAGCAACACAGAGTCTGACTTGGGAAACTCTATGCTACGGGACACTCACAGACTTCCAGACTCGATGAACCCGCAAGACATCTAGAGGATACCCATCTTAATGTGTTTCACATCAACATTCAATTGATAAGAAACAAAATAGAAGCGCTAGAACTTTGGTTAGAAAAATATCCTTTTGAAATCTTGACAATAAATGAACATTGGCTCACATCAGATGAAATCGCAATGCATATCCCAATTGGTTACTTACTTGGTAGTCATTATTGTAGGCAGTTAACCCATATTAGAGGTGGCTCTTGTATTTTTGTTAGATCAGATTTGGAAAATCTAAAAATTGACATGTCTAACGTCTCTGTGTTTCAGGTTTTTGAAATTTGTACCATATTTTTGCCAAAAATTAATACAATAATATCCACTGTTTACCGTACTCCAGACTCTGATTTTAATAATTTTCTGTGTTCACTGGAAACATTTTTTAGCTTTCTCTATAGCAAGTTCAGGACGACAAAATGTATCTTATCAGCTGACTTCAACATTGATATAAAAAAAGATTCTACTGAATCTATTGCGTTTCTGAACATGCTTCGCTCTTACAATTTTTACTGTCTAAATACAGAAAGCACTAGGGGTAATGCTTGTCTGGACAACATTCTAGTCAATTTTAATAGGAATGAAATTGAATGTAATGTTTTAGAGCCAAACTTGTCTGATCATTCTGGATTAGCTGCTAGCTTTGGTAGTGTGTTCCCAAGATCTAAGACAAAACTGTTAGTATTATAACTAAATATAAAACTATAAGTTATCAAGTTATCAATTTATTCAAACTAAATTTTGAAAAAATGAAATCTCAACATAGCTTCCAGAACTTTCATCCAAAAATGCCTAATCTAATCTCGTCTTGTCTTTAAAGATAATTGTAGCTATAATTATCAATGATTTAAAGTGCTTCAAAAATAGTGTAAAAGTATCCTCACACTGCTTAAAAAAAAAAAAAAAAGAAAATAAATGTATAATTAATGATTAAGAATAGTTGTAATCATACTACAAAAGCTTGAAATATAAATTTTAGATAATTTTATCATCAACAACCTTTCCGCTGACAAGATTTCATGAACACAAAAAATTTTAAAAATCCATGCAAAGTCAAATTTTGATGTCATGGTAATATTTATAATTTTTGTATGCAGCTATTATATTATACATTATTCATTAATTTCATTTTTCAAAGTATACCATTATGAAATTAATTTAATTTTTACCAATATTATAGCAAAAAGTTCATCTTAAACCTATGGGAAATGGTTGAAATTACAGTGGGAAAGAAAGTCTACATGATCTGTATGTGGCAACAGCACACCATACCTAGATACACTATGGGCAGAGCTCTCTGTAATTGCTATCAGTGTTACTTTATAGCAACATTGTACATTCAATATTTACGTTATTATTTTTATTATTATTGTTTTCACTATAGTTTGGCCACTTTGATTGCGAGCTTATTAGAGAACCTGTGCGAGAGAGACAAAGCTAGTCATTAAAGTGAGAGAGAACCTAAGTCTTCTCCCACCACTGAACCGACGTGCCACTTTAACATTTCGTTGTCATAGATACTCAGTTGGAAGCTCCGCCTGATTGGTATCATTCTGCTAGGTGATGATTGGTGGACAAGGAACGTGGAGGGAACTGGAATCTAGTACAGCTGGAATATGGCATAGGGGGAAATGGATCTGAGATAGAATTGAGGACAGCTGGTATAGTCGGTTTGTTGTCATTACCGATTTATATTGAGGTTATATTATACTTTGATTTGTGATATTATTGTGTTTTAAATATATATATTATTTTAAATACTTACAATGTGATTGAAATGTTCAGTGATCTACTTTCAAACTTAAATAATATTTATAACTACTTTCATTAATGTTTTATTTATATATATTGTATGCAATTTTTAAAAGTGTGCTTTGTTAACTGTATAATTTGTGATAGATTGAGCAAGAATGTAATATTTAATTTCAACTTGATTTATAATAACTAAAAAAATGACAATGCACAAGATGATGGTTATATTATATCGACTTTTATAATTCAAGCAATTTTCTCTGCTAACTTTAACATAACCTACAAACAAATGAAGCGAAGGAGATAAAGTGCTAAGCGCATCATAACCTACCGCAACTTCACTAGCTGGTTGTGTCCCTTGTCCCCATTCCCAACACTGCCCCTCACAGCAACTAAAGACGGAGTGGTGGAACACTTCCCCACTGCTGCTGGAGCCCCTATATGTGCTAAATATTTCACGCAGGTCACTTTAAAACCAGCCCAATTATAGTTTTAAATATACAGGGGTTCTGAAAAGTTTTTAAATTAAATTATTTTAACCTTTAACTTAACAAAAATGTACAATGAAAAATGTACAATCTCATTAAAGAATAACTGTATAGTTAAAATAAGGATAATTTAAAATTAGTTTTAATTAATTTAAAGTGATTGTGACACCATTTTTGTACTTTGTACATAAATGAATAAAGGTATTTTCAAAAGTCTGGGGACAGTCTGATACAAGGTGTGGCTAGAAAAAAAATCGGACCGAGGCTGAAAATAAAATTTACTTACAAATATTTACATTTTGATGTTATCTCCTTCAATGTATTCTCCTCCTTGTTTTCTACACCCCTCCATGCGAGTTTTCCACTAGGTGTAATACTGCTGGAGATCATTTTCTGTAAGCCCGTTTCATCTTCCGTCATTTTCATTTACTTCTTCAGCAGTCTCAAATCTCGTTCCTTTCAATGCTGACTTGACTTTAGTAAACAAAAAAAGTCACAGAAGATCAAGTCAAGGGAGTATGGTGAAAAATTCTAACACAGGAATGTTGTGGTTTGCCAAAAACCTCTTCACTGAGAAAGTGTTGTGAGCCGGAGCATTGTCCTGGTGGAAGATCCTAACATTATTCTGCTTTCTCCATACTCGCTCACGTAGGATAGTCAGATGCTAATTTAGTAATTTTGGTTGATTGTTTGTCCCTCTGGTACCCAATCAAGTACTTGTTTGTGACATTAAAGTACTTGTTGTTACATTAAAAATGTTTCACTTGCAGTTTTTCCACGATTGTAAAGATATTTAATGTTTATAAACTGTATTTCTGGACACTCAACATTTTTCCGACGCAGAGACAAAAGTTTATATGCTCATAACTGATGCAACAGGCAGAATTTATTTATTTATTTTATTTTATTTTATAATGCTACAATACAGCACAAAAACCAATTACAATGTAGGAATGAGTGCAGAAGAGAGACAAAACTCAAGCAGTGGATGAAGGGGGAGTCACGTGACCAGCAATATGATATTCAGCCATATTGCATTCATTCTGTGGCTACGGCAATACTAATCCGGTTTTTTTTCTATCCAAACCTCATATATTTATAACGAATTATAATAAAAGAACCAAATGTTATATTCAGTTTTAGGCTGTATTAAACTGTTATTTTATTTATTTCACCTTGATTGATATTCTGCTTATGGGGAACGTCCCACTACAGCTTGGTAAAAGTTTTTAAATAGAATCATGGTTCGACTTCTACATCAAATTAAAGACCCTTTTTATTGAAATATTTTGGTGCAAATCCTACCTAAAAGGTTAATGATTTACGAAATGGTGGACACCCAATAGGTTTAAAAATGACCAATTTGTCTAACAATAATAAGCCTACAAGAATCGCAAATTTAGTATTGAAACTTAAAATAATACAACAAATTAAGTTAAACAACAATTTAGGACTCAAAACTAATTTTAAATTCAGTTGGTCACTCAAATTCTTAAACATATTATAAATCATACCTTTATTGGTTCTAGAAATTCCTATTAAAAGAATGAGGAGCAAGCAAGATAACAAAGATATCAGTCAGCTTTCACAATCACTTTTAAACGTTGTCCAAACTAGATTGGCAGGTTATCCAGTCATAGATCAGTTATCCAGTCATTTAGTTGTGTTTAAACAATTACAGTGCTAGTTAGTAACTCACTAGTGCTTGTGTAATTTGCTATGACGCTTTCCAAGAGAGAAAGAATCACTTTATTAATGATGCGCGGATATGGTGACTGTGAGATCATATGACGAGGTGAGGCATATGTTTAATGATACTTTTTGTAATAGACCTCCAATTTCAAAATCAGCAATGGGAAAGACAATACAGTGTTTTGAACAGACATGCAGCGTTACAGATCTCACCAGATCCGGAAGGCCCAAAACCGCGACCAATGAGGACAAAGCATTAGACGTTTTAGAGTAATTTGTAGAAAATCCACATGAATCTATTGTTTCAGTAGCACAACAACATAAAATCAGTCGCTATTCAGTGTCAAGTATTTAAAAAAAGTGTAATTACAAAGAGTATAAGGTACATTTGGTGTAAGAACTAAGTGAAGATGACTTTGATTGTAGAATTGAGTTCTGCAATATCATGATGAATAAAATCAATGAAAATTTTAATTTTTTAACAAATATTACATTCACTGATGAAGCTACATTTTTTTTTTAAATGGAACAGTAAACCGTCATAACTGTCGCTGCTGGAGTGATACAAGCCCACATTGGATGGTTGAAAAAACATACCCAGCATTCAGACAAATGAAATGTTTGGGCAGGTATTTTTGGGGTGGCGTGTGTTATGGCCAATATTTCTAAAGGGTAATTTAAACTCTGCAGGTTATACAGCATTGCTGCAGAACCAGATACTTCCAAAATTCCAACAGTTTTCCAGAGATAAGTTCGAAAATATCTGGTTTCAACAAGATAAAGGCCCTCTAAATGTAAGGAAGTTTTTGGACAATGCCTTTCCACAAAAGTGGATTGGTAGAAGGGAAAGAATTGAGTGGCCTGCACGTTCTCCAGATTTGTCTCCTCTAGAATATTTCTTCTGAGGTTACCTGAAAGAAAAGGTTTTAAAACAGAACTTCAAAATTTTGAAGAGTTGAGTGCTCATCTTGTCAGTGAAGCTGAGAGTGTTCCATTTGAAGCTTTAAATAATTCGACATCAGCGTTTTACCACAGATTGGGATATTATCAGTATGTTGAAGGTAAACAATTTGAACAGTTGTTATAACAGTTTTTGAAGGTTTTTTAATATCACAAGTAAAATAAAAACAGATAAAACACGTTGCGTGTTTATTCAAACTACCAACAAATAATTTTCCATTAGACATACATATTGGTCATTTTTAAAACTTTGGGTGTCCACTATTTTGTAATGCATTAACCTTTTGAGGTTGGATTTTCACCAGAATATTTTAATGAAAATGGTCTTTAATTTGATGTAGAAGTCGACCCAGCTTATATTTTAAAATGTTACCTTGAGTGGGATGTCCCTCATGGGCAGAATATCAAGGTGAAATACATAAAATAACAGTTTAATATGGCCTAAAGCTGAATTTAACATTTGGTTCTTCTATTGTAATTTGTTAAATATATCGGATGGTCTCCAGTCTTTTCAGCGACCCTGTATAGTTCATCTCTTATCTACACAAATTGTTAAAATTGGATTGTGTCTGTAATAAGAACTTTAACTGGCATTGTTTTTAATGTGCACCATAATTTGTATTTAGTAAAATCTAATCCATACAAAGTATACAGAACTCACAAAAGGAGATTAATTTAAATGTTCTTTCTTAAATTGACTAAATTGTAATTTATATAACCTATCAATCATAATAAAGGGAACATTTCAAGTACCTACACGTTTTATCTTCATTATTTTCTAAATACTTTAATGATTGTAAAGTAATTTATTTAAAAGCACTATTTTGATAAAGAGGTTAAAAGCCATTGATTACAAATTAATCTAACCCAGTTTTCAGAATTATTTAAAAATTGTGTCATTTATTTTGCTCAAATTTCTTTATTCCTGAAGACAATACAAATACAGTAAATTTTACAGTAGATGAATTTATTATCACATATATATATATTTGTACTTTTATGCTATTTTGTGACTTACAAACTGTGCTTTGTCAATAATTCTAATCTTATATAAAACTACATTAACTCTAATTTATAAAATTGTCTTCTATTTCCTCTTTAAATTTTAATAAAAATGAGGAACTGTAATTTAAATATGATTACAATTTTTTCCCTTGCAGTTCCTATTCCTTTTTAGCTAAACAACAGTTGAAGTTTTATCTTAGATTATTTTCAAATTTAAATCTCTAAAAATTAATAATAAACTTGAGATAAAATTTAGCAATTTTTGGAAGCTACAGATAGAAACATATTATTGCCACACATAAATAAATACTAACAAATAACTTCTACATTTTACAGTCATTGTTTTTCCATTAAAATTAAAAATGTAATTTTTTATAGCTCTTTAATTTTGGAGTTAAGATTAAAAACCTGTCAGGCTCTTGATACAGAGAGGAATCAAAGTCTGAGTAAAAGAGAGTGACCTTGTTTTTGTGAGAAAGATAAGTGTGATAAGGTAGTAGTTATGAAATCTTAGGAGGATGTTTAATTATGTGAGCTTTGCCAACAGTTGCTCTCAAACTTTCAGTTCTATTTCGACCTTCAGTTGTGGCTCTGCCAACTAGAGTTCATTTACTTGCCAACAATACTACTTGCGCACATCTACAATGGACAAAAGAAAACAGAAATCTTGCAAACAAAGATTCAGTAGCACACGGAACAAAGTAGAGAATTATAATTTTTTGGGGAACTTCACACTACCCGGTTTTCACTATCTTGGCCCTGGTGGAGAGAAAGCCAACGGACTACCCACTAATGCCATTGATGCAATCGCAAAGAAACATGATGAAGCCTACGATCAAGCTGTGGATGACTTCAAGAAATCTCATGATATTAAACAAAGTGTAGAAGAAATTAAAAAAGCTGATGAAAAGTTCTTAGTGGAGATAGAAGCAACAAAGGCCACCACACCGTTAGAAGTGTTAGGAAAAGCTGTAGGTATTGCAGGCATAGGAATCAAAGCAGCTGTGGAAAACTCTCTGGGCTATACTTTGTACCCAGCCTTTGACAAGATGACAGACTCCAGTACTGGATGTAGTACCATTACTAAAGTCAGAGCTGGGGATGACTTTAATTAATTATTTTTACAAAGAGTTTTTATTTTAAAAGTATATTTTGACTTTTTAGTTTATGGTACTAAGTGTGAATGAAATTAAATAAGAAGTCATAAGTTTAAACTTGTTAGTGTGTAATATACGATACAAATGTTTAAATTGGAGTAGGTATTTTTATAAATTTGAGTTTTTTATTTTGTTGGAGGATTTTTACGATGAATTAGGTTAAAACAGTGAAGTTCGTATAAATGAAACCGAAAGAAATTAATTTGATTATGAAACACTTGGAATCACACAAATATTTCTTCAACCACCAAGAGAAGTTTCAGCAATGAATAATTTGCATTGTTCTATTAAATATTTTTTGCCAGTGGTTAATGAACTTATCTTCTCAGGTAAGTTAACTGCTAGCCTGTTTAACTATGTCACTAACCCCTTGGAGACTATAGCAAATATCGATACATCAGAAAAACTGTCTTGTGTTTTGTAAGGTTTTTTTTATTATAAGCTCAAGTGAACATATTTCAATGATTTTAGTTTTTAAATGTTCACAATGAAATTATAATCTGCTCCCTGGTGTGTAAAACACTGTTTTAGGGTTATTTTTTACCTATACCAAAAATTAAATAATTTAATAAGAAAAAGTTTTACACAAAATATTTTATAAAAATGCAAAAAAGAATCCTTCAGAAAATGTATATTTTTAAGGGTACATAATTTTTTATTTCACGATAAATTATCATACAGATTGGTGCAAAAATAAATGCATTACATGCAATTTTGTAAAATAACACAAGAAGTTTAGTAGATATTTTTAAATTTGTTGATATTTATATTCAATATTAAAATATGTACATTTATTTACATTTTTGTTCTTATTTACATAAACAGGGACCGTGATTCCTCTTTGCACTTACATTACACTTACATAGCCAGAGATTACACTGGTCTGTTACTTTCGCCCGTATTGGTCTGTCGTCTCATCATTAGAACCCTCTATGTCAGAATCATCACATATATTGATTAGGCTATTCGTATCCTAGTGCAGGAGACTAAGCACCTTGGCTTAGAATGTCTTTAGACACTCAATTGTGATCAATGTATGTCCAGTTTTATTACTATAAAAATGGAATAGACCTTTCAAAATTTATTTTTGGAAATAAATCATGTATCTTACCTTTTGAAGTTGTATATTCAGGAAATTAAAATAGGACATATCTCTATCATCACCAAAAATTTTTGTTAATGCTTGATCTTTAGTCCATATTCCCATCCATTGTCTGATTTTATCAATTTCACTATAATCTATCCATCAGCAAGATCATATTCTATTTTTACAATATAACAACAACCAACAGAAACATAAACAACATACACAAATCTGTCAACTAATTGCATATTTTTTAAATATTAATTTCTCAATTCCAAAGACATTGAAAATAAAACTATTTGTTATATTTCTATTCCTTAACTGATGTATTCTAAAAAATATATTTAAAACATTTGTATACAGTGTGTATATATATATATGTGTGTGTGTGTGTGTGTAGTTTAACATACATGAAATCCAAAGCAGCAGTAAACTACTACCTGGTCTTATTCGTGTGCTACATCGGCAGTAAACTGTCTCCGCTGTCTTTCTTTTTCACAGGTTACGTAAATGGTAGACACTCCCAACTGGTTCTAAAGGGTTAAATATCTCACAATATGACTAATCTAATCCAATATATGTTTAATTGTTAATCTTCTTTTAATTAATATTGTTAAATAGTTGTGACTAAAATGTTTAATGTTATATTATAATTTTTTTATATAAACCTGTATAGTTTAATTTTAAGTTAATATTTAACCCTTTACATAGAGGCTTACAGAAAACATTTATTTAATAATTAATTAAGGTTACTTTTGGTATAGAGTTGAGACATCTTATAACAAAAATATATTTTAATCTGATTGAAAAATAGATTTATATTTATCTTATTAAATATAAATACAACAAACTACATACTTGCAAAGAATATATTCATAACAATTGAATAACCTTACATAAAAAAACAAATAATAATAATAATAACTCTAAATAGGTAAATAGGATGAAGGTGCACTTAGCAATAGTTTGATAAGTGAGCACACAGTGAATATATTCATTAAAAACAGTGGCGGTGGAACCGGGGGGTCAGCTGACCTCTCTAAAACTGTACCAAGGTGTCAGCGGAGTCATAGAAGAAACATTGAATACTAGATTGACTTTAAGAAAAATTAAAAAAGATAATTTTGATACCATATTATAATCAATCAAAACACTTTAATTTTGAAGTGGCTCATTAATTTGTCATACATATAACCTAATTTAAATTCTCACTCAACTATAATTTGTATAGTCACACGATTTGTAAGTAAAAATAAATTTATTGTTGTAATATTGTTTACCAGTATGTAATGTTCAGAACTCCACTTATTATCGGTGACTCTTTTTACAAATTCTGTTTGCTTTGTTTTGTGATAGTTCATTAGTACTGTTCTGGCAATGAGGTATTGACTATTAGGCTATTATTTGTCCTATTATACCAACATAAAAGATATTCAATCTATGGTATGATATAAAATAATAGCTATCTAATACTGTTTCTAGTATTTTAAATGCTAACATAGAATATATTGCCCCTCTATGCTATGTGTAAGTGCTAGTGTAAAATGTGATTTCTGGGTGTGTTCATTTTTAAAATTTTTCACCCTCGTCCCTGGGGGGGGGGGGGTCGCCCCAGACCCCCCCTCACTTTAGTCCTGATTGACCTCCCTGCTCCAAACTCGTTCTGCCGCCACTGATTAAAAATGTGGTAAATGGCAAATAACAGTATGTCATCTGTTGTTGTGCCTTCCAGTCATCAGACAATAACATTTTCATACAAACCCAACCAGAAATGTCCATAGACTATTCTCCTACACTTTGTTGGTATTTTCATGAACTGCAAAACTGTCTAGAAGTAAAATTTTATATTTTTGTGTCCATCTGTTTTCCATGTTCAAACTAACAAATCCGTAACAAAGATATATTTGCCACTATTCAAGTCAAATCACTTGTGATAATACATCCATCCCCTAGCACTTGCAAAGGGGTTAGTTTTAGTTTAGTTAAATTTTGTTACCTTAATAATGTCCAAGTTATCATTATAAAAAAATGTGAATTATTCTCAAAAGGAAATTATTATATTGCAATATTGTAAGTGTTAAAATTGTACAAATAATATGGTTTGAAATTTAACCTAGTTTACATATATTGTCAGTTGTGGATGAGCGAGAACCTATGCCACTGACTACTGCCCAGCCACCCACCCCTGCACCTACACCAGTGCCAAACTGCAAGCTACCTTTATACCCTGCATCAGACCCAACAGTCACTCCTGCCAGTGGGGTGCGATTTGGTAAGTACTTCAGGATGTTAGTATTTACAAGATTTATTAAATAAATAAAAGGGAATTACATTTTGGCAAAAAATAAATATGTCTAAAAATGTATAAAGGATATAGTATAAACCAACTTTTCATTAATCCGGTAATCTGTGGGTTTATTATTCCATTATTTATTTGATAAACCCTCTTTGTATTCTCAGAGGTGGAAATTACATAAATGTAAATGTTCCAAGTACCATAAAGTGTATATAGTTTTTATAAAACCAACTACAGAACATTATCTATTAGAAAGATAAAGATGAGTACTTGAGAGATAGTTAAAGGTGTTTGCAATGTGAATCACCAATCAAGAAATCAGAATGTTTCACCTATTTTGTGAAACACTCTGATTTCACAATACAGTGGGACTGATAGATAAGTTAATTTTCAAATATATAAATTAACTAACCCACCCGTCCACCCACACACACAAAGAGTAGTATTAGGAGCCTATGATTGTTTAAGTGAGTGATATTCAAAATAATAAAACTTCTGATTATGAATGTCAATCCTAGTGCCATTCTTGGATTTACCACTAAGACAACTCTTCGGTGCAGAATGAAGTAGGCCAACACAATGTGTCAAAGGCATTGTATTCATTATTAATTCATAAGACGCTGATTGTCAAGATATGGGCAAATATGAGGGGCGAATGAGTAGATGAACGAGTGTAGTCATTGTTACTAACTAAGATCGACTGTTCCTCAGAAAGAGCTATTTATTAATTGCCCAGTAGCCAGAGCAACTAAGAGACCTACAGCTTTACGCGGAATCCAAACCACATAGTGTTGTTCTGATTTTCTGCTAGTTAACAAGCTTGATACTCTGTTCTCTTCCCTACATAACATTTGCACCTTGACTACCATTCAACATAGACAACCCAGACTGAGCGGACACTGTGTCGGTATTAAGAGGACCGAGCATAGAACCTATCACTTAAAATCTCCTCAACACTTTATCCCCAAGTAGCTGGGTTACAGCACCGCGCCATTAGTGCAGAAGGTACTGTGGTCAGGTACAAAACCAATGATTGTCCTTTGGTCCAGCTATGGTTAGAAATTTTGTTGTGAAACTGGAATTGAAAGGGTTAGTGTTTCTGTCATAGTTGCATGGAAAAAACTATTTTACTAGATTTGAATGATAGTAAATTAGAGGAATGTTCAGTAAGAACTAAGAAAAAATCTTGCATCGAAGGGTTAAATAAGTTAATTTAAAATGTTGATAATCTCAAACTTTAAAAAAAAAACTTAAATTAACAGTTTGTATTTTCATAAATACAAACAAGCATAATAAATTTAATTAGTTATTTCATGTTCTACTATTTAAATTTATTAACTTTTTCATAGAACTACCTTATCATTTTTGCCTTTATTTTATTTATTTTTTCTAATTAGCGGGTTACTATTTTTTATTATTACACTATGACCTCTGGTGAATAGTGATAATACATTTTGAAGAAAATTTTACATCTGTTTAATTAACTTTAAATCTTTAATTTTGAATAAGCGTGATAAATGTAATTTCTGTTATAAAGGCCAACAATTCCTTTGAAAATGTCATTAATTAACAGCCCTATGAAAAATGAACAGCTGGTGGTTATCAGCTGATCCGTTTCAAAATTCCCTATAACTCTGATTGGAATCGAACTCTTAAGCTTATGAAGCCAGGCTTTAGCCAACTACGCTACTGACCAATTATACATATTTTGATAATTATGTTATTGTGATATTTTCTAGCAATAATTGAGTTTTTGAAATTTGTTAATGATGGAGTATCAGATGAGGGAGACAAAGGTAGTTGGACATTTGCCATCATTACGTGAAAAGTAACAATCACGACGTTTCGATTTGGTAAAACCCAAACCTTTTTCAAGTGCTAAAAACTAAATTACATCTACACAAACATGTTATAAAACTACGTTCTTAAACTAATAAACTTATCTACTTTAATGATTATCTACATTTTAACCTAGATCCTAGAATGGAGTACAACAAAATGAACTTCTACTAAATATTAAAAAAATATTAACAGGGTTAAATTAATATAGCCAATTAGGCGCTGTCAAGGTCACGATATCAACGAAAATTGTCAAAACACAATAAAATTAATAATCAAATCAGACTGAAATAAGATTACATTAACTAATCATAAATATATGGTACCTGAAAAAACACTATTATTTAAAATAACATTCAACAAGCACAAAAAATTATATATATAATTCAGAAGGACTGAGACTACTATTAAAATTACATTTTAACCTGAAAAGAAAACAATTATTAGGAATAAAACAATACAATAATCAAATATTACAAAAATGATGAAGTCTTACGACCCGCAGTAGTGTGTATGTTTGTCGTGTCCCCGTGTTTATCACCTTGGAGGGAACTTCGTAGACACTGCTCATCCTCACTTCGTGCCTGGGACGTCTAGACGCCATCGTCACTGCGGGTCGTAAGACTTCATCACTTTTGTAATATTTGATTATTGTATTGTTTTATTCCTAATAATTGTTGTCTTTTCAGGTTAAAATGTAATTGTAATAGTAGTCTCAGTCCTTCTGAGTTATATATATAATTTTTTGTGCTTGTTGAATGTTATTTTAAATAATAGTGTTTTTTCAGGTACCATATATTTATGATTAGTTAATGTAATCTTATTTCAGTCTGATTTGATTATTAATTTTATTGTGTTTTGACAATTTTCGTTGATATCGTGACCTTGACAGCGCCTAATTGGCTATATTAATTTAACCCTGTTAATATTTTTTTAATATTTAGTAGAAGTTCATTTTGTTGTACTCCATTCTAGGATCTAGGTTAAAATGTAGATAATCATTAAAGTAGATAAGTTTATTAGTTTAAGAACGTAGTTTTATAACATGTTTGTGTAGATGTAATTTAGTTTTTAGCACTTGAAAAAGGTTTGGGTTTTACCAAATCGAAACGTCGTGATTGTTACTTTTCACGTAATGATGGCAAATGTCCAACTACCTTTGTCTCCCTCATCAATAATTGAGTATCAGTACCAGATCTGTATGTTTGAACGCGAGGGTAATTGTACACTAAAGTATGTATCAGATGCACACCTTGCTTCCCCAAATCTATGATCAATTTTTCTGTTATACCTAAAACTGTTCATTCAATTACAGGTACTAAGTTTGGCAGTCGAGTAGAATATGATCCACCTCGCCTTCGGAAAAACTACGACTTTTCTATCAATATAAAGACAGTATCTACAGAAGGCATAATCCTTTATGTGCATGATCAGAAACACATTGACTTCATAGCATTGTATCTTAAGGAGGGCAAAGTAAGTATAATATTAATGGAAAATATAGTAAACAATTGAGTTATAGTAATTAGAGTTGTATGGTCTAGCCATTGTAAACTTAAAGAGGTTGCTAGTAATTTCATCCTCACAATTATTGTAGATATGACTTTGTGAAACATGTTCCTAATTCGAGTTATGTTGTTATCACAAGCCTAATAGTTGTATATTCATATTTCTACAAGAAATGTTTGGTATTATCTGACCCATGATAAATGGTCTGTGAACTGTGCATGGGTGACAGATTTTGTTCCCCGCCACGCATTTCATATTGTCTTAGTACCATCACTGCTAGAAATATGGATCTGTCACAACAATGATCCTACTTGCCACAGTGTTTACATTGGCTCTCCTATTGTGTTGTTTATATTGTATGTTATAGTTTATAGTGTGTTGTCAATGGAGTTGTATTTGAAGTATTCTTAATGGTTTAAATGATAGAGTAATTGCCAGTTTCATCAACATAATTAAATATGTTCTTATCATCGTTAAAATATTTTACCATCATTGATTTAATATGTTTTCTAAGTAACTGTACCTTGCAGCCCACTAGCTGCCTTTGGAGGGAACTGTTTGGGAGAAGTAAACATTCTCTCTCCTCTCTGCGCTATTTACTTTGTTTGAGTTTATGTCTAGCCAAATTATAATGCCTCCTCAAGGATGTAGGTGGTAACTGTCCAGCTGAGTTGTACTCTGAGCCTCTGTGATAACCAGTTTTTCTTCATAGCAAGCCAACCCCCCTATTGTTGCTTTATGACAGTTTTCACTGACTATCATTTCTAAAAGAAAAGAAGCCTTTCAGTATTCAGCTCATTCAACAGTGAACTGCATGAATGTGCACTGTGCAATAGTAAAAAAAATCAGGCTCAAGGAAGATAATATGTAATATGTAAGCATTGGTCATTTATGTACACATGAGTTTAAAGGGCTGGTATCGTGGAAAACAATGCCAGCTGATACTCTTATGAACTTTGAGTTACCTCAGCAGAATATATCTTATTGTTTGTCTTTTACAGTTTGTACGTATAAAATATTCATGATATTTTTTGCTTTTTTTCACTGTAATATTGCTGTAATAAATTTAGCATACTTAAAGTGCATCTAACTAGCACATTAAAAATAAATTTAAATTTAATTTAATAAATTTCTTATTCAATTTAATTCAACTGATACATGCTTCATAATCAGTTCCTCGTTTAGAACTCGCAGATCTATAGTTAAAATAAACAATTTCATGCTTTGTAATGGTTTAATAAGTTGAAGGTGTTTACAACTTGTTATCTTGATGACAGGTTCAGTATGGCTTCAATTGTGGATCAGGTCCAGCGCTGATACAGAGTGAGCGAGTGGTAAATGATGGAGAGTGGCATTACATAAGGTTCACAAGAGCCCAAACTAGAGGGGAGTTGTATGTGGATAGAGACGCAGCAGTGGTCGGAGAGTCCAAGGGCAGTACCAAGACCATCAATGTCAATGCCCCTCTCTATCTTGGTGGTATCGACCCTAAGATATCTGACAGCACCAAAATCAATCTTAGGGTAATTCATTCAAAACCTTTCCTTTATTAACTTTAACATTTTAGTATATACATAGCTACTTCCAGTTGTTGCAACAATATTTTTCTATGTTGCTTTAGGCCAAGATAATTTTTAAACCAATATATGTAAAAAAATTGCATATTGTGCATTTTGTTAAACAGATTTTATGAAAATTAAACATTTACTCGTTGATAAAAACATTAACAACTGAACTTGTTAAGTAAGACTTATCTAGTTGGCAACTCTTAAAAAACCGTTTAGACTCTAAAAAATTATAGATTTGTTAAATATTTGATGAGAGTAAAAACTTTACATTAAAATGATAGAAAAAATTAATTAGAAAGTTTATTAAAACATGATAGTACGGTAAGAAAATCTGAATACAACCAGCCTTCCCAGAAGTAGCAGTGGCTCATTGCCAGCTAATGAGAACAACTACTTCTTAAATCTATCTTATAATATATTTTATATGTTATAATATTCTATTCTTCTTCAGTTTCTGTTCTAAACTTGAGTATTAAGCGTTGCACTCAGTAATCAGTACTCTTTAATCAAATCAAGTTTATTTTGCCAAGACATTATAAAATGTATAGCAATCGTCATATTAAAAATATTCAAATTAATACATTCATACCACATCGAAACCTCATTCAAACATACAAAATTTTCAGTCACACATTCATTCATGCCTAGTTCCCACTTCTGGTGCCGGTTGTCAGTCATCTGATTATGTGGTCTCCCAGTTACATGCCATATACTCGTCAGCACTATAAAATGCATGAGACGCCAAAAAGCGTTTGAGATGAGTTTTTAACGCCTTGGGCGTTGGTGCATTTTTAATTGAGTCTGGTAATTTGTTGACAAAACGAACGCCCGTGTGTGAGGGCAAGCGTTCGTAGACTACTGTCCTGTGGCTTCCAGTTCGGTAGTCATCCCTGTGTCTGGTTTCGTGCGCATGTATATCCCGCCCACTTACCATGGCACTTTTACATGTGCAAAACGTTGTTGTTTCCAATATGTAAAGGCATGGCAGTGTCAATAGTTTCAGGTTTTTGAACGCTTCTCTACAAGATTCTCTGAACTTTAAATGTGCAACTATACGAATCGCTTTTTTTTGCAATCTAAACGCTCTGCTGAACTGATTATTTGTTGAAGCTCCCCACAGCACCACACCGTAGGTGAGATGAGGGTAGATCAAGCCATAATACGCCGTCATCAGAACCTAAATTGGGCAGAATTTGGCTAAAGTTCTCAAGACTGAAATGCCTGAGGACAATTTTGAGCAAACATGGGCGATGTGATAATTCCAGGTGTATTCCCGGGAAATTTGAAATAACAGCCTCATTATGATACATGTATGGGTGTAAGGGTATCCCCCAACCAAACGGTTGGCCTTTCAGTGATATCTTGTGGTCGCAACGAAAATGTTAATACTTTACATTTGGAGGGGTTTACTTCGAGATTGAGACTATTGAAATGCTGAACGCAATTGTTTAAATCAACAAAGCAGGATTGTTGTTCTAGGATCGGTTTTAATTTGTTGTTGAACAAGATGATCGTGTCATCCGCATACTGTATGAGTCCCCCTAGCAGTAGTGCTGACCCTATGTCGTTGACATAGATAAGAAAAAGAATTGGGTTGAGTATTGAACCCTGAGAGTCTCCATATCTCAGGTCAATTGGTTCAGAGGATTTATCTGAAATTTGGACGACTTGGGATCGGCTGTACAGAAAAGAGTGAAGCCACTTGAGCGGCATGCCTCTGATGCCGTAAGATTCAAGTTTGTCAAGCAGCGTAGCGTGGTCTACACAGTCGAATGCTTTGGACAAGTCGAGAAATACACTTTGTGTGTACCTTCGACCTTCCAATCCCTCTACAACCTTTTCAACGAGACTCACAACTGCGTTGATTGTCGACTTTCCTTTTCTGAAACCGAATTGGTCATCAGAAAGAAGGTTGTGTTTATTTAAGAACTGAATCATTCTAATAAAAAATAGTTTTTCAAAGACTTTGCTGAACACTGGCAAAATAGAGACAGGCCTATAATTATTTGTGCAATAAGAGTCATTTTTCTTAAATATTGGACACACTTTTGCAATTTTTAGGAGTGAGGGAAAAACTCCGTGCTCAAAAGATAAGTTTATCAACGTTGTCAAAGGTGAAATAACATGTTTTGAAAATTGTTTGACAAGCCACACGGACATCAAATTTATATTGTTTGACTTTTTGGCTGGGAGCTGCTGAATAATTTTCTGGAGCTCTTCCTCAAGAACCGGAGTTAGTACCATTGAGGTAACTGGGCTCCGCAGATGCGAATGGGTTTCTTGTGGAGTTAATGGACAGTCTCGTAGCTCACAAGCAACAGACATGAAGAATCTGTTAAACTTATTCGCCACCTCGGACCTATCCTCCACTAGTTTTCCCCCAATTTTAACTTTTATTTGTTTCGATTCTTTCTGCTTATTGTTTATGAAGTTCCAGACAGTTTTGGAAATATTTTTAGAAGAATTTATTGCTTTGGAACATCATATGCCTTTGCAGCTTGGATAACCTTCTTGTAAATTCTTTTGTAATTTTGGTAAAATAATTTGAAATTTTCATTTGCGTTTGTTTTCTTAATTTCGGAGAAAAATTTGAGTTTTCCTCTCGAAACTAAAATTCCTTTGATTATCCATTTATTACTTGCCTTTTTGGGTAAAGCGTTATTTTTTTTGTGGGTCAGTATGCATTGAAGTAAAAATTCAGGCAGTCTGAAAATGATTTAAAATTATTTTCGATTGACTGAGATGAATCTATGAATTCCCACTTTTCTTTAGAAATAGAAGCGTTGAGCAGAGCAATGTTACTTGGCCGTAAGTCTCTTATTGTTTTTGAAATTTTGGGCTCCCTTTCTATTTTATCCCTGCTAATTACAGCCACTTGGCCGTAGTGGTCGTAAATCGCTGTATTGACCATGTACACTGTGACACTTGATAAATAAGTGTACACATAAGCAACACACCCTTTCTGTCCCAAAACACATAGCACATGATTTTCTCAGCAGAAATTGTTTGTTTGAATTTCACTTTCCTAGGGGATGATGAATGCCGCCATTCCATTGATTGCTGCTTTGATTACGGTGTAACATAGGCTACCCATGTTTCATTGCCTGTGACAATATGGCTTAAAAAATCATCCCCTTGTTACTGTATTGCTCGAGAAAACTCAATGCACCGCCCAATATTTTGGTTTTGTGCTCATCAGTCAATATTTTTGGCACCCAGCGTGAACACAGTTTCCGATAATTTAAACGTTCGGACACAATTTTGTAAAGAACACTTCTTGAGACAGCAGGAAATGTTTCAGCTAAGGACAAAATCGTTAATCATTTGTTCTCTTTCACTTTACAGTCCACTTTTTGAATCAGATCATCGGTAATGACTGAAGATCGCCCACTTCCTTCCTCATCATTAATGTTTCTGCGGCCATCTTTAAAGGCCCTAACCCATTTCCGAACCATTCTCTCATAATGTTTTCACCATACACTTCACTGATTTGGCGATGAATGTCAAATGCTTTAAAGTCTTGAGCACAGAGAAACCGTATTACAGCATGCACTTACAAATCGGCGGGATTCTCAATAGGTGGAGTCATTTTAAAATCACGCAAACAGATGTAGACTCGATCAGATGATTCCGTAATGGCATCTGTGGCTTCCCAACAGATGTGGCTACACGGCGTGCATGCGCAAAGCTGCTCTAAAAACACGCCTCGTATGTGTGTATATATATATATATATGCAACATAGTTTTTTCTTTGTATTTAAATTTATCTAAATAATTAGAAACATTCAGACTAGTGATTTAAGTATTGAAACTTAAATAGTAGTAACTTGAGTAGATGTAGACAGAAGCTTAATGTGAAATTATTCTTAATCGTAAGGCCTAGCGCACACTACAGACTATTTCGTTGGCCGACAGTTTAGTTGGTGTCTGGAGAAAAATCGGCACCATTGTTCTAAATGAGAGTGAGCACACTAGCAGACACCTACTAAACAGTCGGCCGACAGTCTGGAGAGGATTGGTACTACCCGACTTTCAGACAGTCAGCTCGCCGACCAAACTGTCTGGTCTGTTCGATAAAAGGCTGGAAGTAAGTTGGGATGCGCACACCACCGACTAAACAGTCTGTGTCACAGGTGGTTGGTTTCAGTGAGAATATTATTTTGTTCAGTTCAATAGTGTATTTTATAAGATATTAACTTGATTTTAACTGCCAATATGTACAATACACATAATACGCTTAACACTTTCGCTGCAGCAGGCATAATCATCATTCTTACTCCAGGTGCTAAGTAATTTTGAGTACGGCAGCGTGTAGGACAGGTTTTATGAAAATATCACATCTCAAATCATTATAAAAAAACACACTATACACAAATTTAAATAGTCTTTGCACTATTTACAGGTTATTTTTTAAAGAATTGTATAAAAATAGTTTAACTAAAATGCTGAAAAGCTGTCCATGTCACATAGCCACTTTCGATATCGTCATCCAACGTCTAATTCAGCCATGTCAATTTCGCTCTCATCCATATCACTTACACTTTTACTGAAGTCTGATTGTACATTGTATTGTTCTTCCAAAAATTCTCAAATAATTATTTGAAGGTACAGCCATTATTTATAATTTAATACCTGAAATACTAAGTATATGTTTCACTAAATACAGTATATGATTATACTACTACATAATACTAACAAAATAAAACTGACACAAATTTTAAGTATTTAGATCGCACTGACCACGCTATGCAGGAAAACAAAGTTTCCCCGGCAGATGCTAATTCGATACTGAAGGTATTACGAAACAAACAACTGGCATTCCCGATAGGGTACGGTAGCGTCCGAATGGAGTCCAGTGCCATTCCCGAAAGGGAACGGCCGCACCGAAAGTGTTAAAATATAGCTAAGTAAAACTATCTTGAACTAGTTGTCACTTTGTTAGTTATAAATTAATTGCACTTCTAGAGGTTGAAAAGATAAATGATTTATGAGGAATATATTGAATATGAAAGATATAAAAGTCAAAAAGGGTACTCTAATTACCAATCGGCTCAAATTATAGGGTAGTAAATTATAAGAATATTACAATTATTTCAAATGAAGAAAATACTATATTCAATGAAGAACAATCAAAAGCAATGCACACTGTTATTACTGTTAACATTTAGTGATTATTTTTGTAAAAAACTGACAAACTTTATTAATTTTATTAGTAATAAAGGGAATAATATAAATTTAATAAATATAAAATATGAAAACGGCATTGAATTTTTTAGTTCATATTTTAAACTAATTAAACACATGTACAAAAATATTTAAGAACGGAAAAACTCTTATAGGCTACCAAACGTTAAAACTGTGCTGTAAAATGTCATTATATATAACAAATATAGCACAATATAAAACCCTTAAAATATTTTTACTAGGTAATATGTATAAAGGACTAAAGTTCTGTCCGAGAGATGAAACTCACTGTGAAGAATTGATTGGAATGTGCTTTTCTCTCTGCCAAAAGGATTTTACCTCTCATATACCATTAGAAGGAAATATTTTAATTCCATAATATAAAAAGTGAAGACTTTTCATTATGTTACTGCAATACTTTACACTGTATTATCAATTAATTATGTAATTCAAAAGTAAAACAGCATTTACAGTTGTTTGAAACACCAGTGTGTTCAAATTTTCACTTTTATTAAATTAATAAAAATAAACAATTTGTTCTTTTTTCAAAAGATAAAATTTTTTTAATTGACTTTATAAGAGTGCGTTATATTTCTAAAATTTGTCTGAAATATTGAGTTATTGGTGAAACTTAAATGCACATATAAATAAAAATGCATTGAACTAATTATTTGTATCACTGAATCAGTTTACTTGGCCCATGATGAGATGGTTTATGTTTTTAAATTCATGCAGAATTAGGGACAATTCCTACAACCATTTTAAATGCAAAAAAGTATTTAGAAAATACATTCCACCATTTGATGTATTCTTATATACACATGTTAAATATTCTTTGCACAAAATTAAGATTTTTCTTTGGGAAAGGACATAAAATCCCCTCTGTTGAACCAAATGCTTCATTCCCTATGATGACAAAGTGCTCTTATTTACTGTTTTCATTATTTGGTAACACTGTCAGGCGGAATGTTTAGCAGATCATATTCAAGTCTTACACACAGACTAAATAGTCATTTGTGTGCGCTATCTCAGGTCCCTGATCAAACTGTTGGGCCGGAACATGAATTCATACCTCCCCCGACTAAACTGTCTACGGACAGTCGGTTGACAAAAAAGTCTGTAGTGTGCACTAGGCCTAACAGTTATAGTATAGAATCCTCTTGTTTAAGATTTAAATATTAATTTATATTATTCAAGGGACGTTTTAAGCAAAGTTATGAAAATTATTCTTTTAAAATCCCTGTACTTCAACATCCTTGCAGTCAAAAACAACTTTTTGAATACTTGAAATCCCATTATTCAGAAACTAGAGCATATCTTCTCTAATCTCACATACTCACGGCTTAGCACATTTCTACTTCTAGTATGCAAATCATACACATTGTTCCTTAACTTACAATCATCTTCATTTTTATATATATGCAATATATATATATATGCAATGTATGAACAACTGGCGGCATCCAAGGTTTCCCACCTGAGCTAACGGTTGGTATTTCTTTTGTTGAATAAAGTTCACGCTCAGGCCTGTAGGCCTATGTGAACTGGCAAATGGTGATATATTTTTTTAAAGATATAAAGAAAAGATGTAAGAATATTACTATGTCGCTTCTCCCTTCTGTGATGCTCTTGGTTTCACCGTGAGACCGTGCTCTTGCTCAGTGATCTGTAAGTGAAATGCTACCGATCTTTTATGTTTCTTGACAAATTATTTTGTACACCATGATTTGTTAAAAAAGATGAATCCTCTTTAATATAAATTTAAAATAACTCAAGCTAACCCTTAGCTTATGTTCATTTTATATCTTTTTCAACTAGTTGACTTACCTATTTGTCATTTTCTTGATTAATTAATTTTGTTATTGTAGTAGGGTTATTTAGGATGATCTTAAATAATTTGATTACATTATTTGACTCAATATAAAGATATTATTATCTATTTAAAAAATGGACATATTTTAATCTTTGGAATTAAAAAATCACTCTTGGCTATGTGCTTGGAGATAAATAAACATATTTTACAGCTGTAATACAAATAATTAATCTATACTGCATATTTTTCTTTTATGAATTCAAACAGTATATTCAAAATACTAAATACATTATATTTATCTGATTTCATGGTAAACCTTTTGTTTTTATTAAGCCTATAGTTTAAAGGAAGGATATTCAAACATTTTTTAAATAGAACTTTATCATTGTTAAGTTCTAAAATCTATTTTATTTATTTTTTTCACATATTTTATAACTATTATGGCTATTACAGGGTCTAAATAACACATTTGAAGGGTGTTTGAAGGACTTCAGTCACAACAACAAATCAGTTACTTCGAAAATCAAATCAGTAGGAGTAATTCCTTGCTCAGGCAGTGTTGAAGCTGGAGTTTTCTTCTATGCTGATGGAGGTTACATCAAATACTGTAAGTTATTTTATCATTGATTGTGTATACATTGGACATTCTTTATTAAATCAGTGGGAGTAATTCCTTGCTCAGGCAGTGTTGAAGCTGGAGTTTTCTTCTATGCTGATGGAGGTTACATCAAATACTGTAAGTTATTTTATCATTGATTGTGTATACATTGGACATTCTTTATTAAATCAGTGGGAGTAATTCCTTGCTCAGGCAGTGTTGAAGCTGGAGTTTTCTTCTATGCTGATGGAGGTTACATCAAATACTGTAAGTTATTTTATCATTGATTGTGTATACATTGGACATTCTTTATTAAATCAGTAGGAGTAATTCCTTGCTCAGGCAGTGTTGAAGCTGGAGTTTTCTTCTATGCTGATGGAGGTTACATCAAATACTGTAAGTTATTTTATCATTGATTGTGTATACATTGGACATTCTTTATTAAATCAGTGGGAGTAATTCCTTGCTCAGGCAGTGTTGAAGCTGGAGTTTTCTTCTACGCTGATGGAGGTTACATCAAATACTGTAAGTTATTTTATCATCGTTGTTACCTGATTGTGTATACATTGGACATTCTTTATTAAATCAGTGGAAGTAATTCCTTGCTCAGGCAGTGTTGAAGCTGGAGTTTTCTTCTACGCTGATGGAGGTTACATCAAATACTGTAAGTTATTTTATCATTGATTGTGTATACATTGGACATTCTTTATTAAATCAGTGGGAGTAATTCCTTGCTCAGGCAGTGTTAAAGCTGGAGTTTTCTTCTATGCTGATGGAGGTTACATCAAATACTGTAAGTTATTTTATCATCGTTGTTACCTGATTGTGTATACATTGGACATTCTTTATTAAATCAGTGGGAGTAATTCCTTGCTCAGGCAGTGTTGAAGCTGGAGTTTTCTTCTATGCTGATGGAGGTTACATCAAATACTGTAAGTTATTTTATCATTGATTGTGTATACATTGGACATTCTTTATTAAATCAGTGGGAGTAATTCCTTGCTCAGGCAGTGTTGAAGCTGGAGTTTTCTTCTACGCTGATGGAGGTTACATCAAATACTGTAAGTTATTTTATCATTGATTGTGTATACATTGGACATTCTTTATTAAATCAGTGGGAGTAATTCCTTGCTCAGGCAGTGTTGAAGCTGGAGTTTTCTTCTACGCTGATGGAGGTTACATCAAATACTGTAAGTTATTTTATCATCGTTGTTACCTGATTGTGTATACATTGGACATGTTTTATTAAATCAGTGGGAGTAATTCCTTGCTCAGGCAGTGTTGAAGCTGGAGTTTTCTTCTACGCTGATGGAGGTTACATCAAATACTGTAAGTTATTTTATCATCGTTGTTACCTGATTGTGTATACATTGGACATTCTTTATTAAATCAGTGGGAGTAATTCCTTGCTCAGGCAGTGTTGAAGCTGGAGTTTTCTTCTACGCTGATGGAGGTTACATCAAATACTGTAAGTTATTTTATCATCGTTGTTACCTGATTGTGTATACATTGGACATTCTTTATTAAATCAGTGGGAGTAATTCCTTGCTCAGGCAGTGTTGAAGTTGGAGTTTTCTTCTACGCTGATGGAGGTTACATCAAATACTGTAAGTTATTTTATCATCGTTGTTACCTGATTGTGTATACATTGGACATTCTTTATTCAGACAAAACGTTCGTACAATGCATAACACTGGAAACAGAGCTTGGTAAATATTCACATTATAAAACTACTCATTTTATAATTTAAAAGTAAGCTTAAAATTGATAATATAAAGAACAAACATGTTTTCACTTAAGTTATACACAATAGTTTAACTTATGGGGTTATCGAAATATTCTTTGATTGAATGGTATATTTTATCAACGATCTTACAGTAGTTTGATGGTATTTTTTTAATTTAGTTGTATTCAAGGTGTAGATTTATTTTTGTAGAGATTCATTATACCTCAGACCCATTAATTATGGACTGTCCCTAAATGAATGTACAGTAGGTGGTGATGTGGCAGTCAAATGATCCTCCATTTGTGAATTATAGCTGTGTAAAAATGTCATCTTAGCTGATATATTGTTATTTTTATTATGTATCCAATTTAAAATTTCATGTATGAAAATTCCTGTTAGGCTGAACAGTTTGAGTTTCAAACAGATTTTTGAAATATTCCCTTTGATTTGATTTTGTAATGGTTATAATTATTCTTTTATATAAAACAAATACAGAATCTACATAACCGTCATAAACAGCTAAACCAGTCTCATGGGATGCAGAATTTACTAAAGGATCTCAATTTGATTCTCTTAAATTTGTTGTAACATGTAATGTACTGTGTGAGGTTGATCACCCATACAGCATATATAGTGGGTGAATGTATAGCGGGTTTATTGGCATAAAACAAAATGTTTTCCCTATAAACAGCACATGGCAAGTCCATTGAAAATATTTTCATCACATTCTATGTATAGTGTTCTCCAAAACACTGTTCGTCGTTTGTGGGTTCGAATCTAACCTCAACATTTTAAAATGTAAACATAGGGTAAGTAATAGTCATTTTAAAGGTCTTGTTTAAAGAAACTCAATAAAGTAATTTTTTTATCTTAATGTGTTTCAACTTGGCAGACATTTTGTTGAAAATATTAACATTTACGGAATTCCCTCTAATTTTCTTATCCTTTGAGTTATGTTCATCCCACTTTTAAAACCCCACAAACAAATCAGCTTTCCTCTGATATGTCACATGACTACATTTAAGTGTATTTGATGTTATTCACCCAATCTGTTACAATGTTATACTTTGAAAATATTCAGTTTTCAGTTTTCAGTTTCAGCAATTTTGCCATAATAGCACTGATGTGTTTGGGTGGGTAGGAGGGTCCATACCACTGTCCGGGTAGGAGTGGGTGGGTGGGTGAGTCAATGTCACTGTACGGCCCACCCGTACATACGTATATACGTAAAGTGGTATTGGCCCAGCCACCTGCCCATACACCTGCAGTGGTATTATTGACCCACCTAACCAACCATACATGTACAGTGGCACTGAACCACCCATGTATATTAACATGGGAGTATAGGTTAAAATAGCAACATGCATCATGTCATATGTCATTTTAAAGGTCTCGTTAAAACAAACAATGATTGTAATTATCACATTTTTTATCTCCAATGGTTTTTGAAAAATGAGCAAACGTGATATTTACGTAATTTCCCAGCGCTTTAACTGGGCTACACACTGTCCTTCAAAAGTTAATGTCCTGAGTTTAATTCTCAAATGTGTATTGATCTATAATGGAGATTAATAAATATTTAAATTGAAATAAATGGCATTTTATGAATTACATACAAGTTTTTTATTATTAAGAAACAAACGTAATCTTTTATATAAAAAATGTTTCTTAAAAAAAACAAAATGTTCACATGAAATATTTAAAAATGTGATTTAATATCAGTCAAACTATGTTTAAATTTGACTATTGTATATAATTAAATGGTCACTCTACTAACACATTTTGATAGCTCATGTATCAAAATTGAGAAATCAAGTGTGTGGAAAGTTTTTTTAAATCAAAAACTGTGTAAATCATTACCCTCTAGTTTGACAACAGAATTAAAAATCAAATCTGTTTAACTTAGTAACATTAATAAGAAAAGCTAATTAATTTGTGGAGAAAGGGTAATTCTTAAGATAATTTTTTTATATTTTCAAAACTGTTATCTATTCTATTGCCTTTGTATTTTTAAAACTTTTGTCTACAAAAGATAGGTTAAAAGTTATCTTTTGGTTGGCAAAAACAAATGCCCACTAAATCACATCTTGGGAATATATCACAAATTAAAATACTGATAACGAAATATAACACACAATAAAGCCAATTTTACTTTTAAAACTTTCAAGTTAACATTTTTTTTAAATTGATTAGTTTTCTTAGGTTTCTAGGTTTTCTCTGGTAGTCGTCTATATTTACCATTATTTTCCTAATCATTTATTTATTTATTACAAGCTAACCCGACAGGCTTTCACCTGTCTTATTCATGAGTATTAATTTGAATTAGAATAAATAAATATAAAAATATTCCTAGTGAAAATTCTTTATTGCAATGCTTTTTTGTACTCAACATTTTTAGTTTTTTTTTCTGGGACATAAGCAAATAATGATTATGGTTTTCCAACTCGAGAATAGACAACATACAATTGCCCATTTGAGAAACACGGATTTTCAAGATTTATGCTGCATACAGATAATGATTGTATTTGTGATTTATTTATAGACATGACAAATGCAAATTGGATAGGAAATTGTTATCATTTAAAATCAAATGGCGCGTCGTTAGGAGTCATGGGGATATGTGAGATCAAAACAGTTTCCCCTTTGAAATTTACATTCAAAATTTTGGCTTTGATCAAATTTTTTCACTTAAACTTTTTTCACTTAAACCTAGTGCCATTACAAAGCCTTGGTGGGTTAATATTCTGCAACAGAATGATTACCGTACCAACTTTCAATTGCAGATTATGAGGTGGTAAACCCGGCAATTCAAGTGAATTTAAAAATTCTGTGGGTTAGTTGACATCATCTGTGTTGGTGACAGAATCAACCGATTTGTATGTTATCAGATCGCCAGCTATCTTATTTTGAATTTGAACATTCATTTCTTTAACATAAACGTTTTTTCAGCCAATATAACATGTTCGCTCAACTAAAAGTAATCATTGTAATTCTGTTCAAGGATTGTGTTATGAATGAGATATAATTTTATTTGTTTTTGTTATGGTACACAGTAGTATATTTCCTAAAACAGTTTTGTTATAAATATGGAGTAACATGAAAAGTTGAATATTGTTTTGATGTTAATTAATTAAGTGAATGTCAGTAAATGTTACAAATATAGTTATTAAAGTTTTTGTGTAAAAATATATTGAGTTCTAAATACTCCAGTTTATAATAGATTGGTAATACTATTTCGATGACTTCAGTCTTAGAAGTTAGGGAATGTAATGTATCCTGACGATGCGTCAACAGGAATTTTTCCATTACCAATGTCAAGCAGTTGTTTTGAAACATCTCTCCAGATTGGTCATTCTGTAATTCTACTCACATGCGTAGGCCTATGTTTAAGTCAAGTGTTTTTACATACTTCCATAAATTTGATGATTTAAAACATGCATTAAGTTCATTGGCTAGTGTTGATCGTGGAATTACTGGTAGTGTTTATTGAAATCACCTACTAAAAGAATCATAGCACCACCAAAGAGATTTTTGTTGTTTCGTAAATATTGCATCGTGCAGGTCTAATGCCTCCAAAGACTTTTTGTGTGCCATTGTGCATTCGTCCCAACTGATCAGTTTGCTTTGCTGCAACACTATGGTCATTGCAGAATTCTTTGAAAGATTTCAACTTGGACTTTCAATTAATTGTTTGCATGTTCAATGGCAGATTTAGTGCCGACTGAGCTGTTCAACAGCCTTCCAATATGTAGCTGCAAAACTTGATGAGGCAAATGCAAGTGCAATTTAATTTTGTGATTGAATTTTTGCCAAAACCAATGATATTATAAAGGTTTTTCCAGTGCTATATGGAGCATCTAAGAAATAAATACCACCAGTTCCTTCTTTCACTCCTTTCATAATTGTCTCGTAAGCATATTTAAATTTGCAAAAAATTGTATTCACTGTCTGGTATTGGTAATAAGGAACCTGTTCTATGATATATTTTACCCTGAATCTTGAAAGTAAGCATAAATTTGTCTTGAATTATTTGTGTTGCACAAAATTACATCATTTGAAAGCAATTACTGTATTGCTGAAAATGAGTAAAAAACTTTCTAGAATCTGGCATATTTCCAGAAACCAATGACTGTAGCGTCTCTGTTGGCAGTACTAATGCATCAACTTAACTTTTCCACTTGCACAACACAATCCAAGGACTTCATTTTTAAACTTAAATGCCTTGGAATGTGGACACACCATGTTCATTGCCCCAATAGCAACGTGGGCAGTAAACAGTAATGGATTGTCACACTGTAACTGAACGCAGCTCGATTGGGATTAAACACAACATTTCTCTGTTGTTTACTTCACGTTGCTCATAAGTTTGACTTGCTCGTATATATCTTTGTTTTGCAGCATTGCGAGTTCTGCAACTTTAGTTGGTATGCCTAACTGGTGTCATTTGAATTAACAACATGATAAACTTTAAGTAGACCATTTAATACCGTGTAACATCTTCTAATAAAAATAACTGAACCAACTGAAAATAATACAAAACACTGGTCAAAACAAAAAATCTATTTACCTGAACGTATGGTGTTTCCATCCACTCATGGAATATGCACAGTCAATTTGAGACGCAATGTAAATAAATAAATTCTCTTATTTAAATTGTAAATACTGTAACTCATACAATGGACGGGATTATTATATAAAAAGCATTGGCATAATTGCATTGCATTCAGTCCAAAATTAATATATTATATGAAATGTTGGTAAATATCTTAACATAAAATTAGTTTATTTACCAATATTTCATACAGTTTATTACTAAGAAATAACATACGTTGCAACATAAATACAAATAAGTTGCAGAAACATTTACATCACCTGTTTCAAATTGTCCATTTATTTGTTTATAAACAAATCAAACTATAAAACTCTTCAGTTAATTTTCCAAAATCGTCCAATATCCTCCTGATTTTTTATTTTTCTTTCTTCAGGAACATTCCACAACACATTAAGTATCTTAAAAAAAATAAAATATGAAGGAAATCTGTTAAGGTGTTTTCAAGTGATAGAATGAGAACACATTTTAGGTACTCATTTTTTTATATTAACCCGGGAGAGGTCGCGCTGTTAGATTTTTTCTAACAAAATAGGTCCTTGTATTGAGATTTTTTTTATTTCTTGTCAAAGACTATTGAGCGTCAATGTATTTGTAGTCGACTATATGTGACACATTTCTGGGGTTTTTCCATGATGATTCATCGCAGGGAGGAGTGGGGGGGAGGCCGTTGAAGGTCAGGCGCTCCAGTCTTTCAGTGAAATTCTAACGCGCGACCGGATACGTTCAGCTGAGTGTTAAAAATTTTCTAACGGCGCGACCATTTTCGTTTCTTTTTTGTTTATATTTTTGAAATTTAAATATTGTAAATATAGTATTTATAGTGATATTTTATGTAGTGTTAGTGTTATTCAGTGTAATATATGTGTGTAAGAAATGGCTGTAAATAATAACGATAATTTACTTTTGAGTTGGATTGAAGAGGACGACGATAGTGACCAAAATTATTCGGTGGATTTTTTGTATCACCAAAAGTGATACTGTATGACAGCAATACGGGTCATTATTCATTTATAAACTGTATTTTGATTTTTATTAATAAAACTTGTCAAAGTAACTGTTAGTTTTTCATACCTGGTACTTTTTATATAATTATTAATTATATGTAAAAACTGTTATTTGATGAAAACTAATTAATATAAATGTAATTTGAAATATAACAACAAAATATTTAAAAATTAACTACGGTAAAGTGTCCTAAATAAAGAACGTCAAGTGTTAGAATTTTTCTATACACGCGACCAAATACGTATGACTAACAGGCGCGACCTCTCCCGGGTTAAGATTTGTTGTAATAGACAAAACTTGATACTTTTATAAATATTTGAAACTAATCCAACCTAAAGCAATTTGAAAATGGTCTTTTATGAGGATCATTGATGTTATTTTATAAAGACTACACCTGATCGTCTACACCCTCATTTACTGATATTTTACAATTAATTTTGTATGATAAATAAAATAAATCTTTTTGATTATTTTTAGTTTTTTTACATTGATTTGAATAACTTGTATTGGTTTATATTGAAACTTGATTGATAGTTGTGTTACAGTGTGGTTTTAAATATTTTACCTTTCATGAAACATTCCTTAGCTGAGATGTAATTTCAGTTAACTTATTTGAAAATCAAGCAAAATGTACAGTAGGAATAATGTAAATGTACAGTAGGAATAATGTAAATGTACAGTATGAATAATGTAAATGTACTGTAGGAATAATGTAAATTCATCTGACTTTTTTTAACGGTTTTATGGATGCTGATAATGGGGTTAAAGGAGCAAAGGAATTAATGGTTCCCTGCTAGCAACTAATGGGGAAATTGTGATCCCACTATCTTTGTCATTCTATAACGAATCCATTTAGTATTTCATTTTATTCATCATTAACAGTATTTTCCAAATTACTGTTTTTTTTAAATATACTTATTCTAACATCTATTGTATATTTTTTTTAGCGGATAGGTTCAGAGTTGGTGTGGAGATAGACATTAAGCTAGATTTCAAGCCTCGAGATCTGTCCGGAATGCTGGTATCTGTTCATGCTAAACGAGACTACCTACTGCTCCAAATGGTGAATGGGACTATCCGCTTCAGTGTGGATAATGGCAAGGGTGAGATCTGGGCAGCCTACACACCCCCCATTCCTCATTATTTCTGTGATGGCCAGTGGCATAGTATTCAAGGTAATGCTCATAAATGTTCAAATACATATATTATTTTTGGAAATATTAAAATAAATAAAGGAAATATTAAAATGTGACGTCCATTTTAAACCTAAATATCCAATTTTTAAATTTCAGAAAACTAAACAATCAAGGGGTTTACTTTTATTAGCCTCTATATTATATTGATAACTGGTTAGTTATATAGCTAGGTAATACATCCTCTTAATTTCAACATGGTGTCCTCTCGGCATGGACGTAACTAGAGAAGTCTGTAGTCTGGTTGTGTCCACGTTGACGGCAATCATTGAGTTAGTATTAAGAGGACCGAGCATAGAACATATTATTCATTGACATCTTAATTATTCTTTTGTGCACTTTGTATTATGAGTTTTCACAAAATTATTTTTTGCGATTAAGTTAGTTAACAACAGTAATCAATCTATCTGTTTAATGCTAGTGATATTTATTTCCATCAAGTGTCAACCAAGTTAAGGTAATCATGGTTATTTCCCTAATTAATTATGGGTGCTACCAAAGTTGATCATAGGTGGCTACCCAAGTTGATTGTGGCTGCTACCCAACTTGGTCACGGTTGCTACCCAAGTTAAAAACGGATGATACCCAAGTTAATTATGGGTGCTATCCATCTTGATTACGGTTGCCACCCAAGTTGATCATGGTTGCTACCCAAGCTCATCGCTCGAAGACTCATCAATTAGTTTGGTTGAAGAGAAAATTGAAAAAATGAGGGCAAACGAACTAAAATATATTGAAAGAGTTGAAAGTCTACAGGATCAATTAGTTGCAACTGAAAACCAACTGAAAAAAGAAATTCAACTCCGCACTGAAGCTCAAAACATCTTTGAAGAACACGACAACAAACTTCAACTACTATTAAATGAGTACATAGGGAGAACCAAAGAACAAGAAAAAATTATCAAAATCCTAAAAGACGAAATAAAAATCAGTAATGTACCGGAAAATGAAGACTTTTTAGAGCAGACACCTTCTAATCAACCTGAAAACACTAAAACCTATGATGATATAACAACTCCACAGACAAACTCTTTCCTGTTAAAAGAGCTGATTCAGCTAAAATTAAGACAAGAAAAAATGGAGAATACTGTCAACACATTAGAAAAACAGCTCAACTGGCACAGGAGCCAAAATGCCACGGAAACATTGGCTCCTGCACCAGTAGTGCAGAGCACACCTTACACTAAAAGAACATCACTTTTAAAATCAAATAGCTTACTAAGGGTCAAAAGAAGAGAAGAACAGAGGACAAACCACTTCAGTGTATCCCTACAATTAGCAAAAAGCAAAGCAAAGATAAACAAGAAGAAAGAAACTATATTAGTGGGCCCACTTAACCATATATCAAATGCGGCTGAGCCCCGAAGCACTGATGCCATAACTTTTGGCAATTTAACCTCTAGTGCTATAGCTGCTGTTATGAGCACAGGGCCCTCTATTTCCATTCCTCAACCTCCTCTTCACGCTTCTTCTCCACCTATTCTTCCTCATCAAACACAAACAAAATAATAAAACCCCATCATGCCTCTTTTTAGCCCAGGACAAACTCAAAAATTCAAAGATGAAGCCACCTACTCTGGAAAATAGAACACACTCACACAACCAACACAATTAAAAATTCTCCATCAAAACATATAAGGGCTAAAAAACAAAACAAATAGACTCCTTCATTTAATAGACGACCTACAGCCACAGCTATTAATTCTGACAGAACACGGTCTCAAAACCGAAGAGCTCACAAACACCAGACTTCCTGGGTTCACCTTAGCAACTCACTTCTGCAGAACCAATCACAGAAAAGGAGGAGTTGCAATATATGTAAAAGAGCCACTCTCTGAGACAACACAAGCTATTGAAACGACAAAATATTGTAAGGAGTTTACTTGTGAAATAGCCATGGTCAAGATAAAATTTGGGAAACAAACAATCTATGTGATAGGCACATACAGATCTCCTAATGAAAACCTACATGAGGGCTTGAGGATATTGTCTGAAACCTTGGAGCAGACAAAGGCAGAGAACTATTCATTCATCCTCATGGGGGATATAAATGTAAACTGCCTGATAGAAGACTCAAACACCAAGAAACTAAATGAGATCCTTAACTCACACAATGTGACTAGAACAAACCTTCCACCAACACGAATCACTCCTACCAGTAAGACATCAATACTACTGTACGTGTATGGATGGGCGGGTAGGTCAATACTACTGTACGTGTATGGATGGGCGGGTGGGTCAATACCAATGTACGTGTATGGGTGGGCGGGTGGGTCAATACCACTGCACGTGGGTCATTGTGATGCCTCTCATAAATCACGGCTACAGGTAACCCACCCGCTATCCATAATATACATGCAGGAATGTCAGACCACACAGCTCAACTATCTACTATACAAATGAAATTTATAAGTCAGCAATCTAGCACTACGTTCTGCAGAATTATGAATGAAAATAACCTGAACCCACTTAAGAATCTGTTGCAAAATGAAAAATGGCAAGAAGTTCATACCTCACAAACAATAGAACAAGCCTACAATAGTCTGCTTCACACTATTACAATTGCTCTGAACCACGCCTGCCCAAGGAAAAACACTCGGAAACAAGTAAGAAAACCACTAACAAAACGTTTGTGGACCAAGAAGCACACAAACTCAAAGAGGACTACCTTCAATGCCTCCATAGATATGAAAATGCAGGAAGAGCAGAAGACAAGAACAAGGCAGCACAAATAAAAAAGAACTATGACCTCAGGCTTAGACTCATAAGACAAAAGGCATCAGCCGACCACATAAACAAATCAAACAATAAATCCAAAGCTATCTGGAACATAATAAATGAAGAAAAGAAAGCTCCCTCAAACTCCAGAGCCAAATGTCAACTAAACATAAACGGAACACTCTCCAAAAACATTAAAGAAATTGCAGATAATCTAAATGTTTTTTCTCTCCACCATCGCAGAACTGACACTAAAGAAAAACCCAAGCAGCACAGCACACCAAAACACACCTCCAGTGCCACAGCCATACAAACTCCATCTAACCTCAACAAACGAGAAAGAAATCACCGATATTATAAGCTCCCTGAAACCCAAAACATCCTCTGGAACTGACGAGATCTCGGCAAGACTTCTGAAACACTGCTGCAGAGAGCTGATTTCACCCTTAACGTTCGTCATAAACAAGTCCTTCGAAGATGCCCACTTCCCCACAGCACTCAAACAAGCCAAGGTCTACCCAAAATTAAAAACCGGAAGCCCATTAGAACCCAGTAATTACAGACCAATTTCCCTGATACCGACTTTTTCAAAAGTAGCAGAAAGAGTAGTTCTCAAAAGACTAATTAAACATTGTGAAGACCACAAACTATTAACAGATAGACAACACGGCTTCATCAAGGGACGCTCGACAACATCAGCTGTCATTGCACTGACAGACTTCATCACAGAGAGCTTGGAATCAGGAATGCTGACCACAAGCATTATGCTAGACTTAAGCAAGGCATTCGACTGCCTTGGGCACAATCTGATTTTGAGCAAACTTAGTAATCTAGGTGTTGAAGGAAATGCCCTACAGTGGTTCACCTATCTTCACCTATTCTATCTTCACCCTTGAAGATAGAAGCCAAGTAGTCGAAATAAATGAAAATAAAAAAGGAACCACACAAGCTGTGAGATCAACTCCACTGCCCATAAAAAGGGGAGTGCAGCAAGGAATTGTGCTGGGACCCATCCTCTTCATCTTGCAAACCAACGACCTTCCCCAACACCTGGAAGACTACTGTAGGGCAATCATGTACGCAGACGATACAACACTGCTCTTAGCAAGCAAATCACCTGAAACTCTAGCTGTGAATTCCTACGTAGCGTTGGAAATCGCATACCAATGACTTGGCTGTCAATCCTTCCAAAACAAAGCAAATTGCCTATGGAAGGAAAGTAGAACAAGTTCCAACCATACCTGACTTAACTGTAGTATACAGCGCTACCTTTCTAGGAGTCACAGTGGACAACAAACTCTCCTGGACTGACCACGTAGACTCTCTTACGCTGAATACCTGCATCTATGTCCTTAAACGCATTAGGGGCTCCAGTGACCTAGAAACAACAAAAATCAACTACTACGCTCTCTTCCAATCTCAACTGTACTCAACGGTCTGGCTACTTGGGGCGGGACTACA
This sequence comes from Stictocephala bisonia, assembly GCA_035578905.1. Taxonomy (NCBI): domain Eukaryota; kingdom Metazoa; phylum Arthropoda; class Insecta; order Hemiptera; family Membracidae; genus Stictocephala; species Stictocephala bisonia. Next base: position 864,195 of record JAQJVL010000134.1, read on the forward strand.
GCAACAAACCTACAACGCATCCTAGTCCTACAAAAGAGAGCCATTCGGACCATATGCAACATGGCTCCAACAGACACCTGCCAAGATGCTTTTCCAGCTCTTAACATACTGACTATTATAAGCTTATATATAAAGGAAGCAGTTCTATATGTGGACAGTGGGACTTTCTCCCAAGGCAAAGACAACCACAACTATAATACAAGACACGCCTCACTCTACAGCCTGTCACACCTCCAGCTCACGCTCTCCTCAAAGACTCCGTCGTACATGGGAAGAAAAATCCATAACCATCTCCCAGACACGCTAAGAAGACTCACCGGGAAGAAACTTAAAACACAACTCACCAAATGGCTGCTCACTAGACCTTTCTACAGCCTTGACGAATTTTTCAGAAGAACAGACTAAAAAATATATATATACACTGTAATTTTGACGCCATTGTATTTCTTGATGAAATCACAAATAAAGCATTATCTATTGGTCTTTGGCTTTGCAGAACATCGATTCCCAAATCCAATTATGGATGTTTCAATTATATCCTAAGTGTATATCAAATTGTGAAGTGTCTTACCATTTCGCGTGTTATACAGTCTTGAGGATCAATCTTTACCACCTACCCCTCCTATGTGTCTGCGATGGTTTAGTCTGCTTGTCTAAACAGGCGTTTCTCCCGTGAGCCACACAAGAGTACATTCTTTGATAGGGCTTGCATAAAAAAAATGTTGGCCTAAGAGATGTACTCCAACTTAAAACTGGATAGAATGTATTGGCAAATATACTTATGACAAAAGGACTAAAAGTAGGTCAGTGTAAAATTTACTATTACAAAATTATTTCCCAAAATTATATACATTTTATACACTAATACTGATTATTTAAGAAAACTATAAAAAAAATAAATAAAATCAGCTCTAAGCTTGGAAGTTGTTGAGAATTTTATGTTTTATAAAACTAAACCTTCAGAATACAAATTCGTTCAATCGAAAAAATTAAAATGTTAAATATATTTTTATTTTGAGTGTCGAACTGTAAAGATTTTACTTCTAAGAGAGTCAATCTATAAATTGATACAATTTTTCTTGTAGGATACATTTTTTTTTAACTTGCGTGAGATGCGTTAAGTTAAAAATCCCTCTTGGTCTGAAAAACATAATGCACCAGACCTTTTGGACACCTTTTCTTATAACTTAATTGCTAAATTAACAAAAGTACAATTACAATTTAAAAGGTTGTTAAGTCAAATCTTTGTGATTTCTATGACAAAATACTGAGTTGGAATAGTATGGAGAGTTCCCTTGAGGATAAGACATTTGGGTCTATTTAATAAGCATGACATTGGTTTCAGGCTGTTTCAATACATCTACATTGTTTTATAAAATCAAACCTTGTATTAATTGGGCATCACAGATGTGTTGGCAGAAAGTAGCTAACCAAACTCATTGATAATAAGTTCAACAGCTGGTTTAATTTGATAATAAACTTGTGATGTCTAAAGCTATCACCAATTAGGTGACGTGGTTGCTCGTCAACCGGCAATCACATCACGTGTCGAAAGTTTTTCTTCTAGCAATCTCTCGCTATTGTTTTGCAGGTTCTTAATCAAGCAACATGATGAAGAGACGGCAGCTATTATAGCGATACTTATTCATAGTTTTGCAGTCTACAAAAAAAGGGCGAAAAGACGGGTGAGGTGTTGGCAAACAAATTTGTTTGAGAAGAACAGGAATAAGTTTAGTGACATTGCACTTTTAAAAACATTAAGACATTGTGTTGTCAAAAATATTATTTTCCATTATCACTAGGTATACAAAAATACGATCTACAAATCATAATAGGAAAAAATTCTATTAATGGTAAAGCTCAATTTGCCAAAAAGGGGTGAGTGACGTGAGAAAAAGTGTGACTGTTGTAGATATATTGTACTATATTACTATTATTTGTAAAACTATTAAAATAGTAAAACTATATTTTTAAATATAAATAAAAACGTATGGTTTTTATCAAACATTATTTTAAATAGGTTAATTGCTGTTGCCATCGTAATAGAGAATATTAGACCATAATGCACATGCGTTGACCTCAGACATCGCTCATGATGGTTGCTTGACACCACACACAAAAAAATTAATATTTTGACAATTGTTTTATGATTTTACTTATACCAAGCTATCTCAAAGAAAGTTCAGTTAGGTCCTTTTAGAATAATGTGTAAAATTTTAATGTGTACATTTTAATGTGTAATATGTCATATTTCAGGTATTTGTTCATATTTATTACATGTCAGTGAGTTACTGAAAAAGGGCACTTGAGACTGTATAGTTCAGCACTTCGAGGGTTAAGCAGCCTAACATTCCTTCAGGTGAAAGTTGGTTTTGTTGTCAAACCATATGAATAAACACACGGTTTAATTTATTTTTCTCTCTGTTGCAGCTCTAAAGTCTAAAAACATAGTGAGTTTGTCTGTAGACAACATTTCTGTGTACCCTGGGATCGGCACTTCAACAGGCACTGATACCAATAACCCTCTGTATATCGGTGGCCACCCTCCGACCAACCGAGTACTTAACGGACTTCTGACAAAGGAACAGTTCACTGGTTGCATCAGAAACCTGGAGATACATGGACGCTCTGTTGCCCTCAACAATCTGCCTGCTTTTGGCAACGTCACTCAATCTATCTGCCCAACCATTTAACTGTGTTTACTTGTATGTTCATTTATATACATATTTTATGCATTAAAATATCTTTTATATTTAAGGACAATTCAAAAAATTAGATTTACAATTTTATATTGATAGTTTTTTATACTTTTATGTAGGGATATTAAATTAAAACAGAATTTATATTTCAAATATCATGAGTGAGGCTCATATTGGACAAATATCTTGCTAATACACATTTATTTGTTTCAAGACATTAGGATTTACATTCAAAATAAATTGATTTAAAAATAAAGTTTCATGTATTTAGAAATTAACACGAAGTTAGCATGTTTCACTATGAAAAGACAACTTTATTAAATACAATTCAGCATCCAGTTCATTACAAATACAAAATAAATTAATTTCATTGAATTGATGGATCTGAGTACACTTTAACAGCAAAAATGTGTGATCATAAGAAATGCTTGTCACTAATTTATCAGATATTTTGCAATTTGATAATTTGTTATATCAAAATGTCATTTGTAATACAAAATACCCAGTCACAAGCGAATAGTGAAGAAGGCTGTTCTTTTACCAGTAAAATATTATTTATTAGCAAATGAGAGGAATTTAAAGTTACAGTTAAAATAGTGTCAGAAATTACATAATAATTATCATCAATTGATCAACTAAGAAGGTAAGTTCAATAATGTGTATCAAAGACTGCTGATAAAAATATTCTAAATCTCCTTTGTGGCATGTTTATCCTAAAAAAACTAGTCATTTAATGTTTTTTGCTATACACAAATGTCTGTTTTGTATTTACATATAGAGAAATGTTATACTTGGTAAGCTTGCTGTTTTCAACTAACATTTCAAATAGAAACCACCTTTACAAATTCTAAGCTATTAATGTCTTGCAATTACATAGAGTTAAAATATCAGTTTGGTCTTCTTAAATGCTTTAAGGTGCATTCCCTAAAATTTATTCTTCCCGCATAGTTGCTTTTCTAACAAAATTGCCCACAATTTTTGTCACTGTTGCAATCTATAAACGTTTATTATAGGAACAAACATAATATAGGTAGACCAAAGCAATGCATTTGTTGTAAACGTGTGTCTGTGCTGCCTTTATTAATTTCTAGGCGAATGGCTTTAAAAAAATGGCTAATGCAACTGTTTTGTGAACTCAGCTTGAGCTGAATAGAGACAGAGATGGTGAGATGATAGTGCTGCATGTGAAGGCAGTACAAGAACTAAATTGATAGGATAAGTATAACGGCTTAACGATACCAATATGGCAGACAGCCCTCTTGTTTATTTAATCAATGCCATCAATATACTGCAATTAATTTTCAATTATTGGAAAAATACAGAATTGTATATAGCAATTGAGATAGGCTATATAATAAAAATGTTTATTTTTTAAATTAGGTTTTTTACTTTAATTAAAAATAGGTCAAATTGAGCCTCTATGTAAATTCACTCTGTATTAAATAAACAATTCTAGTAATGTGTGCACATTAATTTGTAATCCTCTAAAACAAAGTGACGATTGTAAAAAAAACCACTAAATATGTGTTTAGCCTTTTAAAACACATAAGCATATGTAAAATTCATTGGAAAGCTAATGATGCTTTGTAATTTATATTTTAACAAATAAAAAAGACTTCAACAAAATTCATTTGTTTAAAATAAATAGTTTTTTAATTAGCATAATACGTGTTGGTACATATACAGTACAAGTAAACGTCACACAACAAAAATTTATTACAATATAAGCACAAAATGCACAAATATATTACAATACAAGTACAAAATGCACAAATATTATGGTGATCGATTTCGGTGAACCACGCTCACCTTCCTCAGACCAGAGGGATTCACAAAATAAATTTGTGTTGTGTGACGTTTACTTGTACTGTTTAAAATAAATATACCTTTTTTGTCTGAGGACTATCCATAGTGATACATTGTTTTCTTAATAAAATAGCAAAATTTTGCTCACAGCAGTGTTTTTATAATACACTGTAGTTTTTATCGTTTTTAGAGTAATCACAAGAATTATTGTAACTAGTTACTTCCAAAATTCATACCGACTGGAATATCAGTACCTTGGCACTTGAAAGTTTTTTACTGTCCAGAAAAAAAAAACTGTCTTCTTTTTCAATCTGATGGATTTTATTACAATTATAACATTATTTTGGCTCATACTAGATCTAATTTTACAGTTTAGATATGCATCAAAATCATCTAATTAAAAATCCATCTGGTATATATTTACATTCTGTAAATGAAATACTCTTTTTTTATTACTTGAAGATACCTGAAGAATACTTTTTTATGTTGTTAAATATTTGTTTAACACGTTCAGTGCGGGTGGACCGTATACGATCCACCGCCGGCCAAGCGCTGGGAGCGCGTGGACCGGGCCCATACCACTCTACACTGTTGTTGCTATGCAGTCAGTGTGAGCTCAGCTCTTGCGCGAGGTAAACCTTACGTCGGCCGCTATACGAATGTGAACCGTTCTATATTTTTGCGTTTTCCGTTTTTATCTATCGTTTTTTCGAGCGGAGTTTTACAATTATTGATGTAATTTAGTGATTTCTTCATGTAAATAAGTTTGTTCTTTATGTAAATAAGTGAGTTTAGTGTAGTATTTAGTGTAATTTTTATTGTTGAAACATGGCTGACAACACTGTTGATGACCTTGACTTGAGTGACGACATTATTACAAGTGAAGATTCCGTCACCGAAAGTGACGAAAGTGATGATTATGATGAAGTTTTGAACCTTATTTGGTGTAACAACACTGCTGGACTCAAAAAAATTAACTTTTTGAAGGACAATAAGCTATTGGTGGCCATACCTGGTGATGGCTCACCTATTGATTGGTTTTCCAGCATCCCAAGGGGCTGATGGACCGTATCCAGACCACAACTTATGACGTCATAAACAACTTTTTCCCATGCTACAACCAACTTCGTTTTGCTGTTTTTGGGCTGTCTATACCTTATGAAAAGTAAAATTAAATTTTATAGTACTCAGTTTCCCGGGTCGGTTAGAGTGTTTTTACTATAGCACTGAACGTGTTAAAGGAATTTAATTACATTTCTTATTTGCTGTTTTACTGCATAATTTTGATATTTATTTTGAACATGTAAGTTTGTGGACTTATAGAGAGAGGGTCTTTTGTATTTATTTACCAAACATGCATGACAACATTTAATCATCAGAGAATCAATGATAACCTAAGAAAATACAACAAGATACAATCACAAGGGTAATGATGATGGATGTTTACTATGTTTAAATTATCTGTAGGAGAAAAGGATATGAATAACAAAACATCATGACTAAAAATGACAACAAAAATAAGATATTTATTGTAAATAAGTATTAAAATGAAACATGAGAAAATTAGAATTATTCCTATTAATGGCTTAACGTAAGCGATGAAGTATAAAATCATCAGTAAACCCAACCAATTTTAATTTAGTTTTAATCCATTTTATATCAAATTCCTTGTCTAAAATTAGTAATATTCTAACATGAATGTATAATTTATATGATATAAAAAAAGATAAAATACAACAACTTAAAACTTTTAATTCTTGTAAATCTCAATTTCACATTGCAACAAATAAATTGCAAGAGGTAGTTTCATTCTGTGTTTTTCCTATTAAATATTTAGAATAATATAATTTTTTTTACAACTGGTACCCCTAACTGTACAGGGTTCAGCTATAATTATTTTTTAGGCGAATTAGAATCAAGTTACTAGGTCATCTTGAGCTAAAAATCAGAAACTAAACACATCTTCACAGTGCTGAGAAACACCTCAAGTACAAATGAGGCAAAACTTACCTAATGTTTTGTTACGACTGATTACAGTGGGAAAAGTCAGAATAAAATAAAATAATTGGAATTGCCCAAACTTAAATCATGAAAAAAAAAATGAAGTTGAAGAGGAGAAAGCAGCTGCACAAGTCTTCATTACTTCTTATTAAAGCTTCTCATTCGTTCTGCTGGTTTACTGATCAGTATGACTATGATATTATTATTATTTTTTGTTCAATCAAACATCTCATACATAAAATATAGCCAATCAATGCTCTTAATTTCATAAATGAATTTTAAAAATATTAACAAGAAGTTTTTTTGGTTGATTGTTTACCATCACTTTAAGGCAGTAATTAAATTGAAATCTTTATTTTATATATAATTTAGGAAGTGTCCTATATTGCAGGAGGAATTACTTAAACATTTAATTAATTATAAAGTTACCCATTAGCATATATACTTACTTCATTCAAGTTTTTAGCATGGGACTTATTTCTATCGATATATTCATGGCAATTGAATTTATTAAAATTAATTTATTCCTTGAAAAAAGTTCCATAATAACTAACTTGAGATATTCAGCTATAGAAAATTTGTTACAATCAAGAAGTTAAGATACAAAATTATTAAAAAACATGTATTTTTCTTTCAACCCTATATCTACTTTATAAAATTACCATCTGATTTGACCTTCAGTGTAATTGCTCGAAAATCGAGCAGTAACATTCAAGATGAAGCTAGGGTTGACATTAATAAATTAAGATAAGAATAATAAAATAAGCTCATTTTCAATAATACAACTTTTACAATCTTCTTGTAAGATTACATAACAATAAAAACAAAGAGGTCTTGGACCAAGATCATTAGTTTAAAAATGTTATCACCATTCATCAGGTACATGGCTCATTGAAAAAGATACAGAAAGCTATAATAAGCTAGTAAAATTCAAGATTTTATATAAAATCTTCATACAAATAGAAACATCTCTTAAGATTGACACTTATCTACTTACTTTATCCTGAATTGGCGCTTTTCATTTTTATTGAGGGTTGTATATATTAATACTGACGTTAAACCTTAATCATAAACCCTGTTTAATTTTTATAATACTATAAAAGCTTTGAGCGCACAAGGATGGAAAGGACGGAGTGGACTGCCGCGACGGAACGAACGGCTGGAAGTTTTGTGAAGGGGTGCGCACATCAGGACCGAACCGCCGGACTAGATGTTTAAAAAAACTGTATCACAGTCTTCACGTAGCAGTGAAAGATGGAGGTTGATGAAGAAATTGTTAATTCTTTTGCAATAGAGGAAGACCTCTTTTCATAGCCTTACCTATTCATATGCAGTTGGGTTATAATTTATAATTATTTGTGCTTACCTGGCTGTTACCTCATAGCACTAATCTCCTCCTAATAGTTTCCTCTTCTTGCTAAAATTATTAAAGTATTCTGGATAGCACACACTGTACAATTCATTATAATTTTGAACTAAAGCTATAAGTTTTTATGCATCCAACTGATAATAAATTGAAGACAGAACCAAAGAATCATAAAATGAATTTCCTTCTGCCTCATCTGTTGTGGGCGTGCATTAGAGCGGACAGAACAGACTCAACGCGCCAGACGGACTGACGGAATTTGTTCAAAAGTTCTTTCTCTCAGATAATCTAAGTAGTGTCTGGTGCTTCTGTTGCGGTTATTTCGTCCTAGTGTGCGCAGCCTCATAAGGATGGACATTATCAATATATTTAAAATTCTGTTGTGTCCTGTCCGCTCCATCCGTTATGTCTTGGTGCGCTCGAAGCTACATTATAGCTCAAAGCATTGAGAAATACTAAGACATATTTTTAGATGGCACATACATAAAATATCAACTAAATAATAGAAAAGCACAATAATACTACGGTAGGTATCAAATATTATATCTTCTGATACTTTAATACCATAATTAAATAAAAAATTAATTACTGTATATTTTCTTTGACATACAACAATTATATTTTCTATGAAAAAAGTAAAAAGCTATTCTTGTATAAATTGATATTATTATTTTATTCATCATGATTTTTTTAAATTTATTAATGACACTATGCAATTAATAAAGGTTGTTAATCATGACAAATAATAAAATGTTTTCTTGCAAAATGCTGTATACATATTTGATAATAATGGTACTATAAAAAACTTTTTGGTTTTAATTTAGATAAATATGTTTCATTTTCATTGTTGAATGAGCTGTATTCAAGCATAAATATCATTTTACACAACCAACATATGTTGGTCTTTGTAAATTAAAATATATTGGAAGGTGAGAAGGATTAAAAACTACTTTGTCTTTTTACCAATGCCAAACCGTCATATGATGAGTTTAGTCTTTCTTCAGCTTCTGGAAGTAGGTTGTAGTCAATGCTATTGATGAACTTAGCATTCCAGAAAGGATGAAGTTCGTCAACAGGATTTTGTCTGCAGAATCCATGAAGATGGTAAAGACTCGAGCTGAAAATCATATAACCGAATGAGAATATTTAAATAAAAAGGTTTAATTTAACAATATCTAAAGTGAAGACAATCTAAACAAGTTTTATTGAAAATAAATCTTAACATGATTAAAAACAATGCATTGTTATCAGGATCTGCAAGGTTGTCCATTAAATTGACCAAATATAGACTGAAAATTAGGCATGTTAAGTAATACAGGCAGGCCTATGAACCTGTACTTACGATTTACCAGAAAAGGTCACATGATGATAAATTATACTTCCAAGTCTTTCTTTCGATGTCTTGGTTAAATCAATTCTATTCTCAACAGTCCTTAAGGACCAAGGCTTTTTGGATGGCTTGTGTGGTTGCACTCGGACAGTTGTAATATTCACTTTTACTTGTTATTCAAGTGACAATCTACCGATTAAATTTTCCTGTTTCTATACATTAATTTTTAGCCATCCTAGTGTAAAAGAAACAAATATAAAATGGAGACAAAAACAGGTAGGCCTACTTAAGTAGACGGGAGCTAGGTCTATCTGTCACAAACTGTAATTATGACAGTTGCTACACAAAGACTGAGCAAGTGAGTGCAAAAAAAAAAAGACAACATAGTGTTTTGTGGATACTTTCAGGAAGCTAGAGAGCACAGTCACTAGAGACAAATGGTAGGTATTGTGATAACGATGCATAGTAGACTGCAACAATAGAGATATCAAACAGGCAAACCCTCGGGGGTCAGCATGTCGGGTCCTGTTTGCTGTTGTTAACAGTTTTTTAAATTGAATTTGATTTTGTGCTAGTTCAGGATTTACTGCTAATCATAACTTCCTTATGACTTGCCTTATGACGAGTCATAACTTGCCTTATGACGAGTCAATGTCAGGGCACCAGGAGGCTGCCTTATGACGACTCAATGTCAGGGCACCTGGAGGCAAGTCAATGTCAGGGCACCTGGAGGCTGCCTTATGACGAGTCAATGTCAGGGCACCTGGAGGCAAGTCAATGTCAGGGCACCTGGAGGCAAGTCAATGTCAGGGCACCTGGAGGCAAGTCAATGTCAGGGCACCTGGAGGCAAGTCAATGTCAGGGCACCTGGAGGCAAGTCAATGTCAGGGCACCTGGAGGCAAGTCAATGTCAGGGCACCTGGAGGCAAGTCAATGTCAGGGCACCTGGAGGCAAGTCAATGTCAGGGCACCTGGAGGCAAGTCAATGTCAGGGCACCAGGAGGCAAGTTCACCATTCAATAACCCCTTTATTGTCTTGGGGATTTAGTTTTATATTGTGTAGATTCTTTTTTGCCAACCACAAAAACAAATTAAAAATGTTTAACTTACTACCTAAATTCTGTGGTAGTACAAAGTTGATATATACACTTATACCATAGAACACAATACAAATTCACAAGAACCGAAATTTCATAAATTACACTTTAGAGTGCACCCTGCACATTCTATATATTTAAAATTTTTTATATTAAAATTGATTGTATAAGGTCTTAGGGAGATTATCCCTGTAGATGAGATAAATCTCCGTATTAGGGATTGGAAACTGTTGAATAGATTCCTAACTGGAGTGGGCAGATGTAACTACTGAAAATATAAGTGGGGATTAATACTAGACCAGTCATTTGGGGAGCCTATCCAAATAATGGATCACATCGTTACAGCCCCCTGCGCTCTTTTACGGAGAGATTAGCCAGCATACACAAAATCAGCGAGGCAGGTTTTAGATGGCTTGATGGATTTGATCTGCTCTTGGCTTCTGTAACTGCATATCTCTACTGTCTTATATAGCCAATTCATACCGACTTAACAATTCCCTTCTTGTCCTGTCCTTCATGCCAAATTAAGATTTTTTTTGTTTTTAATTTTTCTACTTGTTTTAAAAAATATCTGTGCTAATGTTATTGAAAACAAATATACCTTTCTTCAGCTAATAAAATAGGTTTTTAAAAAATGCACATTACAACCACCCAATAAATAAAAATATGAATATACGTCAACTTAATTCATATTACGAGAACATCATGAATTATACATAATTTAGTGAGATTGAGCTGCTAAAATTTTAATCAAACCACCACTGACTGTTTTGTGTTTAGGGCTCTTGTTGCTACGAACTTATTGGATCATGTTAGTTAACTCTTCTACAGTAAATTGTATAGGAGTAAAGAAAAAAAATAGTAGAAGACATTTTATAACTATTCAAATCTTTGAATAGTACAAAAAAGTAAAAATATAAATACCAATTATCAAAGCTGTTCCTATTTCTAACTACCCTTTTCTACCATTATGTTTTCTAACTTTATTAAAATAAGTTCCATAATGTATTTGATGCAGGATGCATAATATATGGGAGTGTGATGCAGAATCAGGGTGGCCACTCTGCATTAATTTTCTAATTGCCTTGAGTCTTCAGCTTCTTTTAATGTGTCCCTGTGAAATATTTACTACTACTGAAACGCCCCGTATACGGATATGTGTACAATATCTGAATGTGTGGTTTGTGTTTTTAATTATATTTATTCTTTATTATATAAAAAATCAATTAATTCCATTGCAAGTTATTATTTTAATGCATTTTGTCTAATATAGTCCCATGTAGTATTGACTGTTTACGTAAGTGTTTTACTAGGGGATCAAATTTAAACTTACTATTGAATTATTAGACGGAAAAGCTGTGTGTTGGTAATTATATTTAAAATGTATGTTCCAACTTGAATTATAAAAATCTGAATCCAAAATTGCTGCACCAGTGATATAATATGAGTTCAAACAAAATAAATGAATTCTTAAAAACAAAACATGCCTGTAAGAATGACATGGTAACTTTGTTGACCTAACTTAAAAACCAGTTATAGTGTCCTAAGATAATAATAATCTAGTACTGTATAAAATAAGAAAATACATGTTTCATTTAAAACAGTTTCTACTCTTAGTTTCCTGTGAAACGAGAACATCAACAGAGTGATATTGCGACAAGACTCCCATTGTGAGGTATACTAAATTTTACAATTATCTGTAAGTTGTTCACTATTCTATGCAGTGCATAGAAAAATCGTAATACAAAGGCTAATTTCCAGAGTTGAATTTAAAACAATATAAATCTAAAAATTGAAAGCGATATTGATTTGCTACAGGCAGTATATTATTTTTAAATAACTCTAACTGTTACTCGGACTTAATAGTGACTCTTCATTGAAAAGAGAAAGTTTGCTTCCTCTTTTATTACCCTTACGGGTCTGACCTCGACTACCACTGCTGGCGTGGTTCTCTTTTCTGCCAAGAATGTTCTCCATCAGCCATCTTCTTTCTCAGTTCTGGTTGTCGTCATTCAAACCTCCACAACAAGCACTTCAGTCAAATTCGACTTTTCATTTTACCTTTGCAAACTCTTTGGGCTGGAAAAGAATGTCCATTCTAAGAGAAAGAAAATGCTAAAATATAACTTAAAGTCAAAACTTTATATTTAAATGGAACAACTGTTTTTATACTGAGATTTTGTATCATATTTATTACCTTGCATTAATTGAAATATAATGGTTTTCCCAACTTCACTGAGAAATTCACAGCTTATTGCTAGTTTTCTTGCTGAAACTCTAAAGAACCAGTAAATATACATTGTTGGAATACAAACTAATTCAAATTGCAGAGTTATATCCATATACTTACTGAAGTTTGTAAAAGCAGATATAACCCATGTGACAACACTGACAGAATCAGCATTTCTTTTGCTTAAGATTTCCCACAGCTGGATTGCTTTACTGGACAGGGAAACAGGAGTGCATAAGGGCTGTACACAGATAAATCATGATAAATAAGAACTGCCTAAAGTAAACAGTAAAATGAATCTAGGCAGTAATCCATAACACTTATTTGGAATTAGCCTTGTCTTAATTATGTCTATGTTCGAATTGGATAATCATATGAGCTCTTTCTGCTGACAATATATATTTAAAGGAATATAATTTAATATTATTTCTAGTAAAATAGATAAGATAAAATAAATATGAAAATTGTTATCAATTAAGTTTAAATGAATTCAACAGCTGCTTTGTAAGTAAGTGTTAGTTTTGCACTACTTGAAGAATATTTTACTTTTTTTATTTCACTAAAATTAAAAACTTAATGGGCCTATTTAACCTTACAATGAAACAAGTTACACTTCTGTGTAGGATGTGTCTTATAGACCAGACAATGAAAAACATAATAACTATTTAACATTTTAATGTTTATAAAGAACTTTTAATAAAACAAAAGACAGGGTATTAACAGCCTATTCTAAATGTTATAGCATAACTAACAGTTTTTAGTATAGAAATGATCTCTACTACAAGTTTTGAACAAATTTTTGTTCAGAAATTTCAAGTTTAGAAAAATTTACTGAAAAACAAAACGCTCATAATACATCCGGTGCGGGCTACATTTATCAATGTAGTAGCTGCTATGGCGCGCCTGGCGGTGCACATGGAACAATGCACCGCCCGCCATTGAAATATATGGTGAGGCTAGCCCGGTGCCCAGGAACATAGTGTTGATTGTCGCTTGTTGTGGCAGTCTTAGTGTACGTTTTGGTGTATTTGTGTGAGGGATGCCTGTACTATGTGATAGTGTTTCATACTCAGCCTGGGGGGTGCGCAATTTGTGTGAGGGATGCCTGTACTATGTGATAGTGTTTCGTACTCAGCCTGGGGGGTGCGCAATTTGTGTGAGGGATGCCTGTACTATGTGATAGTGTTTCGTACTCAGCCTGGGGGGTGCGCAATTATGTTCTCTTTCAGCATCAACTGTGTTAATATTCAAAATATGCTTATTTACTGATTGATAAAACCATAAAACTAAACCAACACACACAAAAATTGTCAATGTTCATAAAACAGTTATTTTTTTAGAGAACCATTTTTTAAAGTTTTGTATAGAGTAAAATATTAGAACTAAAAAAAATATAACTTTTTATAGTTTTAAAACATTATTGAAAGAAAAATATTTTAGCGCAATCTTAAACACTAAAAACAAAAATATCTAAAGAAAGTGTTTTAACTGTTTTCAAGTGTGCAACTTTGATGGTTCTCCCAGCCAGACACATACACTTTGAGAGCCCTGATGTCCACATTCACACATGTTAAAAAAGTTAACGGCCCTTCCACCAGCCTATAATCGTTTGACATTCAGTTGCTAGTGTAGCGTTGTTCACTTTTTTTGCTTTGAGAAAGCTACAATATCAGTTTTTGTGTAATTCTCTAACAATTCCGCTATTACATTCATATCATTACAAACAATGCTCACTGATAAGGTAATTTACCTGTCTGTTATGACAATAGCAAACATCAACCAACCGCTCTGCTTGTTAATTATCAGTAAATCGTCAATAACTTATGTAAGTTATTGTCATTACGAATGTGATAAGGCAACAGTTGCTACTTATTCTAATTTGCTCCAAAGTTACATTACTTATTATATTACATATACGATATCAAATACTAGCTGTTTACCCGTGCCTTGCTAAGGGATTAACATATAAACAGTAATGTTATAGTTTATTTATGGTAGCTTTGCGTGCCAACCCCGTCACTTCCTGCGCTCGTGAGGGAAGTTCGGCCTGCAACCTCGCCAAGAGACTATACAGCCACATTTGTCGATCTCAGCCTACGGTCTCACCGGGACATTTAGACTGGATCACAATGAATGTTGGTTTTGGGGCAGTGGAGCCTACAAGCATAGTCTTTTCTAAAATCTGATGTTATATTAGGAATCGAGAGAAAAATAACTCTACCTTGGGTGTGTTTCAAAAGTTTTCATTCGTTTTTTTTAACAGCTGATAATTAATTAAATAAATAAAATAACTCCATAAGAATAATGTTGCAGCTTTAACTCTTTGGCTAATATGCAACGATTTATCGTTATAGCAAAAATAGTTGAAAACTGAGAAAAGCAACGATATATCGATGTTGGCTGTTCGGCCGAAAAGTGATATGCAACAATATTTCGTTTTTGCGTAATTAATTTATTACAAAGTTATTTTTTGGATAAAAAAATTCAAATCTCCATGAATTAGTTGAGAAATATTCTAATTCAATAAAAAAAATATATAAAGTTTATATATTTATGTAATGTGTGTTAAATATTAACCTTGAAATAAACGTAGTATAGATTTGGAAGGCTCTGGTATCTGCTCAACTAATGACGCAATGTTTTGGCACCAATTATTGTACGTGTCAGATCGTTTGAAGTTATAGAAGTTTGTTATTGAGCACTGGTGTTGTGTTGTTAGTTGAAATGGGTGATAAGAAGCGGAAGTCTCACACAGATTGTATGAAGTGCGGACAAGGTGTACATGATGTATGCATGTAATTTTAATTCAAGCATTAGACAAATTCAAGCATGAATGCATGTAAAAAACTTGATGTAAACGTGTAAAAGCTGAGGATGCCGTACTTACGGTGAAACATGTTCTGAATATACTATTCACACAGGAGCTGTACGACGGAATAAGTAAGTGATTTTCTCTTACAATTTGATTGAACAGCTCAGGGGCTAAATAATGTATATGAAAAAAAAAAAAAAAATGTAAAAACTACCCTATATATTGTAAATATGTTATTATTCTTCTTCAGTTTTTTTAAATGAATAAGTTTCATCTACAATACAATTGTCATTTTATTTGATAAAAGACTCACAATGCTACATGTACAAGGATTTCCAATAAATCACCTCAAACATGTGAAAATATTTTTTGTGTTTTACTTATAGAATAAGTATACTGTATTTTTAATTAAAAACTCTAAATTTTCAGGATCTGCTCATAATTAAATGTACGTTCAGGATATACTGCAATCAATAAGCTAAATTTGTTTATTGTTTTGTTTTATGGCTCCAAAAACAAAACAATTTTTTTTTTTTTTAATTATATGTATACTTTTAGTTAGTATATTTATTAAAATATTTTTTCCCTTATAGACAAACTAAATACCTTAAGAACAAGACTACTTTCAAGCAAATATGTTACTTATTACCATAGTTTTTAATCAAACACTTGCAAAAACACCATTTTAGGCTTAACAGTTTTGGAATGACACATGCCAATCAGCCAAAGGGTTAAAGGCCAGTGGGGCGGATCCTCAGTGTTGGATATGAATAAAACCACACCAGAAACCTTCCCGAGAATTAACTATACAACTTTTAACCCATATCATGAACGGGATTGTGATATAAATAGCATTGACATAATTGCATTGCATTCAGTCAAAAATTAATATGCCGTATGATATGTTGGTATATAAATTAATTGTATATTAAGATATTTCAGTAAAAAATTAATATTCTGTATGAAATGTTGGTAAATATCTCAATACAAAATTAATTTTTATACCTACATTTCATAGAGCATATTTATTTTAGACTAACATTTACATTTACACATTTACATTTTTCAAATGTTTCTTTCATTTGTTTTGTTAGTAAACAAATCAAACTAAAACTCCTCCGTTAATTTTTCAATTTCCTCATGATTATTTTCATTGTTATTTCTTGAATATCATTCTATGAAAAATTAGGAAATTTAAAAAAAAATTAAGAAAATCTGTTAAGCCGTAATAAGTGATAGAGTGACAACGAATTTCCGGTCCTCATTTTTCTATATCAAGATTACTTGTTATACGGTACTCCTGAGTAGCATATTAAATAAGTATTGAACTATGATTGGATGTTATTTTATAACTTATTCCAATCATAAAGTTAATAATGGTACAAGCAATTTACAATAAATAATGGTAGATAAGCGTTTCTAGCATCAACTTAAAAGATGAACCAATTACGATAACTAGAGGCAGAATCAATCTTCTATAAGACTTTGGGAAATGATTATTTACATGAAAACTAAGATAACAGTTCCTATAAGCATATGTCCTAAAACACTTGGATTTTCTGTTTATCTGTCTGAATGTGTTTTTACATAATTTATCATATCTTAATAACCCCTGAAAATACCCTCTTCAAACCCTGTACAAGTATAAGGAATAATAAGACTTAATTTAACATAAAGTATAAAGTTTCTATTCTGGACCATTTCAAAATAACTGATATTTTTAGTTTTCAAAGCTTCATATCTTTAAAAAAAACACTGTCAGCACATAAATTATGAACTTTTTTGTTGTTTTCATGTAAGATGTAAGTAATCATATCCCAAAGTGTAGAAGGGTTTTTATGAACACCCTGTATAAACATCATATTACATTCTAAGTAATAACTTATTAACATATAATTATTTAAGTATATACTCACAAGAATAAAAGTTAAAACAGGTGATGGTATGACTTTTGTGATAAATCCTAATGTTATTAGAAAATACATAAATATCAGAGAATAAGTTTTTGTGTTAAATAATTGTTTATACTTTAATACCAAATATATAAGAATATATTCTTGAGCAATTATGATTGGGTATTCCAAGTAGTTCAGCCAAGCGTAGTCATTGACATAATTATAACAGGTTGTTGTAGTGTAGCTGGAAAAAAATATTAATAACAGATTTAGAATATGAAGAAACTACATTTTAAACAAGACATATGTTTGAGTTATCAACATTTATACCTTAAACCACCGTTTGATGGCTATTGCATGGTGTGAGATATTGGGTGGCGGACGGTATTGCACTGTCCGATATATTCGGTTTTTGTAAATAATGTGTAAATGGCGCTAGCGATAATCACATATTTTATATAACTAGGGGGCACCCCTGCATGCTATGTGTGCTAACCCCCTCACTCACTGCGCTTGTTACACCTCGGCCTTGGCTAGTGTACAAACAGAGGCAAATCGTTTGTCACCTCGATCGTTTCAATCGGTTAAGAAATAAAGGAGGAGTTGCGTTGACAAAAAAAAAGGCTTCACGTATTATATATAAGGATTATGAAGAGGAAATATCAGGATTTCCATGGATATAATTAGATTTCCTGTTTTGACATCTTTAGGAGTATTTGATGTATTATAGCAGCGCTTTGACACTAGCATCCTCAGTGGTAATACGCAGTTGCTTTGTTGTGTTGTTGCTATTGACGACAGGAGTTTGTTTATTGTTTTATTTTTTGTCTACACCATAACTGTGTTTTATTCACTTAACTTTTGTGGACTACTGTTTGTTATAAAAATAATATTTTGGCACAGATTCTTTGTAAATTAAAAAAAAATTATGAGGGGCTCTATCTCTATAAGTACAAATTTACATAGGGAACGAGTGTATGTATAAATTACCTTATCTATGAGTGTTGGATTTTGTTGTAAACAGTTTAAATGTGACATTATTTCTATTCTAAACTAAATTTGAAATATTTAGCATATTTTGAAATTTTAAGTGAACACAAAACTATTATAGCATCACAGAGATTTTTTTTCTTGAAAATCCAGTTTTCAAGACATACATTTTTTTAGAAATTTAGTAACTTGAAAATTATCTCACAATTATTATAACACTTATTATTAAAACACTTATAAGCCTGAGATTTTTTTTAATAAACCATGTAAATCGCCCATCATTTTTAAGCGATAGTCATCAAACGGAGGGTTAATAATTTATATTGCTATATTTAATTCACCGAGTGCTTACTTAATTTGGATGACAC
This sequence comes from Stictocephala bisonia, assembly GCA_035578905.1. Lineage (NCBI taxonomy): Eukaryota > Metazoa > Arthropoda > Insecta > Hemiptera > Membracidae > Stictocephala > Stictocephala bisonia. The sequence continues at coordinate 882,789 of JAQJVL010000134.1, forward strand.
TGAGATAATACCATATATTTTAAAGTCTGTTCATCGCTCGACATTATTTAACACTAATTAGGGATGCACAATCTTTTGTAAATGCTAAATCATATGTGGAAAAACTGAACAAAGCTTATTTGCCACCAAATAGTTATGGAGCTTAGTTTTGTCCACTGAATGGAATTGTTACATTATTTGTCAAGTCTAACTATTATAACTGAACCACATTTAACAAAATTGTAACAATGTTAGTTATTTACACCTTGTTTTTACTTTCTCCCATATGCGTTAGCATTGATCCTATATCGTCAAGGGGCCCCTGATACAAAAAGTGTTCTTTTCAAAACATTTGTTTTATTTCTGTCCATATGTGTGTATGTGCAGTTTACTGGAGACCAAACGGATGAATCAATTTTTATGAAATTTGGTATGTAGGTGCATTTAGCCATTATCTCCAGACCATTTTATATTTTTTTAATTTTAATTTTTTAATTTTTATAGGCAAAAAACATACAAAAAAGGAATTTTCTCAAAAAAGGCTCTACGGATTTTGATTTTAAGTTGAGAAAAGATGTAAATTACAATTTAAAATATTTTAGTATGAACCCCATGTCTCTAACTTGACTAGTTTTTGAGTTGCGACAAAAAAATCATACTTAGGAATCAAACTGGCAATCTTCAAAGTTTTGATCTTTTAGTGTTTAGTATGCAGGAAAGGTTGTGCCAATTCTTTGGAACCATTAATTTTAACTATTTTTACAGCTTTCAGATCTTACTTGCCCTTAGTTTACAAAAGAATCTTCAGTTCCTATATCCGGACTAAATAATTAAAACTCAGTTATAAAAATCTCTATTAAGGCCAGCTGTTGTAGATGGATGTGAAGTGGATACTGACTAAGCAGGTCACATATCACAGGCTACAATACTAGCGAACTTAATTAAGAAGTCAAGTCCACTAGGTAGTAAACAAATAAAGAGACATAACATGACACTTTCCTCAGGTGAGTGGAGAATCACTTAGCTTCAACTGTTGCTGGGTAGAGCCACCTACCTAGCTAAGTCATTCTCTCTCCACTCACCTGAGGAAAGTGCCAGTAGCAAAGTGAGTGGAGAATCATTTAGCTTCAACTGTTGCTGGGTAGAGCCACCTACCTAGCTAAGTCATTCTCTCTCCACTCACCTGAGGAAAGTGCCAGTAGCAAAGTGAGTGGAGAATCATTTAGCTTCAACTGTTGCTGGGTAGAGCCACCTACCTAGCTAAGTCATTCTCTCTCTACTCACCTGAGGAAAGTGCCAGTCATGTGATATGTCTTTTATTTCTTTACTACTGTAAGGAATAAAGACGTCATCCTTTATTTGATAATTTATAGAGAATTACAATAGCATCAAAAATGTAAAGGATTTCAGAGAGTGAATTAGTGGAAAATACTAATTTTAAAGAAAAAGTTAAACAAATAGCTGTTCGAGCTGTTCTTGGCTATATTTTTTTAGTCAGTCTGAAAAACTTGCCCCTATCAGTAAATGCATTTTTTACTGATATAACCTAATTGTCTATTTTCTCAGCAAAAATTCGTAATTTGTGTTAAATTCTAATGTTTGGCATCCGGGATGGCCTTCCGGCCGTCACTCTGGTGGGAATATAGGTTAATTCGATTTTGTGATTAATAGTTGTTGTATATAATGATCGCGTAATGGCCGTTAATCGCGATTCGACGCGATAGTAGTTTTATCGTTATATCTCGAGAAATATTTGTAATAGACCAAAATAGTTTTAAAATTTTTATTCAGTGCACAAATCACATCAAGATAAAAAGATGATTAAAATACCATTTAAATTAACGGAAATATGACAAAAATACTAAAAGTTGTGATATTGGTTTTTCCAATTTTTCGGTAAAATATGTTATTTCTGCAGAATAAAATGCATATCTCGTGAAAATACAGCCAATTCTAGACCCATTTAAAGCAAAATGTTCCAAATTTGTATGGTGGCAAGACACTGCATGAATACTAATGTTTATAAAAAAAACTTGAAAATACATTATGTGCTATATCAAATAATTAACATAGTTTTTTCAGCCGAAAAGCCAGAAAAATTACGAAAACGAGGACAAAATTAAATATGTTTTTCCTTTAACACATTGACTGCCAGCGTAGATAATTTATTGTGTCATTCTGAGGCCGCCGTAGTAAAACTGTATGTCCGCCTACGCCATGGGGTCCACCGGTAGCCCACATCATACTTGCCGCTGTGCGCCATGTGGGCCACCGGTGGCCTCCGCGTCTTTTATAAATCAAACACAAATTTTAGCGCCATTTTTAGTATTACGTAAATTTTAATGATATATTCTGAAAGCTCATAATGTTATTGAAAACGGTCCTCTGGTTTTTAAATAAAGCAACCCTAAATAAGTTTTATTATATTTGAACAACATTTTTTTTACAAGATTTAGACAGACTAGTTTCTGTCACAAAAAGAATCAATGTCACTTACTAAACACCTAACCTCAAAAGCTGATCGATGCGCGGGAAGAAAATATAAACATCACAACAAAACAGCTGAAACATAATATCATATGGCATATGTAAAGTTTTGCCCCCACGCCATGAGGGCCACCGGTGTACCTCATCAATAACTTCACAAAATGGCAGAAAAAGGCCGGATGTCGGCTATTTCTGTACTCGGGCAGTCATTTCCGGTTGCATGGAACACAGAACTCGGAACAATGAATATTGAACTTTACAATAGAAACAGCTGTGGCGCCAGGCTCAAATCTAGTGAGGGCCACCAGTGGCCCTCATGGCGTGAGCTAAAATTGTTGTGTGGGCCACCGGTGGCCCTCATGGCAGTCAACGTGTTAATATAGCGATGCTGGTACTCAAATTATGCATCATTTTCCCCTGATCATGAAGGGTTTTACAAAAGAATCATTACTAAGCACCTTAGCATCGGAAATGTGCCGATTTCACTGAGGTTGTTCTGTAAGGATAATGTTAGGTTGGGTATTGATAGGCTAGGTTATGTTACGTTAGGTAAGCCCATGAACTTTGAAGGATTTTAACCAACTATGCTACAAAACAATCTAACATAATATAAACCTAAACAAACCTAACTTAACCTATCCAAACCCAATATAACATTACGTAATCAAACCTAACTTATCAATACCCAATCTAGTCTTAGCCTATCCTTACAGAACCCTAACCTTACTGAAATCTGCACATTTTCGGCACTAACGTGCTCAATAAAGGTTCGATTGTAAAATCCTTGTTATATTCCTGATCTTGATAAAATTCTGCATAATTTGAGTACCCACATTCCTATATTTAAGGAAAAAATTGTCAGGCATAATATCGACAGGCCCCTGTACTGTATAATTAATTTATGGCAATTTTTCCAACATTTAAAATTAAAAGTAACCAATTACTACCTGGATAATTCAAGAAGAAGGCTACAAATACTGATACCTTCGGCAGATTTTACTTTATGTATACTTAATATCTGAGGAAATTTTAAAATTAAACATGATGAAATAGTAATAATACTTAAAACGTCAGCAAGGAAGCGAAGAATTTCCATGAGAAAATTTTAATATTTACAGCCAAGATGAAAAATTCAAATATAACCGTGCCCTTGACTATGATTAATACTATAATATAGTATTATTATATTATATTATTTCTCAATCAAACTAGGTTAAGGTCAACCTAACCTAAATAAAAACAGTCTAAATTGTTCACTTAAAAGCAAACAAAGCCCAAATCAAAGACAATGCTGTAAATAAGTATATACTCTCTGTAATTATAGAGTAACAAACTCAATCTGAACAATATTTTTTAGTCATACGAATTTAAATGTTGTTGTTAGTAATTTTCTCAGTAGTATGGCTTTTAACTTTAATTGTTTATTTAATTTTTATGGTTTGTATTGATTGTATTATATTGATTTGACAAAGTTAATTAGGTTACTTAATGGTAGAGACTTAGCCCGGCACCTGAAGAACGAGAGATTTGTATACTGAGGACCTCGAACTGTGCCCATTGTAATGACCAAGTGTACGATTTGCCCTTCCACAAACATCGTCAATGTGTAGCCACACTTGAACCAAGAATCAGTGATGCTTCAACACAATCTCCCTCTGATAGTAATCAGCCAATGCTAATCTGATGTTCCTGTTATATGTGATGAGTTTAGTCTTGCTTGGGTTCACTGACAATGGTTAGTCTGCTTATTGGTACGACACTTCTAAAGCATGGAGTCAAGAGCATTTTTGAAGAATTTGGCAATCACCCAACTAAAAGACAATGGTCCCACCCAACGAGCGAGCCGGTAGCCGAGCAGTCTTAAGGCGGTTCGGCCGGCTTTAGGGACAAATTAAATCTATTCGAAGGCCTGACTACGTCTGACTAGAGGTGTTCGATATTTTTGTACCGGTTACAAAATTACCGATATATGTTTATCACTGAAATATCGGTGACAACAAGCCCGAAAAACCAGTGACAGTGATATCAGTGACAGTGAAGTACTTGGCCGTTGTTTTGTTGTCACCACCCGCCCCACCTGTCACTGACTCAGCACCGGCAGCGGCACAGCTCCGGATTTCGATGTCGACACCAAAATTGCTTGAGTTGGGTACGCACGCATAAGTACTTACAGTTCTAGTGTATTACAAAATGGAAAAAAGACACACAAACACAAGAAAAGGTGAAACTACCTCTCGTGTATAAATCAAGATCCAATAATAATACTAGGTTCCCACAGACGTTTTACATTTTAAATTACAAGAGGCACTTAACGTTTTATTGTCGTTTTAATATTCAAGTGATTATATGGAAAAATAAGTTAAATGTACAAAACGCAAATTTTTTAGTACAAATATGATTATACTATACTCACGTATATTATAACGATTTGCATTTTTTCTTTTTTCAGAATAAATAACTAACTAAATGAAGCAATTTAGTTTCGTTATTTACTATTGTCAACAACACATTTCTAAATGAATAATATAATTAATTATAAAATGTATATTTATGATCTTTCGAAACTTCGTTTATGACGACCCTGATGGTCTGGAACCAGTAAATGTTTAAAACTGCTGCCGCTGAATCTCTAGGACTATTTAAAGTCACCGATATTATAACACCAGTGACATTCAGACTGCTCCGCGCCAACACTACCATCACCCATTACGTAACCCGGCCGTCCACTCTGTCACCGATATTTTTATCGATATTTCCTTGTCACTGGAACTGATGTATTAAAGTCACTGGATCTAACATGACTACGTCTGACCGCGATATACTAATACCCAAACATTCGACCCCTCCCCTTCCCTTGGGATGGGTGGGGTAAAATTGCAAGAAGTCGTTTAAGGGCAGTCTGACTCCCATAAGAGCGTAATGTTAACTTTGGAACATATTTCTCAGGATCTATCAGAGATAGGATCATATATATATATATTTTTTTTTTTTTTTGAAAGAGGACTTCCTTGCCTAGTTCCTACCATGAGATTATTTAGTAAAAGTCATTCAAACAATTTTTTTGCAAAAAAATTAAAATACTAAATTTTTTGGCATTTTTTAAAAATATTTTATTTTGTAACATGTAATTTAATTGATATTTTAAGAAAACCTTCTGGGATGAACTAGATTATAGTTGTAAGAACACCATGTAAAAATTTCATCACCATAGGACTTTTAGTTTGGGAGATATGTGTTCCGAAAGATTAAAAACTAACGAGTTTCGGGAAATTGCAAAAAAAAATGACCAAACTCAACTGCCAAACCGGCTAAAACCTTTTTACTGAAAGTTAGAGGTTCATGACAAAACCTACAAACAGCTACTTCACTAAGAACACTTGTTAACTGCTTGAAATCAACAATATCATACTGAAGAGAGCTATTTTTTTCTGTATAATAAGATAAGTTTGGATTCAATTTTTTTTTAGAGCTTGAAATAGGCTTAGATATTACACTTGAACTAGGCCTAGGCCTAGATTCCCCTGCACTTGCTTTGCTGTGAACTCTAATAGTTTTATAGCACTTCCGCTTGTTCCCCACCTTCTTCTTATTTCCCATTTCAATTATTCTAAATAGCTAATTACAGTAAAAAATAGTACACAAACTTGTAATCACAACACAAATTACAACTTCAAACTGTAAACATAACCATAGCAACACAAACAGACTGTCATTAGTGTCATTTGGATGCAACAAAGCAGACGTCAGCTGTAGAGATGTTGTCAGAGTGACCAACGACACACAATTAAATATACCTTGTGTATAATATATAGAAAATATCCCTCCATTATGCGAACAACTCTTTGGTGCGTTGTTTTAAATAGAAATCTTGTCACAAAAAGCTTGTGAACCTCCTACATATTTATTTTTTTAAGGACATTGCAAATTTTTAACTATAAAGTGTTATATACCATTGTAAAGAGAAATTTTCAAAGAATACTAACTAATAAAAATCCAAAAATCGAAAAAAAAAATAATATTTTTCATATTGGACTGCCCTTAAGCGTGGTCCTGCGGGTACGGGTACTGTGTTTCGCTGTTAAAACGATTGGATTAATATAACATGCGGTTAAAAGTACAACCAAAAGTTTTATTTTTATTTATTTGAGAATGCTACATAACAGGATTTTTCCAATTACAATGTAGCATGTGTAGCATGTAGCATACAATATGCATGATTAATAATCAGTTCATCTTCAATAATTCTTCATAACCAAACACTAACATATCACAAAACTAACATAACCAAATATTCACCAGGTAGACTTTAATACAAACCTTAAATAACTCAGTCAATAAGTTAAGACACAATAGTTAAAAAACAAAAATAATTAATGAACAAGACAAGAGAACAATAAATAGAATATAATAAACTACAACAAGCTTATGCTAGTACATATTCAATAAATAATACAAATACATTTCTCAACAAATATAATAATACAAAACATATATAACAACAAGACCACTACTGAAGTACAAATAGACAGGTAAACAAGAAATAGTCATTAGCAAGTTATATCCAATAAGTATTATTATTCAATTGTATGTTCCTACATAAGGTTTCTTTTGAATAAAAAAATATTTCTACATTAGGAAAAGAACGTTAGTTGTAAAGCCTCGTCATATTTTTATTGTCGAGTTTATGCCAAAATTAGTGGGGGAAAATTGGGGAGAGAACAACTGTCGTGACCTTGAACCATGCCGAGACACAGTAAAGGTGATAAGAGAGTCATGTCGTCCAGTTCCCCTCTAACCACGCCCCTCAAATAAACTAAGATAGCCACTCTTCGCCTGCTAAAGAGTTATTCTAACTCGTAAATTTGAAGTAGCTTTGAGTACAGCACATGGTATGTGAAGTATTTAAAGTTAGTACATTTTGTAAATTGTGTGATATTAAAAAGCATATGATGTCAAACACGACATGTTATTTCTAGTTGTAATAAAATAAAAGCAAACATATAACATTAATGATTTAAAATCAAATTTACTAATTTGTAGTAAAATTACGTAATTTAAAATAACTAATGAACAAGACCAGTCCTGTAAATGTCTGTTTTTAAAATTTGGGAATAGTCGGGAAAATAGTTTCTTAATTCTGTATGAACCGAGAAAGCCCAAATTCGCATCTTTGAGGTGATGTATTTATAACTATAAACATAATTTTAATGAAAGAACTACTTGGGAAGCGTTTAATAGTTGACATAAAGTCACTGAAATCGAAAAAAATCAAAAATCTTTTGGCCAAACAGCCTCGATGCGTCAAAGCTTTTTGATCCTGAGTTAGAGATAGCGCTGGTTCGAATCCGACCTAAACTGGAAGATTTGTCAGTAATATCCACCCTCTACTTTACTGGTTCACCCCCTTATTCTGACTGAATAAGTTCTCCGCACAGATCAATAGTCTGTGGAGAATGGGCAGAGTAAGGTTAAGAAGGTGGATAGGCTTCTCCTTTTTATTAACAAAACAAAACTCTTTATTCATTATTCATCTCTAAGACGCCGATCGTAGAGATATGGGCGAATATGAGGCATGAATGAGTGTGATGAGTGTAGATGAACGAGTGTAGTCATTGTTACTATCTGAGTTCGACTTAGCTCAGAAAGGACTATTTATTAATAGCCCAATAGCCAGGGCAACTATGGGACCTACAGCTTTACGTGGAATCCGAACTACGTAGTGTTGGTCTGATTTTCAGCTAACTGACAAGTTTGACACTTAGTTCTATTCTCTACACAACACCCGAACCTTGACTACCATTCAACACGGACACTCCAGACTTCTCTAGTAGTGTCTATATTGATGACAACCATTGAGCGGACGCCGTGTCGGTATTAAGAGAACCGAGCATGGAACCTATCGCCTACAATCTCCCAAACACTTTGTCCCCAAGTAGCTGAGTTACAGCACTGCGCCACCAGTGCCGACATTAAATCAATACACACTTAAAAATTGTGATGTCATCAGTAAACAGCGAATGGTGATACACTCCTTGATGTCGGGTACATAGATATAGAAGAGGAAGAGGCTTATAAGCGATCCTTGAGGCGTACCGGATAAAGCAAAGATGGTAACTCAAATTCAGAAGTAAACCTGATGATAATGATTTAATTTGGCCATTAAACAATGTTACAACCATAGGCTACGTACATAATACTAATACAGTTTTAAAATTACCATGCATGGCACATGCAATAAAATAAATCTTAGCCTAAACTAAAATTAAAAGGATAATAACAACAATAAAGGTATTATCATGCACAACACATGCAATTGGTCATTCAATTCTCAAAAATAATAACATGCAAATAGAAAATTTGCATGCCACAAGCAGAGAAATAGCAAAGCAAAAACACACATACCTGTTATCTAGATATTCATAACATACATGCCTCTAATGTTACTACTCAGAAATAGCAGGGGCTATTTACAAACCAATTTTTAACTACTGGTTTAAATTTGGAAACTGGTAATGATCTCACATTTATAGGCAATAAGTTAACATTATCACACCTGCAACAGGTAAAGAATTGTAAACCTTGGGTAACATCTAGGTATAAAAGATCAGGGCCATGCCTAGAAAGGTATGAGTGCACATTCTCATTAGTTATGTGGGAATTAATATTATTCTTAATGGCTAACAGGCAATTACATGTATACAAATTATTCGCAATCAAAATCTCATATTCTATGAGTAATGGTTTGCAGTGGTCATAGTAGGCAGCATCACCTAATATTATAATGCTCTTTTCTGTAAGAGCAAAATGTCATATACGTGGGGAGAGTGACCTCATAGAATGATGCCATACAAAATGTGACTTTGAAAGAAAGCAAAATAGAGGCTTGTCTAACGAAATTGGGAGGCATTGCTGATTTAAGCTTAGAAGTAAACTGGAAACTCGCTTTGCTCGTTGGGGGCTTTGCCCCCAAACCCCCATTGACAAATTAGCTATGGGTAACCCAAGTTAATCACGAGGGTTTCCTTAGTTGATCGAGAGGGCTACCTAAGATTATAACAGGTAGTTACCCAAATAATCAAGAAAGGTTTGAGCATTAATAGCTACTGAAAATGGTCATGGTTAGGTACCCAATAAGACTGCCACGGAAACTGATCACAGAGGCTAGCTACGTTGACTATGAGGGCTACCTAAGTTGATCATGGGTGGGTGGCTACTCAAGTTAATCACGTGTGGCTACCCAAGGTGATCACGAGCTCTACTGACGTTGATCGAGGGGGATAACTAAATTGATCACGGTTGGCTACTGTAGTTGATCACGAGGGGCTACAAAGTCAACCATGGGGGCACCCCAATAAGAAACTCCCAACTTCATTACTAGGGCTAACTAAGTTAATGACAGGATACTACCCAAGTTGATTACAAAATAATTACAAAGATTGATCACGAGGGGCTACCCAAGATAAACATGGGTGCTACCACAGTTGATAATGGGTACTGGTACTACTAAAGTGTATAAAAGGAGAGTTGTACCTCAGGTTATGGTTTTTTTTCAACATGGTTTTGGTTCAGGTTTTTAAAATGGGATCTCCAAGTAAGTTGGTGATTTTGAGTTATACCAAGAAGCTTCACTGAGCTGGTGACACCTTTGCTGAGACTAAATTCATAGTCTGTGTGTTGATTTCATTTAATGATAGTTTGTTACTACAAAACCAATCAGCTGCTAATCTTAACGATTCATATGCATTTTCCAAGGCAGTTGATAGTTCACAACTTCTAGAGCAGAGAGTGGTGTCATCTGTAAAGCGTACAAGATCACCATTAAGATGATAATAAAGGTAAAGGTCTAGAGTTACTAGATATACTAGTAATACTAGAGGACTGTACGACACCCGCCCGCCCATATATGTACAGTGGTAGTGACCCACCCACCCGCCTATACACGTACAGTGGTAGTGACCCACCCACCCACCCATACACGTACAGTGGTAGTGACCCACCCACCCGCCCATACACGTACATTGGTATTAACCCACCCGCCCACCCATACATGTACAGTGGTATTAAGTACCACCGTACGTGTATGAGAGGGCGGGTGGGTTAGTACCAGCGTACCTGTATGGGTGGGCGAGTGGGTTAGTACCACCGTACGTGTATGGGTGGGCGGGTGGGTTAGTACCACCGTACGTGTATGGGTGGGCGAGTGGGTTAGTACCACCGTACGTGTATGGGTGGGCGAGTGGGTTAGTACTACCGTATGTGTATGGGTCGGCGGGTGGGTTAGTACCACCGTACGTGTATGGGTGGGTGGGTGGGTGGGTTAGTACCACCGTACGTGTATGGGAGGGCGGGTGGGTTAGTACCACCGTACGTGAATGGGTTAAATCAAGTTTCTAGTACTTTTCTATTCTTCTATTTTCTATTCTTTTCTATTCTCTTCTAGTAAGTCTATTGAGTCTGGCGAACAGCTTAGGTTTTGTTTCATGTTATCAAAATATTTCATGTAAGCTGTGTTTCTGAGATTAAACCTAGTTTAGTTGAACTACTAACCACTACTAACTACTAACAAACCACTGTACGTGCATGGATGGGTGGGTGGGTTAATACCACTGTACGTGTATGGGTGGGTGAGTGGGTCAATACCACTGTACGTGTATAGGTGGGTCAATATCACTGTACGTGTATGGGTAGGCGGGTGAGTCTATACCACTGTACACTGTACCAATTCCTTCAATTGATCGACACCAAGAAAAGAAAAGAATATCGTTTTCCTTAATAACGATGGAATATTATTAAGAAGAATGGACGGAAACCATTGAGTAGACGCCATGTCGGTATTAAGCGAATCGAGCATAGAACCTATCGCCTACAATCTCCTTAACACTTTGTTCCCAAGTAGCTGGGTTACAGCACTGCGCCACTAGTGCCGACGTGTGCAGTTGTTCTACAGTTTCACAATTTCTACACAGCTAAATCACAGACAGACCAGCCCGTACTTATCACCCGTATAAGTAATACCAAATCATAATTAGGTGAAAATTAAAATGGACCAACCTCTATGGAGGAGTATTTTTCTTCTTTTCCTGTTTTTGGGGGTTTTATTAGGGCGGCTGTTGTAACCCTCGATAAACATCATTTTATCTTCTTCACTCCACTCCATCGCTGAACTACGAACAATTATAATATACCTATTACAATTAGAATAAATTTATTACGACTAATAACAAATTGACAAACAAACAGCAGACAGTAAATCAAGTGCCAGACGTAGCATGAGAGTTTAACCAGAACTCCACATGAGGCGCTGATTTTTTTGTGTTACGGAAGGATGTTACGAACATGCCACATATTACCAACCCCGAGCCGTAACTTTCCTTTGATGCGTCGTGGGAAACCCGACAACAGATGCTTCGGGGTTCGACTCGGTCAAAAGATCGCCACGACGCTCAGTTCCACTACATCTTATCGTATCATATTATAACAAAATATTACACTCGCCAGTGTAGACATATACACATTCAGCAAATATCATCCAATTTGGTAAAAACCGGCCCAAGACTCATATGTACTAAGATATTTAATAACATTCCAACTAAAATAAGAAGAATTGATGATGTAAACCTCCTCAAGACAAAATTGAAAGAATTCCCTCTCAAGAGACCTTACTATTCCTTGGAGGATTTTTTTTAATGAGTGAGAAACGGGCCAACCATAAGACGACCACGGCACATCAGTGCTTCCAGTGGGAGACTATCAAGTACTCTACGGAGCTCGGCTCGGTAGCGTGTGGCGAGTTTAAGTACATAGCATTCTCATTATCAAAAGAAGAGCTGTTAGACCAATCTGTGATACTAACTAGTTGAATCACTGCAAGCCTCTTCTTGCGTGAAGTAAGATACTATCTGTTATGTGGGTCATTCCAAAATTTATACTTGTTTAGTTTACACCATCACCACTAGCAAAAAATTAAATTCTGTTTTTTGGGGAAATGGACTTAACTCTATCAGCTGTGATTTTTTTTATTTCATGAAATATGTTGGTCCAGTTTGTAATAAAACATTTATGATTCAAGATTTTTATTTGGCTATTGAGTTGAGTACAGGACAGTACAATAAGCTATGCCAAATAATTATGACTAAACTAAATCTAAGCACACCATGCAAGTCAAACTGTTTAAGCTCTCAAAAGAAAAAAACATCACGCACAAATAATAAAAGTGGCGTATCTCAGTGAGCCTTACTCTAATAGCAAGGACTAACTATTCTTAAGCCTCAAATGAGTTGGCAACATCATCAAAAAACTCTCCACAGATATAAAATGGAATTTTGGAAGCTAGTATTTGATAATATTTTGAATTTTTTACTTCGATAGGTCTTGTATGTAAATTGGTAGGCTATTGTAAAATGTGATACCAAAATGTGCTACATTGCTTCACCTGCCTCACTGATTCTGTTTAAGCTAGCTAATCCCTCCGTAAAATATGTGTTACAGGGGCCCTATATAACTATGTGATCCATTGTTTGGATAGACTCGCCGCAATCATAGGACGGATCTAGTGTCAATCACCATTTATGCTTCTAGTTATTACATCTGCCAACACCAGTTGGGAACTGATTCAGCAATGTCCACTCCCTACGAGGGTGGTTCATACCCCCTACACAGGTATTGTTAATTAGGAACTTATTTCGTCCATCAAAACTGTTCCACACTACGGCCGAGCTAGTATTGGGCGATATATTTGACCTGCGCAACTGAAAAGCAGTAAGTAGAGGTGTGTTTCGAGATTTTAAGCGACCGTTCTGATGATGGAGATTCTGTGTAATGGGGAAGTGCAGGGCATTCAAGATTTTATTGAATTCTTTAAGTAGTGTCTCCTGACGTGTTCCCTTTGGAGGAGCTATATTGCACAGCACCGGGAGCCAAGGAAGTGGAGTTGCCATTAGAGTGCCACTAATAGCTCTCATTACCGTATTAGTCCAAGAGAAACTTTTATTAGCCTGGCACTAATCATTGACTCTAAAAGTCGCAAAAGAAATGGACAGGGAAGGAGGCTGTAGAACTTTAAAAACAAATCTTTGCTCCATACTGTGTCATAAGCTGCAGATATTTCCAACTTCTTTTCAGACCTACTTTCGATAAATGATGTCAGAGCTAGGATCTGGTTGTTACAGCTTCAGCCAGGGCGAAAACCAGCCAGCTCAACTGTAACATTAGAATCAAGAATGGGTGATATTCTATTGTATAACAGCAACTATAACAAACACAAAGCAGAGATATTGGGCGATAGATTTCCACTCGTTCAGGATCTTTGCCAGACTTCTGAACAACTACTACTTATGATAGTATTTAATGCTTTTGACAAATTACTTGTAGCTAATATCTTATTGTAGACAATTTGAAGCCATTGTTTTACTTTGCTACCGGCATGCAACAGAAATTCCGGAAAGATACTGTCAAGACCCGCTGCTTTCCCTCCTGGTATAGCGAAATTCACCTTGTTTATCTCTTCCTCCATGAAATTTCTGGAGACTTCCAGGGATGCGATTTGACTTTTTTTTATTTTATTCAACTTGTAAAGGACATGTTGGTCAGATGGGTGGAGGATTGGCTTTGATAAGCTGACTATTCATTTAACTATATTAGAGGCCTTCGGACAGAGCACTTCTCTTTGATTTGAAGATTTACCAGTAGAGTTTTCTTAAAAGTGACCACACTTTTCTACTGCTGTGGATAAAGTTTATGTCTTCAATAGTTCTAACCCATTTTTCTCTTCTGTTACTGTCAGTCAAGAGAGTGTACCTGCAGACTAACCCGTGTTGGGAGTTTTCAGTAATATTTAACTCTTTGTAAAGGCCATCTGATTCCTTACTCCATCCTGGTATATACTTCTTTCTGTATCCTCTTGGTATGTAAGATTTAGCAATGAACGAGACAAGATTTGTAAAACGGTCATAATTTCTTACCGTATGAGGTATGAACCTGCAGAAACAAACTGCATCAAAAATAGAAAAAAACCTTCTACAGAGGTATACTAAATCTCAATTATTTATTTGGATCCATTTAAGTTTTAAGAGTAATGTAGCGGGTTTCATACTTTTTCAACACCCTCTGCTAAGAAAGATTAAACAGGCTCCATTTCTGATTTGGGTGGTTCTTTTGAAAATGTGGAAAGTGGAACCACCCATGGCATTTTAATAAAGCACCCTGTATTATCGTATGGTATTTTATTATCAAGCCTAATGGTAAAGGCCTCCCAGTGTGCTTTATTAAAATTCCATCTAGGCCTCGGAAAAGATCGAATTTTGGGAAATTGAATCACCAGTGAAACAAGTACTGGCCTATGTTGAGAGTAGGGATAAGCATCAAGAACTTTCCTCCTAATTGGCTTTGGTCTTAATGATCGTTCATATGAGAGGAAACTTGAGTGAAGGGAGTAACCTCGATGCCAACGATCGGAATAAAGTGGCTGAATATTTAACATCAAAGATTAGGAAAAGGTTATTCATTTCAGCTCAGTTAGCAAGCTTTCTGCCATTCTTATCGTCAGTATTGTAGCCAATTGTATATGGTGACTGTTAACGTCCCCACATAGAGGACAGTGTTCAAAACTTGGAAAAATCCTATCGTCAGGCCACCGGATGTTATGAGGCTTATAAACATTGACTATTGTAGTTTCTGACACTTGGATTGCCAAGACAAAGATGTCACCATCAGAGCTCTTGTGGATAACTGACACATTGTGTATGTCATGCTTCAAGTTGCAATACCATATACCCTATAGAATCAACAACTCTGTATCCAGGAATATTGCCTCTTGCACTATTATTATCTTCGATATGGGTCTCTTGGAGTGCAAGGATATCAACATTGTTTTCATGAAGTACCCTACTGAGGCACTTACTCTTTGCCTTGCTCAATGCCTCCGTGTTAAAATATACAACGTTTAAAACAGACCCTATTAATTTAAAATCTAGCTTGGTCCTCAAGGGCCTTTTTTATGTTTGGTGATAGCTGCCATAACTGGGAGATCAGTCCACCTACCATATTCGTTGCTCCTTCAGACTACCCAGGGAGTACATACAGTTTTAAAGATTTGCTGTGGACACGAACATTATCCCTTCAGACTACCGAGGGAGTACATACAGTTTTAAAGATTTGCTGTGGACACGAACAACATTATCCCTTCTGTTTCAAAACATAAACTTAGCATTATAAGTATTAAGGAAAATGAAAATGCAATACATCATAACGATGGTGTTTATTAAAATTTTGCAGACGTAACACAATCGCCCGCTATCACACTTTTGTGCGGCAAGCAGAGTCTGTTAGACAGTCTCCCTTAGCGTAATTGTTGGCAGGTAACAGATAACTTCTATACAAGACTAGCAAGTGTAATAGAATACAAAAATATAAATTTCATATTATGGGCTATAACACTCCCTAAACAGGCTTTTCCTAAAAAGGTAATATTATACTTTTAACAGTTTTTTTATGTTAGAGTTGACTTTCAAAATCTCAAATATAGTGGACGTATACTTTATAACTATATGTACATGTTTATGGCAACAAAACTAAATCTAAAAATAAATTACTAACTCAAAAACACCTTAAACTATTGAAGGATGTTCAAATGTAACTTCTGAACATTTCTTCACAAATAAACAGTAACACTCAGAAGGCCCAGAGTTTTATTCTGTTTAAATGTATAACTTAATGAATAAATGACACAAAATTCAATACTTTAAAGCACCATGTTAAGTGTCTTACCACTCACTCTAAAACATTAGCTTTTAGTATATTTTAAGTTAACTTACTTAAACTAAGACAAGGCAGGTCCAGAAGGCCCAGATCTGAACACTGACTAATGCCCTGTAACGTGTGTTCCTAAAGTATCCACTTGGACAAATTCAATGAAACTAAAATACAAATTTAACCTAAATACACAGTGCTTTCTTAGTACATAGTGCTAAGAAGTGGCTCTTATAAACACACATCAATATATTAACTATTTATAAATTACAGAAACCTAGAAAAGAATTTAAAAAATATTAAAATTTTTATCAATTTACACTACATATTGTGTATATAATTTATTTATCAGCACCATCGAATGGCAAAAAATAATTAAATCTCTTTTTATAATGGTAAAGAATAAATGTTATAAATGTAAATAATTTATACTTTTATAATTAGTCACATTGAGAAATTAACATTTTGGAATATAAGAGGCCCAGGTTCAAACATTAATTTCTCAGAATAAAAAAGTTCTAAACAAGGTTTTTATAATTTATAAAGTCACTAAAGTGATTAAAAACTAATATTTTACACTTAAAACAATCTTTTGAATAACTTATAATAATCTAAATGATTAATAGTAGTATTCACTAAGATTAAATAAGTTTTCCAGCAGATCCGAGTTAAATTTCTAAAATCAAAGGGTCTTAAACTTATCTTATAACATTGTTTACAGCGTTCCACTATATTTGAGAATATTGAGACATGCTAGATTAGGAATGTTTTATTTTATGTTCTTCAAAAAATTAGTAATTTTACTATCGATCTATTATTACTAAAATGAGAAATCGAACGTTGTGAAAACATCACATTTGCCTTTTTTTACATAACTTAACGTTATTATATAAAAAAAATTATTTGTGAACAAATTTTTATTTCTAAAATGTTTTATGAAGTGAAAGAGCCCAAACTATTTTTCATAAATATAAAATTTTCAGTAAAGCTAGAATATTTATGAGCTTAAAGAATTTACATCTATTAAAGTATAATCCCTGACTGTAATACAGTAATGTTCTAACGTAAACAATAATTAAACTAACTCATCAACAAATACAGGAATGAAATTCTTGATATTAAATAAAGAAGTTGTCAAAACAAAACCCTAACACTACTACAAGTATCTCCGTAAATTAAAATAAATAAATAAGTTAAATAATTCTTATTCAATTGCCTATCTTTAAAATTCACGACACAGGTATTTTGAGGCATAAATAAAAATAGAATGCCTTAAATTATAAAATGTACAAATATTTTATATAGTAAATCATGTTAAACCAAGAAATTTGGCCAATTGCTATGAAATACTCCAAATTACTTGTGCAATGAATTTGAAAGTATTTAAATTTAAACAGGATTCATTTCTCGACATCCCGGCACACAATCATTTACAATAATGACTCGAGGTATAACCCTATGAAAGTAATAAATTAATAATAAATCGTAATAAGATTGTGCGGAAACATTAACATCACAATAGAAAAATTACAGCCATTAAAGGAAACTATATACAACGCAAATTTACCAGCTAAAGCATACAATTGTGAATTATGCTGTCATGGAGTTTTTATATCATAGGAAATTTTATTAACTATGGTTATAAAAAAATAAGTTATATTTTAAAGGAACTTTGAAAGAAAATCAGCATCTTGTTCATCTAAATTTTCTATTTACTTATTACACTTAAACTACCAAATTAGCTGATTATTTACCACAAAAAATGTAATTAGAAATAAAAAAAATAGTCTAGCCAGTTCAAAAGTGTAATAAGAGAAATTGTTCATAACCAATTTCTATAACCTAGAATAATAAAATAATATGATGAAAAACTCCTCCACAGAATAACACATGTGTATTTAATGTATTCTAGTCTTTGGAGAGCTAGAGAACGTATACTCGATCGAAGAATCAAAGGAGGATCATGTGGTAGTAGAAGGAACAGATGTTGTGCCGAGGGGAACTGAGGCTTCAGAGTTGACTGCCAGATGGTCCAGCGTCTTCTCAATGGCTCTGAGACGCTTGCCAAGGTTCGTAATACTGAGGATGGCAACCTAAAACAAGTTTACAATATTAAGCTTACCAAATTTCAACATATAATAGACACAACTATAGTTTAGCAGTTCTAACTTTACCTCTGAGGGCAGCATAACATGACAACATATCTTGAGCGCTTGGCTACTTCCTGTCTTATGCTAATTTGTTTCAGATTTAGATGAATCAAAACCAGTGTATCAAAACTAGATAATCAGTAAAAAAGTACTTCCCAGTTAAAACTAAAAATATTTTAATTCCCACTAAAAAAAGTTGTACCTTTCTACATTATTTCCAATTGTGAGTCACCGGATGTAAAATTTAGAGGAGGGCTGTGGCAGCCTGGATGCGATTTTGCCTATTTCGATTTTCAAATTTTGCCCACAAACCTTAGAGGTAAAGTTAGAACGGCTGGACTATAGACACAGGCATTGTTAATAGAAAATATTATGGACATAATATTACGAAGCAAACACAGTTTCAGTAATAAACAATTTAAGAATTTCTTTAATCTCATTCTTATTTCTATTGGTCAGTGAAGTGGTTTATTATTTCATGTCCAATGTAACATGGTAACCCTGAGTGGTAGAGTTACTAAATCTTAATACCGTAAATAGCATTATAAAACCAACACTAACAGATAAAACTAATAAAAGAATCACAAATACTCATGGAACATAACCAAAACTCATCAACTACAAAGAAATCAGAGATGGTGGGGGTCAGTTTAGTAATGGCAAAACCGATTTTTCCTAGCCAGCTGACTATGTATTATGTAGTGTCTGACTTCATTCGAGTTGTACTGCCAACCCTTCCAAGAAGTATCGATAGATGCAGCAAGTCTTCGCTAAGTGGCACTTGATTTTTTATCTCTACCATACTTAATATCATATAAATTGACTTTTTTTTCATGAATGATATTTATTATATTACCCCCAAAGCAGAATGCTTTCAATCTTTCTGCAGCAGAGTATAAAAAAAAAAAAAAACTATGCAAGTATTTTACTATGGTACCAATAGCGTAAAATATCAACTGAAAAGAAAAAAGCATTAGTTATTTTGTTTATTGCCCAACTATGGAATGTAGCCTAAAGATGTTTACCAAACTAATAAGATAGAAACGCTTTGTTATAAATTAAAACATTTAAAAAGAGCTTTATTAAATACTTTTTTTTTAACTACATTCAAACTCAAAACACAAGTAAGAAAGTTGAAATAAAGTAATTAATTAGACAGTTTAATTTTCAATATTTTGAAGGCAAACAAATTGTGTGGAAATAATCTAATATCCTTAGTTTCCTAAAATCATGGTCAAATTACGATTATTTATTAACTCAAACAAAGAAATTGTCTCTTGTAATAATAAATAGTAAACAATAATTTTATAGGAAAATGTTTCTAAAAGGGGAGGAATGCAGGTGCCATCCCTTACATGATGTCAAGGTCGTTGTTTGTTAGCAAAAAACTGAAAACCATTAAGATAGTTGAGAATCACCAGCGAGCTGTTCTATGTAATTGAATTATAGATTTTATATGGAATTTTTATTTATTCATTCAAGTATTAATTTTTGTCGAAAAAAGAATTATTTTGTTTGATAAATATCCTTTATTCACAGTATTTTATAATCTATATATATAAAAGGCAAAGCCCTGGCTGACTCACTCACTCATCACTAATTCTCCAACTTCCCATGTAGGTAGAGAGCTGAAATTTTGTACACCGTTTCTTTAGATCTTAAATAGGGCAACTAAAGCATTTTTATCTTGATCAAGTACTCTTAAGGGGTATAAACTGCCCCTAAAAGATTGTTCCATAAGGATAACATTAGGTTGATTTTAGTAAATTAATAACAGATGCTTTGAAAATAAATAAACATGTTTATTTTGTATGTTTCACATTGTACTATTGATCCTACATAACAAAGCTGCTCTGTGATGCACTTTTAATATTATAATATGAGTTAGTCTTCAGCTGTTAAAAAAAAAAAAAAAAAAAAACAAATTAAATGAACACGTTTCAAATAGGCTAAGTAATACCATTGGGTATTTGTATTATTAAACAGGTGCAACATAAGTAGTATGAGTGAGATACTATAAATAAATTTAATATTGCGATTTTACGTTATACGGTTAATCTATTTATTTAGAGTCAAAAGTCACATGCCGAGGTGTATCGAGTGCCGGGGTTGGCACGTAAAGCGTACAGGGGTGTCCCCTAATGTAAATACAATATTTTATTTATAACTACCAATGGAAAAGAAAATAACGCAAACTTGTTAGTAAAATATTTTATTTCACCATTATTTCCAAGAATGAACTGCATCTTATTATAGACACGTAAATAATCACCCAGAATCATGTAAACCTACTGCTGTTTTTGACTACAATTATACAAATTATATTCCTGAATATTTAATATAGAAGTAAATTAAGGGATACAAACTTCATTTATTCATGTTTAATTCAAGTTTATTTGACCAAGATTATAACTACTAATTCATTGACTACAGATGCAAATACGATCGAGTCAAATGAAAATGAACTAGTCAGCTTAGTAAACTACTGTAATTTGTTCATTATGATTTGAACTAGTACAGTTCAAAGTGAACATCAGAGCTGGGAAGGAACATAGGCAAAATTATTAAATGTAATTATTCATTTTTATTTATATTAGCAATAAAAACTTACATATAAAGAGGGTTGGCTGAACATATTTACAAGAATCAATAAAAAATATATCTATGAGACAAAGTTCATAACAAAACTCAACCGTCGCTTGTACAAGTCGTTTTTTGTTACGTAATTTTGAACTAGTTCATTACAGTGAACGATTCGGTTGTGAACTAGTCTTGCTAATGGACTACCTTTATCTATCACTTGAGTGGCGTAGGCGTAGTGTGGTTAGGGTTTATGCGAACTTTTGCATGTGTTGAAGATGATTGGCGCCGGCACCTGATTTTCGTCTCACTGCAGTTTGCTTCTGCTAGTCAGCTGTTGTTTATTTCGTAAAATCGCAAAAGCCATCTGTCATTCTGAATCGGTCAGTATAAGTTTCTTATTAAGTTGCACTACAAATACGGTTCTAATTAAATGTTTATACACAAAACCAGATATCGTTCTGCAGATATTAATGTTGTAATTTTGGGGTACAGAAAAATAGTTTCTCAATTAGATGACTTCTTTCTGCAGCCATCTCTTTCATTCTGCGACAATGTCACGTTATTCTGCTTTGGGGTATATCACTATACTCAGTTATTTGTAATTTGGAAAAATATTTGTATGAGAACAACAATAACACTAACAATAAGCTACATGTTATTAGAGAAAATTGTTTTCTGTAACTATCCAGACTAGGTCCGACATTTCATTTATTACGGTTGGTAAATTTTGTCCATATGTCAAGCCAACTTTTTGAAAAGACAAATTCATAGCATTTTTGTGTTTTATTTCCTTCCATTATCTCATAAAATTTAATTAACAGGTTTAAATTATATATATAAGGGCCTGCTGAATCCACTTGTACACTAACAAACTGATTTGTAGAGTGTGACCCTTGTATCTTTTGATCCGAACCACTGTAACACTGAATAACAAATTTGTATCATTGTATTTATTCACTAGCTGTTTACCCGTGCCTTGCTACGGGATTACCTTTTAAACAGTATTGTTTTAGTTTATTTATGATAACTTCACGTGTCAGACCCGTCACTCCCTGCCTCATGAGGTAATTTGGGGTTGCAGCCTCGCTTGAGAACCCTGCCTTTATACCCTTTATGCAACTCGGCCTGCGGCCTCGTGAGGGAGCTCAACCTACGGCTTCGCCAAGACACTGTACAGCTCTATTTGTGGATCTCAGCCTACGGCCTCGTCGGGACATTTGAACCGTATCACAATGAATAAAACCTTCCCGGTATTGAACTCTACAACTTTTAACACATACGATGAACGGGATTATAATATAAATAGCATTGGCATAATTGCATTACATTCAGTCATAAATTAATATACTGTATGAAATGTTGGTAAATATCTTAATATAACATTGATTTATATACAAAAATTTCATACAGCATATTAGTTTTAACTGAATTTGCTTTCGGTAACCACTTATCACCAAGAAATAAAATACAACAGATGTTGATATAAAAAGATAGAAATAAGTTGCAGAAACATTTACTTCACATGTTTAAAATTTTCCTTTCATTTTTTTAGTTAGTAAACAAATCAAACTAAAACTCTTCGGTTAGTTTTCCAACATTTTCCAATTTCCTAGTGTTTTTTTTAATTTTTTCCTAAGGATCATTCTACAAAAAATTTGTAAACTTTACAAGAAAAGATGAAGGAAATCTGATAAGCCGTTGTCAAGTGATGGAATGACAACAAATTTCGGGTACTCATTTTTATATATTAAGATAACACTGACTGTAATATATAGTCCAGTATAAATGCGAAGAAGGGTGATGAATGTGGATGAGCAAATCTACAACTGATTTCCTAAAAGTTTCAAAGATTTTTCAGCTCCTGACAAATAATCAGCTGTGGATGGTTAACTCTTAGTGATCAAAGTAAGTTTTTCAAGAATAAGAAATTGGGCTTTAACAAACTAACTATCCCTAAATTCACTAACAAATAATTTGACAGCTATTTGGATTAGAAGCCTTTATATTTAACAATGTTTCTAGTCGTTCAATTGTTTGATAATATATGTTGTTATGTTACAGACAATCTTGTTCACTGACCTGCAGTGTTTTGCTGAGAGGTAAAATAGCAAGTAACCACCACAGCCAAGATGGACCATCATCCAGTGTCGACCATTCCACTTCTGGCTCTGGCATTTCACCCAATGTCCGGTAGATCTCCTCTCTCAATGTCAAAGGCATTTGACTAAACCATCGCTGACCTTTACCGAGTACTCGAGCATGCAGCACTTCCATCTCTAAAAAATACAAAAAAAGTGTTAAACTACATATTTTATAAGTATGTCAAAACTGCTAAACACCGAGATATTTTACTTATTTACTATTCCACCTGGACTGATACTAATAGGTACTATACATAATTTTGTACGGTGGAAAATTTGTTATGCACCCTCAGATTCACATTTCAAAGTGAAGTCCTGTTGTTTGGTATGCCCACCCACTAAAAACCCCTCTGAACAAATACCTCTCTTGTAATGTCTTTCTCGCATTACTTCAAGAGGACGCCTTCTCTGACACTACTGAGCTCAACCGAGCCTTTTCAGCAGTGTCAATGCTGCATTACTAGTCTTATTTTTTTCATAGCCCACTCGACATACCCTGAAACACTACCCAAAACTTGTCAATTGGAGATAATCTCCCAGACTGTACAGTCCAGAAAGAGTTCTTCCATGATTGCCTTGAGCATTCTTCTTTCTTCCTCCCAACTATTACATTGGAAAATGTGTGAAAGCCATCTTAAAGCTCAGCATTCTACATACACTATGGGGACACACAATCTTCACCCCAAATAAATATGTGATCAGAACCAAAGTAGTTCTTGACCACTCTCAAGTTCTGAACGAGGTTTACCATCGCAAAGTTAATATTCAGGAAAGTCTGCAGCGAGTAACAAGTAGGCTTATTTCAAACAATTACTGCTAACAGATCTACTCTTTTAAGTAACCATCTTCAGAGCAATATCACTATTGTGGTCTTCTGTTCTGACTAACTACACTATGTGCAACATCAGGAGCTGGTTTTGGCCTCGTTATAGAGTGCCATCTTCAGGGCTTCATAGCAGCAGTAGTACTGGAGTGGACAAGTCTGGGCCTCAGATGCACTGGAATGTTCTAGACCCTTCTTCGCTGTCTTTGTTTACGTTATCTGTAGAATCTTCCAGACAGTTCCCGTACCTTTAGCTTGCTGATTACCAGTAACCATGTGTTGCTAAGTTCGAATCCTTGGTCTTTGTTGAAGTTTTTCTTTTTGTTTCTTTATTTATATGGCTTTTAAAACTTTTCTTTCAAAATAATGAGCTGAGCTAGCTAGGATTTCCGCTTTATCAAACTCAATAAAATGTTTAGTGATAAACGAATCCTCCGCAACTGCTGACTGTTCAATATTGGAATTCTTTGTACACCTTATATGTTCCTTAATACGTGTAGATACCAATCTGTCAGTTTCACCTACGTAATATTCTTTGCAAACACATGGTATACGGTAAATACCAGGAACTTGAAGGGGCAATTTATCTTTAACAGGTCAAATTATCTGGCTTATTTTCTTATAAGGCTTGAAAATAGTTTTTGGTGAGTTTTTTCATTATTGTAGTTTTCTTAATCAAAAATAAAAACCGCTCTGTTAACCAAGGTATTAAAAACGGCAGTTTTTTAGCTGGGTTGTAGTGTGAATCTGCATGTAGGATAGCGTTATCTTACGATATACAGTGTCCTAAGTTTCCATCTGGTTTCTTCATGACCAATATATCCAGAAAGGAAAGACAGCCTTTTTCTTTGATTTGCATTGTACATAGAACTTTTGGTTCAATTGAGTTAAGATGTTGTAAGAAACCATCCAATGTGTTCCTGCCATGCGGCCAAATAACAAAGGTATCGTCAACGTAACAGAGAACTACAGATGGTTTTAGAACTGCAGTGAAGAGAGCCCATTTTACAAAATGTTCCATGAATAGGTTAGCTGTGACCAGAGAAAGTGGAGAACTTATAGCGGTGCCATCAGGTTGTTCATAGTAGTTCCCATTAAAATAGAAATAAGAAGAAGTTTAGACAATTTCAGTTCAGTGAGATTAGGAGGAAGGAGATTCTTTATTAGCTTGATGGATTTATTAGACATTAAGAAATATCTAACTAGTGAACTGACAATTTACCTTTCAAATGATGTTCGTGGATGGGCGTGTCTACTAGGAACTTTATTTGAGCTGTGTCATAGCCATCCTTCTCTGACCGTGAAAGTACTTGAAACCGTCTCATACCAACTGTTGAGAGAATGGAGCAGCCATCTGGCAGCAGAACCCAATCTTCAATTTTAAGAATTGTGCCAAAATCAGCAAATCTGGAATCAAAATATACAATTACATGCTGATACTCATTTTTGCAGAAGCAAAATACTCTTAAAATAACGATTTTTCATCACTCTGACACAAACAAAACATGTAATAACTTTCTAAAATTTTTCAGTGATACGGCGATTTTAGGTGTTTTGCATAATAATTTTCAAAAAAATACAGGAAACTGTTCAAATACCATGTATAATGTATCAAACGGTTCATAAAAGTATGCTGTATAAGATAATATGAAATGTAGTATGCCAGTATTTAAAAAATCCAGGCTTCATAAAAGACTGACTACAATTTTGTTTGTTATTACGTTTGAGCACTATGAATAGTCACACAATACTGGTAAATAAAAAATACAAGATATAAAAAATTTTCTAAATTTTATTCTGAATGAAACCATTACACACTTGCATTTGTAGAAAAAGAAAAAAATTAAAAAATTGAAAACCCAAAACATAGTGCTAAGTCAAATTTTGTCCAATTAGATACAAAAATGTATTTACACATTGCTTGAGAAAATATATGTCCATAAATATTACCTCTGGCACAAGTAATATGAGAAAAAAACACTAAATAGGTAATAGAATTACAAAACTGCAAAATAAAAAACATTATTATGATATATTTTACATATTTACAAAAGACTACAAATCTTCAATGTAGCTAAGAACGTGACCTTCCACTAACGTCACTAACTTCATCATCTAAACAACATCTAATAGCACTTAACCTACCAAGTTCCCTCATGATAAAATAAACAACAAACCACTATAACAACCATAATATATAACACGTATTCACAATAAAAATAACACATCAAAACAATAATGTGTTGAGTAGCCGTATCAGTTCACCAACGCAGACACTCAGCGAATACAAACAGCTGATTACGTTTCTCTCACACCAGTCCACAACCTTATGAATATTATTTCAAATTATACAAATGGAAAGAGAAATCTATCCTCTCCATTACCGTTCAAAGTACACGATTATTGTGCATAACGTTTCGCCATAATTATGGAAAATCAAGTGTATCGCACAGTGCGAAAGCATCAGTTGGAAGGTTAAGTAATGAAACATATAGGCTTGCGGAGGCAAAATGAAAAATCAATTGATGTCAAAATGATATTTGAAAGTCCTGGTATGTGAGTAAAAATATTACGCAAGTTTGTTTACAAGAAAACAATAATAGCCTTATAATGTTAACTAGTAAATAACAATTGCCACAGTGAGGAATCTGTTAGGGTAATTTACATGTATTTTTGTAAATTCAAAATTAAATTTAAATATGAATAATTTTTTATTCTAAGAAAATGGTTTCATTTTAAAATTGTGTATACATTAACATTGCAATTTAATTATAAATTTATAATATTTGAAGCCTTACCATTGAATAACTCAATATTCATTATAAATCAAAGTAGCAAATTGATTTTTATGTTATACATAATGTACTGTAAATTCATGTTAGATAACAGGAGCTGATAAAATACTGTTACACTATACAGGTGCTCACGTTTAAAATGGAGGGTTAAATAGATACTAACGAAATACTAATCATTGCTATTGCCTTCCCTATCTCTAAACCTAATATAGTAATATTATTCAATGCAGTACAGTAGAACCTCTTTAATCCAAACTAATTAAAATTGGAGGGAATCACATAAAAAGTTAAAATTTGGCTCAAATAGCTCATACTTTAGGTTTTAAGAAAACAGAGAAATGCTTCGAACAATATCTAGCGACATCTGAACAATCAATTTATTTCCATCTCAAGCCTGTCATCTAGGCTATCTCTGAACAACAATATCATTCATTTTATTAACATTTGCAATATTACAAATGTTAATGTTGTGAGACGTACATGTTAATTTATACAATATTACACTAACATTTTTAACCTAGAAATGGCAGAAGTGGTTTGCTGGAAAAATAGATTATTGCTAGTGCAGGAATCACTGAATAATTCAATGTTTGGATGATTAAAATTGGATTTTCTTGTTTCAGATTTGTACATGCACATTTTTGTTCTTTCTCGTGGTGGCGTTCGGATTAATGGACGTTCGGATTAAAGAGGTTCTACTGTATATAAAAAAACATTAGCTTTTCCATCAGACAAAAAAAGGTGAAAAATACCTTTTGCTATTTTTTCCTTGCTGTACACAAGCGGAGATAGCAAACTGTCTGGTGCCAGACTCAACACAACGGCGAATCATTCCACGGTACCGAGGTTCATAAATAAACAGCGGACATGGAACTGTAGGAAATGCAGTGGTGCAGACAAACACAGGCACCTCAGGTGAACACTCCAATTCATCTATTTCTTGTTGGTGGGATAAAAGACGAGACTCGTAGCTCTCTGGTAAACCTATTCTCAGCGCTTCTTCTAACCAACGTGTAACACTCTTGGAATGAGCTCCAATAAACTGTAATAAAAAAAGGGCATATGAAGCAAAGAAAAGCTGAGCAAGATATAATACTAGCATGTTCTAGTAAAGTATGATGAAAATTATATTGGACATTTATAAAAGTGCTTTCCACACAATGTTTTGACCTAAATTAAAAATAAAATTTACTAATGTAACATACTGTATATCAACATTTTGGGATATTTGGTTCAAAATATGCTGATATTTGGATGACAAAATTATGTGATAGTTAGAATAATATAATCATTAAAATTCATATTGGATTTTATATTTTCACTAGCAGATAGCACTTGCTTCGCTACGAGGTTGTTCTCTACGCTCTAAACATTACATCAGTATAAAAGCTCATCCTGAACTTAAAAAACGTTTCTAAAGAAAACCAAATTTAACCAGGTTTATGATTATTGTAACAATTGTTTGAAATTAATTATGTTCAATTAAATTAATCCCATTGTTACTCGTATGGGAAAAAAGATACGTTAAGGGTCTGTTTCTACCACTCAGGAGTGGAATTTCAATAAATCCTTTCTTAGTGGATCTCTGTGATACAAAAGCTAACTTCCCTCCAAGGTTTATAAAAATCTGTTCAAAGCTTCCGGGGACTTCATGATGAGTGAGTAGATTGTTTTTGTATATAATAAATTAAGATTTCAACAATAGCAAAAATAATCCAACGCTGTCAACGCATTTAAGAGTATTTCTATTTCATTTGTATTCAAGGAATATATATTAAAATTATTCAAAGAAGAACACACATATCTGCACCAGTTTAATTTTTCTTATATGCACTGCAAACTGTAATATCTCTTGGATGATCCATTTCTATTCAGATACAGACCTCTAGAACATGTATCACCTTCCTTCACCACCTGTACTCCTACTTTAAATCCCTCACTTTTTTCTTATTTTTTGTCGGTGAATTTTTAAAGATCCTCTTCATTTTGTTGATAAATCTGCTTTTCATTGCTCAACAATAACTGCTGGAATACTTTATCATACTATTCATAATAAAGCTAATAAAATAGAGATTAAAATACATTTTTCTTAAGCACTTCTTGTTAAATCCAGATAGATAACTTGAGTTTCGAGGGCATGTACATTTGTTTAAAATTCAGCTCAAAGTTTAAATGTGTTTAAATGTTTTTCGTTTGTACTTGTGCGTTTGTTTATTGACTACTGGCGAGATGTTTACCATCAACTTCATGTGAAATCATTCAGATTAACTTCTAAAGGATTTGATGATGAGGTAATAAACTCGAGTCATCCGTCTGGATTTAACAAGAATTGTTTGACGAAAAAGGTATTTTAACCTCTATTTTATTGTCTTATTCACTTCTGGAGGCCACAGAAAGTTTAAATACTAAAGCTTCCTGTTCTATTTCCCTCTTCTACTTTTCAATCTTTTTTCCACTTTCATCTTTCTTTTTTAACAATTAAAATCAAAGCCCTCCTGCACTCATGCATAGTGGCCAACAATAGTGTACAGTGAAAAATGTGTGCACTCTATGGCTGTAAAAATTAGAAAATTTCACAAAATGTACAACTCATAAAGCTAAATTTAATATATTTGTCTATACCCACTCATAAACTATTGTGTGTAATGGATGTGAAATGAGACATATGGAGCGTGATCAATCAACAAGGCGTACTGGTGTAGGACTTACATTCGTCAGTGAGGTCATGCAGAGTGGACAAGCTGAGCTGTAGTCCAAACAGCGTTCTAGGCACATGGCACAGTAAGAGTGGCCACAAGGCGTGGTGACAGGTCGCCACAACGAGCGGCAGCAGAGAATACAATCAAAGTCAGTTGGGTCCATAGCCTTGTGATCTATCTGCAGAGAAACTGGCTTCTGTTCCAGCTCTGAAATCGCAAATATAATTGAAATTCAACATGTACTTACAGTACTATACTCCAGCCGTTCTAACTTTACCTCTGAGGGTAGCACAACATGGCAACAGTGTATATCTTGAGCGCTTGGCTCCTTCCTATCCCACGGCTAATTTGTTGCCGGTCTAGATAAATCACAACTAGAGCCTGATAGTTTATATAAGTTAAAATTGTCTGATTGACTTCGTTTTTTATATATTTGTAAACGGTAAAAAAAAGTACTTTCCAGTTAAACACTAAAAATATTTTAATTCCCATTAAAAAAAATAAATTTGTACCTTCCTACATTCTTCCCAATTGTGAGTCACCGGGTGTAAAATTTAGAGGAGAGCTGTGGCGATCTGGATGCGATGTTGCCTATGTTGATTTTCCCCAATTTATCCCGCAAACCTCAGAGGTAAAGTTAGAACGGCTGGACTATAGTATATTTCAACTTATTACGTACTACCTGTAACACTTTATAGTATGATTTTTCAAGGACTTACAAGATAACTGCTTCTTTAACTGCCCTAGCAAGATCAATTAATGTGTATATTTATGATTAAAGAATCAACAAAAGATGTATTTTATTATGATTATGAAACATCTTAAACTTTTTAGCAAAATATTTTATTTATTCTTAATATGCCGACCAGAATCTTAAATTCAGGCAGAATATAGATTGAGAATGTGAGACTTTGATGATTGGTAATTTTGATTTTTCCATAGGCTGTATAATTAACTCTTGAGTGTAAACTTGTTCACATCTAAAAAGAACCCTCCAGAATCTGTCCAATTTATTAAACAATTATCAATCAAAAAACTAGTATCAGATTTTTTAAAATCCTAGTGATATCAAAACTTTTTGAAATCATAATCTGTGACCAAATTATTTTTTACTTAGAGCAGAATAATAAAAATTTTCTACTTGGAAATAATTGTTCAATTCTTTGCAGTTTGGCTATAGGAAAAATAAGAGTATAAATTTAAAAATTATTTTATATTAGTTTGAGACCTTTGAAAACAAGTCTTTTGCTAGGGTCTCATTCTATGACCAGAGAAAAGTATTTGACTGATTGAATCATAAAAGCATTTCAATGAAATGAAAACATTATGGCTTTGATGGCATCTCTCTAAAATTATTTAAAAGCATATGCAGAAAGTATTTGTGGATAGGATGAGGTTGCAGGAATAATAAATTATATGGGAGTTCTCAAGGATCTGTTTTGGGCTCTTTGTTATTTTTAATATCAATCAAGACTTGCCAGTTTCTATTCATACCAACTCAACACTTCATGCAGATTACAGTAGCTTTTTTAATGTGGTTTAGTGAAGGTGCAAATTTATCCATTTCATTATTTTAAGACATACAAAACTAATTATTATATTTTGCTATTCAAGTACAGAATAATTGTATTCATACTATGATGATAATAATTTCATAATAATGATAATAATAAACTATAATGATAATTTCAAAACTTGTGATAATTTCTTCAATGCATTTTGGTTAAAGTAAAATGTATTAAATAAATTATCTCAAGTTTTGAAATTATCATCATAGTAAATATATTAACTGACTAAAAAAATCTGGAAATAATAAGGCAATAAAACGTAATCTAAAAACAGTTAAGTAACAGTGATAATACTTGGAGTTATCAATTGAGAGGTTACATAAGAAATACTCACTTTTTAATCTACTGACTTCTTGAAATACTCTGTCGAAAACTTTATGCAGCCTCCTGTTTGCTTGAACTTTGGGCATGCTCTTTTTCTGCACCTGAGGCAATCATTAAAATGAATTTTAATATCTTCACAATATTAGTGGATGTACCCTAAAGGAAAACTGCAACTATTAGTTACAAAAGTGTTCAAACATGTATTACAGTAACATTATTAACGAACACATTGTTGTGTTAAAAATTATTGTATGAAATAATATATCTAATTTTTATCAATCGATCTACAAACTATTGTATGATGCATGTATCTAGTTTGTTAATTATTTTTTGTGCTAAGCACTATTTTATGAAGGAATGCTTCAAGTTTCTATTAATAACTTTAGTGCTAAATACTGTTGTATGAAAGATCATGTCTAGGTTTAATCAGTACTTGGTTGTGCTACATACATTTTTATGAGGGACCGTATCTAGTTTCTATGAATAATTTCTCACGTTAAATATTATTCATATGATAGGAATACCAAAACTTGCAACACACCTGGTAGTCATCCTCGCCGCTGGAATTGTCCTCACAATCGCTAGAGTTGACTGTAGGCAGGAAGTGCGAGGGGGAGAAGTAAGGGGAATTCCATCGGCTCTTAACACAGACGCGCCCAGATGAATTGGTAGGTACCAATAATCTTTTCAAAGACTGCAACATAAGCAGGGTAGAAAATAATAAATTTCCATTAAGAAATATAAAACCTAATTACCTGCTTAAAGTACAGAACAGTAATTTACAAATATTCTTTATATATGCCCTACTTGGTTAATTGTATTTCCTGTCTGTCATCCTGAGTCTGCAGAGGCTGTCGGAGGTTGTCGGCCATGTTGGTATTAATTCCATTATAATAATGTTATTTTAGAACCGGACATACAATTACGTATCTACATTGAATCGATTGTTTTAAAAAACTGCGTTTAATCAAGAATGAAATTTCGTGTTGGAATTGCTTTGCGAATTCCTAGTTAGTTCTAAAGAAAAAAATATAAAAAATATTTAGTTTTAGTTTTTATTTTCACCTATTTTTCAAAACTAGGCGTATGCATTCAAAATATGAAAAGCAAACACAATGCGCAATATAATAACGTTTGAAATGGCACCTCTAACACAACCTTTGGTCAATAACTAACCTAAAATATGGATTCGCAAATAACATTGTTCTTGTGGGATTAAAACCAACATGGCCGACAGCTTCTGCAGACTCTTAAGATTGGGTTTCCTTTACATATTTTGAATACATACCCTTAGTTTGAAAAACAGGTAAAAATAAAAACTTAGAACTAAATATTTGTTATATTTTTTCTATAATTAATTAGGAATTCGTAAAGCAATTCCAACGCACAATTTCATTCGTGATCAAATGCAATCTGTTTGGAAAAAATCAGTTTAAAATAACTGTTCAGTTTGTATACGCGTGAACTATGTCCGGTTCTAAAGTAACATTCCTCTTATGGGATTAAAACCAACACGACCGACAGCCTCTGCAGACTCTTAGAAGTAATTTATAAATATTCTTTACATATGCAGTACTTGGTTATTTACAAACTATCCGTTTTAGAAGATACAGTAAACAACGATTTAACGGACGGCTTGCAGTTGTACTGCATAATCTAATTATTATACCGTGCATTGAAGAAAATTTGTAAATAAAAAATAATTTATAAAAGTTTAGTCTTTCTAAGACAACTTCAAATACTCCAAGTAGTTATTATTATTATTCAGTATATCCTGCGTACTCTTTTTATCCTGATGGTTTAATCACTCTTGTACAATATGTATTTGTATATTTTATTAATTGTTAAGGTAACAATGATCTTACAGCATCACAGTTAGTTTTGTGGCAATCTCGTGACACATTGAGGTAAATTTACCCTGATTTAACGGACAATGACTTTAACGGACTAGACCCAACCACATATAGTCCGTTAAATTGAGGGTTTACTGTATAGTACACTGTCGTCGGTGAAGAAGATATGCTTAGTCTACCTGCAATGACAACATTAGCAACTTAGACGTAAGCAGGGAAGATAAGTGTACTGATTTTCTAACTTCAATAATTAAAACTGCGCGTTTTTAACTATTTTCGTTAATATTCAACTAGTAAAACAAGTACGGTACAGTATTCACAAACCGAAGGAAAACATTTTCCACTCATAAGAAAAAAAGAAGACAAATAATTGTATTGTGTACAAACTAACCACTCAAAAACAATTAATTGCTTTTCTGACAAATGGATTACAACAGGTTTGATTGAACACTAATTTGAGCAGAACACTAATTTGAGCAGAACACTAATTTGAGCAGAACACTAATTTGAGCAGAACACTAATTTGCAATAACACGTAAATTAAAATGTCACACTGACTGTTGCAAAGCACATATTGTCATGCAACACAGGTGGTTGGGCATTATACAAGTGGCAGTTATAAGTATACATTTATATAAGATGTGTACGTGATGTAAGTCCCTGTATCTGTGAGGTTACGTAAGCGGGCAGCGGTTCACGTGTTCGTTTAGCACTGCCACTGCTGCGTCGGTCCATTATGTAACGCGCTTCACTAAATATACCACAGCGGTCTGCTCCCTCCGGGTAACAGCTGGTTGATAATAACAAGCTATTCATTCCTCCATAATAACTGTAAATGAACGAATTGCAGAATGTATAGATTACTAAACATGCATTACTATAGGTTTATAACATGCATTACTAAACCACTCATCGGATCGCCATGAAACTTTGGGAAGTTGTAGAGTTCACTTACGGGAATGTTTCTGGCATGGTTTCATTCCCTTCCAACGGAAGGGCTCCTCCACCCAAAGGTTTCTATAAAACCTCCACCCCACTGGCCTTTTAAAGTTTCTATGATAACGTAATGGAGTTACTTTATTTATTCGACACCATCAGCTGTTAGATAAAAACAAATAAAATAGACACTTTTGAAATAGGCTTTGAAGTGATGCTTATTGAAATTCAACATTTAAAATAAACTAAAACATTACTGTTTATATATTTTATTATATAGCAAGGCACGGGTATACAGCTAGTTGGTTATAAAACTCTGACAACAGTAAGAGTTACCACATATCGTTCTGGTGGCCAACAGGTCGTCAGATAGAAGCTGACCAATCACACGTGTGATGGCAAAGATACTCAAGGTAAACGAGGCTATAGAAAACAAAACTGTGTTTATTTTGGGAGAACTGATTTAGAAAAACAAGTTATGAAGATAATGAACAATCAGTTTGAACATGTGGTTAGTTTTTCGTATCTTGAGGCAGTAATAATTCACAAAATAATGAACACAAGATTGCAGTGCAGAATAAATACTGCAACTTGAATTAAATAAGTAATTCAAGTTTTGTACTCAACATTAAATTGTTAAGTACAAAATTACAGTCACAAAAGACGAAATTTAACTGACTGGTCATCGTCAGACCAGTCATAAGTGTGCATACGAGACATGGATTTTAGACAAAAGAGGAGAAGCGAAATTCATATAATTTGAGAAATTTGAGAGTATTCAGGAAAATGTATGGATCAACTAAAGAGAGTCTGTTGTTTTATA
This sequence comes from Stictocephala bisonia, assembly GCA_035578905.1. Classification (NCBI taxonomy): domain Eukaryota; kingdom Metazoa; phylum Arthropoda; class Insecta; order Hemiptera; family Membracidae; genus Stictocephala; species Stictocephala bisonia. The sequence goes on from JAQJVL010000134.1 coordinate 917,696, forward strand.
AATTTGAGGTCGAAACACAACAGAGATGTAAGGGAGCTATCCAAGAAGCCGCCAGAAGTTGTTAAAAACCCTAAGTACGAGATTAAGAATACCATATTTCATTTACAGGACAATTTTAATTGATCATCTTGGGTAGCAACCGTGATCATCTTGGGTAGTAACAGTGATCAACCTGGGTAGCAACCGTGATTATCTTGGGTAGTAACCGTAATCAACCTGGGTAGCAACCGTGATCAACTTGGATAGCATCCGTGATCAACCTGGGTAGCAACCGTGATCATTTTGAGTAGCGCACACGATCAAACTGTTGTTGTCCAGTCAATACTGCACGGATACCATAGAGAATTGGACGCGTGTCGCAATCTTTCTATAAAGTTGCGTTTATTTGTGTGTTTGCGTGTGCTAAGTGGTTTTGTAAAAACTATATAATATATAGTTTTTATATCAATGTATATTATACATTTAGACTGGTGCTGACTTACCCTGGTGAGTTCATGCCTCATGGTCTCCGTGTCGTGGTCGAGCGCCACACAGATAGAGAAGGAGAGGAAGGCCTCCTCATGCTGACCCATGGCTGCCATCACCACGCCCCGCCGGTAGTGACCCTGCCACATAAATGCTATCATATGCTTGAGAGCGACTGAACAGCTCCTCTTACATGTATCAAGAATATGAACAGGTTCTACATGCTATTTTTGTGTTAGGAAAACTACAAAAATCTTGGGTTCACACATCGGGACATAAATGTTATTCTGAGGCTCTTGTATATAGTGTGACTGACATCAAGGTGGCTGTGAGAGACACAGCGGAGATCTTTAAGGGAGCGCCGGACCTGTCCGCCCGACCTCATTTCAGTGGTCTGGAAGATTTTATTGTCGTCTTATTTATAAATATTACATTCCAATTAAATAATGTATTGTTTAGAATAGTCGAATGGGTGATCCCCACGGAAAAAGTGTATTCATTTATTCATGCAATCGAAATATTGCAAACTAAAAAGTGGTATATTACTAGTTTTTTAGGATGGGTTTTATCTATTAAAAACCCGTTATTTTGCATTGGTATATCATAATGGAATATACGTATTCGAATTTTAGTTAAATATTGTTACACCACAAGTAATCTTTGAAGGGCTTGCAAGGTCAATTTTCAGTGCCGTTTGGTGGCGCTGCGCGTGGCAATGCCAGGCACAAGCACATAAAATCCCCTCATTTTCCCTCATCTTCTTGACATTTTCCCCACACAATGATTCACCCACGACGTAGAACCACTGAAAAAAATGTTTGTTGGTTCATCACACACGGTCAAGCCGAGACTACGCTCTCCGCATCTGACCTATTTAGTCGGCCGCCGCCCAGGCTACTCGATCTGCCCGCCTGTCGATTCTTATGCCGTTTGTTTTTATGTGCGTTATTGTATCATGACATTTTTGACTGGGATATCGTCACTGGAATATTTAATTGAATGCAAAGGACCTGTTTGGTTAAAAGGGTGAAAAGATAAAATGTTGCGGAAAGTGCGTGAAAATTCATATACAATTATTTAAAAACAATAAAGGATAAAGATCCAGATGAGTATAAAAACTATTTCATAACGTCGTATAAAGAATTTTATTTTTTTGAGAAAAAATGTTATCCATTGGTTGGGAAAAATACATAGACCTAATAATACAAACATGAGATCAGCAATTACTATCGGACTATTTCTTTTATATATTACATACATTGTTAATTTGCTGACAATAAATTGTCAAGACATACTTATTGTTTGATTTCTAGTTATTCATCATATATGTAATTTTTAACTTAATCCTCAAATTGATGCTCATATCATATTTAAAATCAATCTCACAAAATTGTAAACCTTGCTGAATAGGACTCCCGTGCTCGTGGTCCCCTCACTCTCATAAAAAAATATGCGGCGAAAAGAAGTACACAGCGTAACAATTCAAAATTTAAAAAACTGATAGTACAATACAGTAGGGTAGCAAATAGTGTACGCTAGTTTTCTCATGAATCTTGACATTTTTTATGTTTGAAAAACTCTCCCTCAAGTGTAAAAATGGTCGAATATTTTAGAAAAAAAAAACGATGTAGCTATTAAGTTTTAAAATATAGCGACTCGAGTGAAGGGATCAGAAAGCAAATTTAAGGAAAGAAACAAAATAAATAATAAGGGCTTTGTTTTATTTTGAGATAAATAAATAATAATGTGCACCCGGCCTCCGTACCGTCCCAGGCTAAAGTACATGTTCACGAATACTCACATATTCACAATTGCTCTAGAGTAAATGAATGTATCAATTTTAGTAATTGTTTGGTAAATAAAAGTTTTTATTTTACTTTAGCTATTGTTTAGTTATTTGTTAAGTTTATAATCAGTCGTGCTGTTTTTAACAAAGCTTGCTCCAGTCTTATGTTTTATAAAGAAATATATGTTGGGTTTATGGTCATTCGTTTGGTCTAGTAAGGTGGTAAGATGGCTTATGGTCGACTTAACGAAAGCGGGTGAGTAGATCTACAATACAAGTGCAGTGATATTGACCCACCCACCCATTCACGTACAGTGGGTATTGAACATCAGACCGCACCTCGTGTTGCACGGGAATGGAGCCACTAAGTGAGTGAGGGAAGGATGGTCATAACATTCTGTATGGCGGAAGCAGAACAAGTCTCCTCTACCCACCCACCCATTCACGTACAGTGGGTATTGAACATCTGACCGCACCTCGTGGTTTGGTGCCACCAGAGAATATAGACAGATATCTGTCTATATTCTGTGGTGCCACTAACAGTTCCAGTTCGCCTGCTAGGTGAGTACAGGAACTAGCAATAGAGTATTACGTCATGAATCAAGGTAAACATAGCATCATAGCCAGTAAAAGTAAACGTCAGACAACACAAATTTATTACAATATAAGCACAAAATGCACAAATATTATGGTGATCGATTTCGGTGAACCACGCTCACCTTCCTCAGACCAGAGGAATTCACAAAAGAATCTTTTGTGAATCACCAAAATTTGTGCATTTTGTACTTGTATTGTAATATATTTGTGCATTTTGTGCTTATATTGTAATAAATTTGTGATGTGTGACGTTTACTTGTACTGTATATGTACCAACACGTATTATGCTAATTAAAAAATTATATAGCATCATACATAGGTAAACATGGCAGAAAATAGGTAATATCATGAAAGTTAAGGAATATGACAGAAAATAGGTTATACCATCAAGGTTAGGGTACGGCAGAGAATAGGTTATATTATCAAAGTTAGGAAACGTAATATAACAGTAAAATAGGTTTTACTATTAAGGTTAGAGAATATAACAGAAAACGGGTTATATTTTCGAGTTTAGGGAAAAACAAAGAAAACTAGTCATATTTTTGAGTAAAGAACGTAACAGAAAAAGATTTATTTCAAAGAAGTTTTTTTTTTTTTTTTGAGAGAGAGAGAGAGAGAGAGAGAGAGAGAGAGAGAGAGAGAGAGAGAGAGAGAGAGAGAGAGAGAGAGAGAGAGAGAGAGAGAGAGAGAGAGAGAGAGAGAGAGAGAGAGAGAGAGAGAGAGAGAGAGAGAGAGAGAGAGAGAGAGAGAGAGAGAGAGAGAGAGAGAGAGAGAGAGAGAGAGAGAGAGAGAGAGAGAGAGAGAGAGAGAGAGAGAGAGAGAGAGAGAGAGAGAGAGAGAGAGAGAGAGAGAGAGAGAGAGAGAGAGAGAGAGAGAACGAAACAGAAATCGATATCTTTATAATAATAATAATAATAATCGTTATTTTCCAAAAACAAATAATTACAAAGATTCAATAAGTATATTATTAAAAACTAAAAATCTAATGAAAACACATAAAAAATACATAACTTAATTTAAACTTGACAATGTACTTGTTCAGGCTGACCAGTTTTATACTATATTATTCCTGATTTGCTAAATATCTTAAAAGAAAATTAAATGTTTTCGTTTTTATTTTGTGTAATACATAACAGCTAGATTTTTGGAAAATAAATATACCGTAAATATGGGTATAATTTAATTAAAAGCTTTGTGCAGAAGCCATTTAAAAATTAATAGGAAGTAATAATACTTGGGCGTTTAATTTTCATATTAATTAATCTCTAGCAATCTGTATTAGCATATTAATTATCTGAGCAAAAAATGTAATGTATGTAAAAATTAACATACTTGATACATAAACATGCAACATCTGTATTTCACGTCAAGAAATATGAAATAATTAAGGGAAGCGAGGCATAAAATGACTTCCCCTCGTTTCGCCCTCTACTACCAGCTGGAGGTTATGACGACTAGTCTCTGACGTCACAACACCTACAATAAAACATAACGTCAGCTTTGTTTGCACACATTACGAGTTCGTTTAACCTAACATTGACTATTTGATTATCTTATTAAGAGCCTTTTACTGTATTTAATCTAAAGAATATTAATTGATAAAATTTCGTACTTTAAAACGTTGTTTTAACCCTTAAAACGCGGCATCCGTATATATACGCATGTTTACAATTTCCCGTAACGCGTTATACGTAATATTTCGCGAGCTGGTAAAAATAATCCTAGAACAGGCCTAATACAACGTAGCGAGTTCTAAGATCCAAGGTAAAGACTATTTTTAGGTTATTATTCATTTTCGAAACCTTTGGACTGGTTACTAGGCAACGAATGTAAATAATATGAAGTTTTCATTCATTATTGCCTCTGTCGAGGTAACCGCTAGCGCTCGCAACGAATATATACGCATCTGCTAGTCACATGACGCGGCGACCGGCTGGCGCTCAAGTCAGTCTGCAGTTGTTTGTTGTCTTTCGTGCGTTGTACTAACCTCTGTTGTGTAAACAAAGTTTATTATTTCGAATTTACTCTATATTTTTCATTGTAAAGTCTAGTTTTATTTTTGTTGTAAATAGTGTTTATTTTGTGTACATAATCTGTTGTCTTATTGAGTTATATTGACCTCCGGTGTGTAAATAAAGTTTATTATTTCGAATTTACTCTATTTTTCATTGTAAAGTCTAGTTTTATTTTTGTTGTAAATAGTGTTTATTTTGTGTACATAATCTGTTGTCTTATTGAGTTATATTGTATATATTTTTATAATGGCTAACCCCGATGATTCTGACTTGATGAAATATGAATATGAATGAAAAATGAATATAAAAAATACAATATCGTTATTATTATTTTTTTTACATTGTACTACCCTGGTTTATATTAAAAAAAAATAAAACTTTACAAAATCTAAAATTATATATATTCAAGAAAATTAAGCGTTAATGGAAAAATTACAGAAAATTGCTCAGCGTTTTAAGGGTTAAACAACCCGTTAAAAAGTGAACTAAATGAAGGAATCTACGGCGATTGTAATCGTGTAACATCACTACGTAGCTGTGCACTGCGCAGGCCATCAACAAGAAACACTACGACCAACGAGACGCAAACAAGTGCAAATACAACGTTAATTTTATTTTAAAACTTACTATTTTGCGCTGGATTGTAAAGACATATTCCTACTCGCGCATTTATGCAGCTTATTAAACTTTATGTCATGTAATTAGAGGGTATTATAATTCTCTATTAAGTATTGGTTGAGTCTCTCCTTTATAATTAGACTGGTCCCACATCATTAAAGAAAACAGGCTTCAATCACAATTTCACATTTTACAGCAAATAACAGGTCGGACAGCCTGTATTTTGCATGACATCAGTAATTCGTGAACGCCAAACTCAACTACTGTATATACCACCGGGTCTTTTATGTATTAATGACATCAGTCATTCGTCAACGCCAAACTCAACTACTGTATATACCACCGGGTCTTTTATGTATTAATGACATCAGTCATTCGTCAACGCCAAACTCAACTACTGTACATACCACCGGGTCTTTTATGTATTAATGACATCAGTCATTCGTGTACGCCAAACTCAACTACTGTATATACTACCGAGTCTTTTATGTATTACTACGGCCAAACTGATAGTTTAAAGGCGGGAGAATCACTAGTAAACTAAATATAGAACCAGCAACTAAAAAATGAAATACAAATGTGCCTAACCAACCAGCAAGATTTAGCGAGTTAGATTTTAGTATGGAACATCCTTGTGCCAAACATGTTGATTCTAAAATATAGGCTAAAATCTTGTCAGTATTTTCTTGTCTAATCTGATAAACTTAAACAGTAGGCCTACATATTTCCTAAACTTGGTTTTACAATAATTATACATGAAATAACCAAACCTTGTACAATATATTGATTGAAACCTGTTACGTTGAGAATGAAACAGTATGAGTATGATAAAAAGCGTTGAATTGAAAGCACTTGCTTTTAATTACTCTATCAATGCTACAACGATAAATTCACTAACGGTATTTAAAGAAACTTGTTCGATAGTAATTAAAGGAGCAGTGTATAAGCCTACCTTGACCCAGTGCGGCCTTAGCCGGATGGCGGCCTCGGCGTCGGTCAGCGCGGCCTGTAGCCTGTTGAGCCTGTACAGAGTGTGGGACCTGTTGCTGTACGCCAGGTGACTTGGTACTGAAACAGCACAATCTCATATTACTCTCACCTTCAACACATCTTAATAATCTAGTAAACAATCGAGATATTTCTTTGTTTACAGTTGTGTCTTACCTATGAAAGTTATGCACGAACTGTGAACTTGTTTAGATCTGTCCACAGCTAACGTATTCTGCAAACTGAATACTTTTCGTACAAAAAATTCATACTTAGCAAGTAATATATTTTATTAAATAAGAAAAATGCATGATACAACGCCTAATCAATCAGTAGTTACAGATACAACGCCTAATCAATCAGTAGTTACAGATACAACGCCTAATCAATCAGTAGTTACAGATACAACGCCTAATCAATCAGTAGTTACAGATACAACGCCTAATCAATCAGTAGTTACAGATACAACGCCTAATCAATCAGTAGTTACAGATACAACGCCTAATCAATCAGTAGTTACAGATACAACGCCTAATCAATCAGTAGTTACAGATACAACGCCTAATCAATCAGTAGTTACAGATACAACGCCTAATCAATCAGTAGTTACAGATACAACGCCTAATCAATCAGTAGTTACAATCACATTACAGTTTGTTCCATCTGTGGAACAAAGACACAAAATGTCTAAAACATCTTCATATGTTCTATTTAGTGTTTACAATCACAGTAAACTTTGTTTTATCAGTGTGCTGTACCATCGAACAGGGTTATGAAAAAATATCAAAATAGTTCTGAAACTGTTTCTGTTAATTTACTAGAAGGCTAGTACCAATAACAAAAATGTTAAATTGTTGTATTGACTCAAGTAGTTGAATGCGTAATGTTGAAATACATCTTTGGAACTTGGAAATGTTATGTGTCTTAACATTTCAAACTTTACGAACTGCACGGACTGCATTCATCGTTCAACTGTAAAGAAATTGACCTAAAACCGATAAATTTGCCCCTACGGCCTTCAGCCTTATGTTAGTTAGCTAGTATTGCCTTGTGTAATTTGATATCTCCTTTACATTTAAACTAAACATTTAATGTATCTTTATTAACAACAAGAACAAAGGTAAAGTAAATCTAAAACTATCGTATATCCACTGGTTTTATCAAAATAAGTAGAGATTTTTTCTTTCTCTTCTGGTTGTTAAAAGGACTTCAATATATTAACACCATAATCTAACTTCAATATATTAACACCATAATCTAACTTCAATATATTAACACCATAATCTAACTTCAATATATTAACACCATAATCTAACTTCAATATATTAACACCATAATCTAACTTCAATATATTAACACCATAATCTAACTTCAATATATTAACACCATAATCTAACTCTTTATCGATCCACTAGAAACTTACCTTGCATTAAAATGTTCACTATATTATAATTTTACTAGTAAAGTATGCTTCTATTTATTGGAATAGGCCTCCATTGATATTGTTTTGACTGATTTAGTACCATTGTTCATTTTTATAACGATTAAACTCCGATTTTATAATGAGTCCAAATTTATATTTATTTAAACGCTAGTAATTGATTATTATTTATACAAATTAAGCTATTATGCCCAATAAAAATTGCACATTAATAATAAACTAGTATTCATAAGACCAAGGCAATTGATTAGCATTCTGTCCCAAGATTTCTTGTGGGTAGAGCTCTTAAAAGAACCGTAAAGTTGAAATGTGTTATCTGAGAGTCTCCCTGAAGACATTGGACCTATAAAGTTTTACGAGACAATAAAACTCCATTTTTCAGCTGATCACGTCCTGGGCTCGTAAACGGGCCACGACAGGGTCGAGGAGAACACTAAACGGAGGGTGGCACTCGAGGTGCGACATGGACTACATGTGTTAATCCCAGCGACCCAAAGGGCCATAAAACTGGCACTCGAGATGCGACATGCCACCTCAGGTAGCCCGGCGAAGGGTTGCGGGGTTGTAGACGCGCTCTCTCTCTGTGTCCATAAATATACATATACATATATATATATATATATATATATATATATATATATATATATATATATATATATATATATATATATACAAAAATAGACCTACCTATATATACCTAACCTAACCCACCCACCCTCCCATACACGTACATTGGTAGTAATTGTATTGGTAACAATCGTTAATCATGTGTCTCATTGTATGGCTGTAGTTTTCAGATAATTTTATCACTGTAAATATATCAACTATTAGCCGCCAGACCAACACGGCCACACTGCTAGCCGAAGCGCCATGTCGCACCTCGAGTGTTAGTTTTGGGTTCTCTTTCGCTGCATGTCGCACCTCGGGTGCCCAATTATGACCCTCAGGTAGTCCATGTCGCACCTCGGGTGCCCCCAAACGGAGAGTGGACTACGTGCGTCACAAAAGCGTAATTGGTTGATAGTAATCGACCAATTAGGACAAATAAAATAAGCGTATTTTCTAATAATGGTTTTAATATATGCGCTGTACCATTTGTAAAACCAAATAGGTAGAAACTTTTTTTAAAATCAAAAAACAAAAAGAAAAAGAATTTTTCATAAACTCTTTTATAGATTTTTAGAGATTTTTATAGTGTCACATTGTAGAGGTTAATATAGGGTGCTTACAGTAGCATTTAATGTAGAGAGGTTATTGCAGTGTAGCTAATGTAGAACTTATACTGTTGTATAGGTGTTGTAGAAAGGTCATTGTGGAGTGTTATTGTACAGTGTTTATTGTAAAGAGGTTATCAAACACTGTTTATTGTCCCTGTATCAAAGGTAAAGCACAAAGATACTGGAGTGGGAGTCAAGCTGATTGGAGTTACGCAATATCACCTGCCAGGTGTTGAGATTGACGTCATATTTTGTTGTATTGTTGTCCCTGTATCAAAGGTAAAGCACCAAGATACTAGAGTGGGAGTAGAGCTGATGAGAGTTACGCAACATCGCCTGCCAGGTGTTGAGATTGACGTCATATTTTGTTGTATTGTTGTCTGTGAATCAAAGGTAAAGCACCAGGATACTGGAGTGGGGGTCGAGGTAATGGGAGTTACGCAATATCACCTGCCAGGTGTTGAGATTGACGTCATATTTTGTTGTATTTGTTGTCCCTGTATCAAAGGTAAAGCACCAAGATAGTAGAGTGGGAGTAGAGCTGATGAGAGTTACGCAACATCGCCTGCCAGGTATTTACATTGACGTCAACCTTTGTCGTATTGTTGTCCCTGTATCAAAGGTAAAGCACAAATATACTGGAGTTGGAGTCGAGCTAATGGGAGTTACGCAATATAACCTGCCAGGTGTTGACATTGACGTCATATTTTGTTGTATTGCTGTCCCTGTATCAAAGGTAAAGCACAAAGATACTGGAGTTAGAGTCGAGCTGATGGGAGTTACGCAATATAACCTGCCAGGTGTTGACATTGACGTCATATTTTGTTGTATTGCTGTCCCTGTATCAAAGGTAAAGCACAAAGATACTGGAGTTAGAGTCGAGCTGATGGGAGTTACGCAATATAACCTGCCAGGTGTTGACATTGACGTCATATTTTGTTGTATTGTTGTCCCTGTATCAAAGGTAAAGCACCAAGATACTAGAGTGGGAGTAGAGCTGATAAGAGTTACGCAACATCGCTTGCCAGGTGTTGAGATTGACGTCATATTTTGTTGTATTGTTGTCTCTGAGTCAAAGGTAAAGCACCAAGATACTAGAGTGGGAGTTGAGCTGATGGTAGTTACGCAACATCGCCTGCCAGGTGTTGACATTGACGTCATACTTTGTTGTATTGTTGTCTCTGCTTCAAAGGTAATGTACCAAGATACTGGAGTGGGAGTGAGCTGATGGGAATTACAATACATCGCCTGCCAGGTGTTGAGAATTACGTCATAGCTTGTTGTATTGTTGTAAATTTCAGATATTTGTAATGAGGCACAATTCTTCCTTGAGAGTAGGTCACGAAGGACGAATCACGCTAAGGTCATTGCATATTATGTGACAAACATTAAGAGTTCATCTAGATAAACAATACAGCAATATCCCATCATCTGTAATCTGTTATATACTTGTATTTGGAGATAGGTTTCATAACAATGTTTTAAGCGCCCCGTTAAGCTAAGAAATTGCTGTCTACAACGACTTCGTTTACTTCCAGAGCAATTCTATTCTTGTTTATTAACATGCTGAGTAAAATTAAAAAGTTACATTCTTCGGAGAGTAAACATGATGCTGCCAGCATGAAATATTCAACACCTGTATGTAGACATGCTAGCAGACATTGTTGCGGTATGACATCACAGTTATGTCATGCAAATGAACTTACGGGCTTACAGCAGGCGGGGTGGTATACATAACGCGGACTGGCGTAAGTAACAGCGTTACCCAACGACCTGAGCGTAACTCGAAGGACGCAACGTAATGCAAACTTGTGGATATTTCATTACGTATTGGAGGTCCTACAGTGACTGCAAAGTCAGGACCAGGTATATTTTGTAACGCCATTACAATAATGTGGAATAAGCCATTATAATAAGTGGAAAAAGTTCATTTAATGGAGGCTCTTTGCATAATACTTAGGATGAAATAATAATGTTCCATTTATATTTAGAATTGCATATTTAAACTTAATCCTCAAAACACATTAAAAAATATCCCGAATTTGTATTAAAATGTGCTTATATAAATAACATGCAAAAATAAAACACTTGATGTTATTAAAAAGTAAATCAATGTTTTAAACCCTCCACATTGTATTTCAGAAATATGGAGTTTTAAGTGTTATTGACTTAAACTACTAGTTAAAAATGAAATTTGTTTACTGCCTCCAAATTTAGTCAAACTATTGCAACATAAAAAAAGTATTAAAACATATAATGAAGTACTGAAGTAAGGAAATATACCCGACCGAACCCTTGATTGATCGAAAAGAAACCTGCCATGACGAGCTGCAAGACATATTTGGTCCAGGTGGAAGGTGGATGTTGCGCTACTGATAACCGTTGTGTTGGGGCCTGGCTAATGGCCCTCACCAGACGACCTTGTGCATAACAATGTGCATAGAACACTGAAGTCGAAACTTCAGAGTAAACGACTGTAGCAGGCAGTCGTATACTCAGGTCGACTACCGATGTACAGATTGTTTCAGAACTGTGCATAGAACATTGAAGTCGAAACTTGTAGCAGGCAGTCGTATACTCAGGTCGACTACCGATGTACAGATTGTTTCAGAACTGTGCATAGAACATTGAAGTCGAAACTTGTAGCAAGCAGTCGTATACTCAGGTCGACTACCGATGTACAGATTGTTTCAGAACTGTGCATAGAACATTGAAGTCGAAACTTGTAGCAGGCAGTCGTATACTCAGGTCGACTACCGATGTACAGATTGTTTCAGAACTGTGCCAATGACTACAAATACACTAAGACGAAAAGTAGCCATGTTAAAATTTCAGACCAGTCGTCCAGGTAGAAACTCGACTTTACGCAAACGGCCACTAGGAGGCACGAGCGCTCGCCCGCCTGCTCCCTGTCTTTCGGAGCAGCGCTCGTAGCGGCTGTTTGCGTGAGCTTCCCTCCCGCTTGTCTGAAAAATTCCCATAAGAACTTTTCGTCTTAGTGTATTTGTAGTCATTGACTGTGCATAGAACATTGAAGTCGAAACTTGTAGCAAGCAGTCGTATACTCAGGTCGACTACCGATGTACAGATTGTTTCAGAACTGTGCATAGAACATTGAAGTCGAAACTTGTAGCAATCAGTCGTATAATCAGGTCAACTACCTATGTACAGATGTAGTTTGTTTTGAATTGATTTGAATTGATATAACAATGAAGTTGTAACAGATAAAGTAAAATGTTGTGGACTGTCACACAAACCGTTATCAAGCTGAAGTCATTCCATCATCATCAAATTCTAATAATTGGTTGTTTGTCGATTTAAATAATGTTGTGGCAAAAATGTTTTATTCGCAAAACAATTATGAGTTTAATTCTCTAGAACACCTATAACGAATAAGATAATTTTTAAACAAACTAAATCATAGAAATGGGTTTTACAATAATATTGTCACAGTCAGCTAACAGATGACAGTCAAAGCGTGCAACTAAGTCTCTAACCATTTTATGTTTCAGATATACAAAATACACAACTAATTCTCGATTATACATTGTGCATTTTACTCGTTTGTAATTAATTAAATTAGCATTTACTTTGTATCAGAATGTTACAATATATTTATTAATTTGTGCTTTCTTGAATTTATTAAAACGATAATTGAATAATTAGATGTATTTAAAGCACTAGCAGAAACTACCGATGTACAGATTTTAATATATATAAAATGTATTAACATTAACGTAAAACAAAACTTTCATTGGCTACTATATATATTTGTCTATACCTTTCTGTTCTCTAATGATTAGAGAACAAACAAATCAGTATTAATTGTTATTTCAATACTGAATGTTACGTTTGGGTGAATAGCTGTTCGATTCAGAGCGTTTTATGTTAATTTTTTTTAATCAGGTGTCTGCCATAATCAGTAGTCAATGCTAAGTGTTGTAGACTGGCGGAAATCCGTTATCAGTTAAGCTAATGTAATTTCCTGCTAAAGATATATTACATTGCATTATTATATTTTAAGATATTCCTCCTTAAGGACTTGGTCTGTTCAGTCACTTTCTTAAATGGAATCGATTATTTATGGTTGGCTTTGCGCTCACAATGTTTTCTTTATTCAAACTATAACTAACATGACACATTTTTTTTAATTTAATGTTAATAATTAAATTAACAGTGTAACTCTAAAAAAATGAAAATTACACATGAAATTATTCGTTCCTTATGAATGTCTTTAATATGAATGTAACAATTCTGTGGTTACATAGATACATATGAAGATTGAGTGGGAAGGTTATCCCTAACCATGTATTTGTGTGTGTTTGTGGGGGGGGGGGTTACCATGAGTGAAGCTGGGAGTAAAGAGAGCCATATTGGTTTAGAAATTGCTTCCTTAAGAGTTTCCAGAGGCTGATTGACGTTTGTTTCAATCCCATAAGAACAATGTTATTCGCGAATCCATATTTTTTTCGTTATTTTCTGGCCAAAAGATGTGTATGAGGTGTCATTTTTAATATTGCGCGTTGGGTTTGCTTTCAATATTTTGAATACATACGTTTTGAAAAAATATGTGAAAATAAAAACTTTAAACTAAAGTTTTTTTCTGTAAAACTATTTAGAAATTCGCAAAGCCAATCCAATGCGCAATTTCATTCTTGATCAAATGCAATTTGTTTTGAAAAATCAGTTTAAATATAACCGTTTATTTTGGAAACGTGTTACCGTATGTCCGGTTCGAATATCACATTGCTCTTATTGGATTAAAACGAACATGGCTGACAGCCTCTGCAGACTGTAAAAAATCAGTTTCTAAATGAAAGATTGTAAGGCGCTCATTGCTTACCAACTCCTTGACGTGGTGAAAATGTGATACTCGTTAAAACAATGTAGATCACGCAAAACACGGCATTTCCTAGGATTGCCAGGTAAGTACGCCAGGCATCTCCTAGTCCTTGTACCAAAACGATTTGACAAGGCGTTATATAAAACAACAGATATTTGTACTCAGTTTGTTATATTGGAGTCTAAGACATATTTAACAACCTCAGTGGATGTAAAGACCGAATTAGTTGACAGTTTACTTTTATGAATGTAGTAATGAGTAAAAAGAAGCACTGTTTAGTCAACCTTTTGTAGACGTTTTCCTTGTGGAGTACCGGGTATTGTACAGTCGGCGTGACGACATGGCGGGCCGGCCAGATGCCAGGCCAAACAGGGCGATGACTTCACTCTTCACGGCTACTCCCACGTTGAAACATCGCTGGTCTAGGCTTTCCCAGTAGTGTTCACGCCGATCGCAATCAATGAAGGACATAGAGGAACAAGTCGTATCGCTTAGCCTTCAAGGGCCTGGGTTACAGAACTACACCAGAGTACTGGTTGAATATTGAATAAACGTATCGACATCAATCAAACGAGAAAGCAAGGTACACATTTCGGATCTGTTTGAGTTATGATCGTACAGCCTAGCCTCTCGTGTCGGTGATGCTCACACAGCCTCTCCTGTGTCGGTGATGTTCAAACAGCCTCTGCCGTCGGTGACGCTTGCACAGCTTCTCCTGTCGGTGACGCTTGCACATCCTCTCCTGTCGGGGACGCTCGCACAGGCTCTCCTGTCGGTCGCACAGTCTCTCCTGTCGGTGACGGTCGCTGTCGGTGACGCTCGTACGGCCTCTCCTGTTGTTGGCACTCTATTTGGCGGCAAGAGCTGCCGCTGCAAAAATGATCATCTCGTCATCAGCATTGAATCACTTGTAGTTAAAATATAGCAAACATCAATATAGCTATACATTGGGCTGACGTACGTAGTGTGTGTGGTGATGAGCCACTCATTGATGTAGTCACGATTCTTGTGGTTGGGGAAGCGGGTCTGCCTGCAACGAGGTCAAGGTGCGGCTTTCACAAACATGAACGCTCTTGTTAACTGTTGGCATACTTTTGGCTGTGCTGTTTTCCAGATTTTCTAGTAACTTTGTAAACAAATAAAGGTATGATCGTATAGGTACGAGCATTTCAGAAGAATCTGGTTTAAGAGATATACCAATATTTTAAACACTGTTATCTACAAAAAATAATTCGTGTAAATAGAATATGGAGATATTCATTTTATGGAGGTGTCCAAAAAGTGACTGAACATCGAGTTAAACTCATATTACAGTAAAAGATTGAGTGTAGTGTTTTATAAAATGACATATAATGGAAAATGGCAGACCACAGTTTTACTACAAACTCCATTAACGTTAAAACGGATTCTCACGAAGTGGTTTCTGAAAAATAGCAATCCAATTTTCAAATAATTTAATTCAATATAACATATCAAGTTTCTTATTGATTATTTGAAAATGTAACTGAAACAAACTTATACTTTCAAAACTGGCTGCAAAGAACCGGAAACTTACTTGTACAATCGAGTACTTTACTACCCTTGACAATAAATTCAAAATGTGTGTAGTAAATTGTTCAGTATTAAAAGTGTTTTAACGTTTATTACTACAAATGCTGTAACCCCAAAATGGTGTTACCTATCACAATAGTTACCTCCGATTGTAAAACTGGACACTGAAACGATTGAGTATGAGTGTGTGCGCGTGTGTGTTTTAGACTTAAATGTGATATAACTAAAATTTGATTAAAATGCGATGTTAACAAGGGAGCACATAACAGAAATATATAGACCTCAAGTAAACTATCACACTACCAACTTTCTTAAGCAATGGTATTTGCTTGTGTTGAATGAACTTAGAAGAATGAATGGAATACAAATACTTTACAAATATTTTACTTGTTATTACAAACAGTGAGACAACGTCAGTTTTCTCACTAAAATTTGTATTTCTGAAGACTTATAACAGAATTTAAAAGTCCGTGTATTTTCAGATAAAACTTTATTCTTCATTTTATGTTCTAAATTAGATGTAAAATCCGAAAATATCTAGCCAGGACACCTCTTTAGTTACACCCTGTATATTTACTGTGTATATATGACTGTACATGTCATTATATTTCCTGGCCTTATTTCAAAGTAACAATGTTGTTGTCACGTACGTCTTTGTTACTGTTTGTACGAGACATACAATGATACATATTGACATGACACGACTCCATTTGTAGGCTGCGACAACTAAAATTACCGCTATCATTATAAAATTGCTTAGTTTACCATTTATTATTTGGATTCCATTACCGCGGCGTGATTTATACACTTAGCGTGTAGTCGATCTGGCAACGTTGCTACCTATTAGTATAAGTAATGTGAATGAGATACTGTAAATTAATTTAATATTGTGATTTTACTTTATACAGTTAACCTACCATTTGTAGTCACAGGCCGAGGTGTAGCGAGTGACGGGGTTAGCACGCAAAGAAATAATGAACTAGGGACACCTAGTTTATTTTATTACTAGATGTCCCCTTGTAATAAAATAATTAAACACTAAATACTTCTTAATATTTGTTTCACAATAACTAATCACTTCGGCTCTCTGCAGCTATAAGAATAAGGTATCAGATTCTACTTGATTGCAAATCTCTTCGATTGTTTTAAACCAGCCTAAAAACGTCTTAATAACAATTCCTCCATTTAAATTGTTTGAATTATATTATTTTTAATAGTAGCAATGTACTCTATGGAGCAGGTAACAAAGCTACAACCTTGCACATTACTAATATCTTATTGAAAGATTTGATGTCACTTCCGACAAAAATGATCAGCGTAAAAATAGTCTCTGAGTGGTTGAAGAATAGAAGTCGTGATGTTTGTAAAAAAATCTGTTCTAATAAAATGTTGACTTATATTTACAGACACGTCTGTCGGTATTCACGAGCTGAGGTGTTAGTTCTATGGGACACATGGTCTGGATCAGCTGGAACTGCCTCGCAACCACTACGTCACGTTTCCTCTGGTCTATTTATATAATAGCCAGTTTTTTTACCATCTATTTTGATAATTGAACATTATTCTTGCAAAATACATGTAATCTCTGGATGTTGTTAATACTTGCAGTAAAATACATGTCTTACTAAAACTCCGCCAATAATTAATAATAGGCTAACGATACAAATTAATATACCAATATACTTGTTATAAAATTAACTAAAAATTATTGCTTTTGTGTAAAATTGATAAACCTAACAGTTTACAAGATATTTTGAATTAAAAGTTTTAAATGACCACCATTTTGATTTGGCTAGTCATTCAGTCAAACTTTTCTTGAGTTATTCATTTTTTGTAAAAAAAAAAAAAAAAAAAAAAAAAAAAAAATACAGACAGATAGACACAAAAAAGAGCGTGATTCGATAAAACTTTATTCCTCATTTTCTGCTCTAAATTATTGAATCCGAAAATACATAGCCCGGACAGCTTTTTGGTTATACCCTGTGTACAGTAGGCTATATATACAATAAACGGTTCCACAACTTTTGGATGATGATTTCACGTGTAAAAGTGAAATCTTGTACATAATCATGATTACTGTACAAAGAACTTACTTTTTACGTCATTAGCGAGATTTCATCTTTTCAGGGGAATGGATCATGAGGAGTTGAACGAAAATCTTCAACGTAAGTCTGAGTCGAGTTAAGTATCAAATGAAAGGTCTATTGATGAGAAATCATTTGCCGCAAACCGGACTTCAAAAGGTTTATCCTTTCCAGAGTAGCGATCATTTGAATTTCAAAGTAACTACTATGATCGATATTTCTCAGTGATTTCACGGTTTCAAGTAAATTATTCTGATCAAAAATTACACTTTACGGAACACAATTATTCCAACAAATTAGATGATCAAATTATCTAAGGAAGAAATAACCGTTTTACAAGTGAAGTTATACTACTGTTGTGAAAGCGTTTCCATATTTCTTTCCACCTTTTATATCAACGTGTATAAAAATTTCATTATAAGGCGTTTGGATGTGTATTTATTAGAATTTTACCATAACACACCGGTAATATGGAATGCAATTTAACGCTCTTCGGAATTGAACCAAGGACACTGACTAGAATAGCAAATATAGTATCGTCTACAGCAGGTATTACTAGTTCCAAATTGTTATTAACACCGATCTGTGGACTTGCTGGGCGCCTGCCAGCCTAGTCTATCGTGGCTTGTATCTTGTCACTCCAGTACCTGTGCGTAATCAAATACTATCAAATAAACATTTGCATACATTTTTAACAACCGATGTCGAAACATTGTTTAGTAAATACGAACTGCTGTAGATGTTCCAATACTAACAAGCTCATGGGCTTGGGCAGCTGAAATAACTCCTATATAAGTTTGTCACATACTGCATGTTAGTATGAAAACACTTTGAGATGAACAAGTATTAGTGGTTAAACTTTATTAAATAAAATTCATAATATATAGACTAAGTGTATTTCTAGTAGCTCACTCGTTGTAACATCTTTACACTTTAAACATAAACACCAACTGCTATTAATTTCTGAATAACACCTGTCGATCGCTATTGGAAGTTGACTTAACAGCTCTCTATGGTAACATTGCTGCCAGCATCACTTTATATGTGACAAAATTAGTAACTTATTTGATTAAATTTCTGGGTACTATAATTTAATTCTGTTAAATCGTGAAAAAATACTAGCTACGCATACATTTCCTAAATGTTTTGTAAGATATTCTTTAAAAATATCAGAATAGTTAAAATTTTATTTTTGT
Source organism: Stictocephala bisonia (assembly GCA_035578905.1). Taxonomy (NCBI): domain Eukaryota; kingdom Metazoa; phylum Arthropoda; class Insecta; order Hemiptera; family Membracidae; genus Stictocephala; species Stictocephala bisonia. The sequence continues at coordinate 936,496 of JAQJVL010000134.1, forward strand.
TTGTTTATCTTTAATTTCTCAAACACAGGAGCAAATAATAACATTTTTCAAAATCTTTCTTGAGTAACATTTAATTGAAAATAAAATAAAATAGATCTTTAACAAAATAAAAATGTTAACTTCTTCTCGTCAAAATACTTTATTTAAAATTAAAAATCAAACTTAAATACTTTTCTCGAATAATGGTATAAAACAAAATTAAACTTTTCAATATGTCAAATTCTTTTCTATAAATTCTTTATATATGTTTCTTAAAAGGAATGAATGTATGATTGAATGATTCTGCCTCAGGAATGTTGCTTCCAGAAAACAGTCGATTTTAACGAAAGACACTGCCCTGCCCAACACATAAACGTTCCGCACAACCAAACAACACTCGCTGTGCAGCACAACTTCTCAAAGCTTCCCAAGGGAAAATTGTCGAACATCGGAACGTAGCGGAAGAACGGTTCAAAAAGCGCCGAACTTAATACAGAAAAAACGGAGGCGAAACAGGCTGAATGACCGTTCCTTGAAGTATTTACGTAGACTCCTCCACTACATGCAAAATGCCTCAAACAAAAGTTTGTTGTAATGTTTGCAGATTAGATCACTTTTTGAATGTATATTAAAAAAAATTTGTATCTCAATGGTAAATCCCATAAGGAATCTGAACATTTTGAGCTCTCATATCTACGTTACGAAACAAAATATCGCAAAACTGTCCAGAATACAAAAGTTTTAAAACTACGTTTTCTATCAATAACAATAATAAAATACGGAGTGTTCCATAAGAAAAAACAAAGTTGACTAATGGAAAATGGCGGTCATATTATTTAAAATTTTATAAATTTTTTTCACAAAAAAAACTGTTTCAAAACAAAAGTTCCCATTGTTGTCAGACTTACAGCCTCCAAGATCACAATGGTAGCCCATTTAAAAAAGACATCCTGTATGTATATATTCAATACAAGTACCTACACGTCATACAACACACATTTATTAGAATCAAGTACAAATATTCTGGCGATTGATTTCAGTAAATAAAGTTTACTTCCTCACAACATATGGATTCTTCAGGATTTTACTTATTCAAGGCCCAAATATCCTGTGTGCCAAAGTTAGAGAACAGATACCTGGGTGAGGGCTTTGCGTTTCATATATTAAAATATCTTACCGTCCTTTAGGTAATTCAAACGTTTACAAAATTTAAAAAGATTACTGGCATGTGAAGAAAAATAATAGACGTATCGTGAGTTATGGGATTAGAATATAAAACATCATGCTGTGGGCGGGCGGTGGTCATTAACTTGCCGATAGAGCGCGCTGATAGGCGGCGTCCTCTGTCTGCCCACGGAGGAGGTGCGACAGTCACGCAGCATGGTACACACACAAGAGGGAATACGCTCATATAAGTGGAGCTAAACGTTAATGGTACTACGATCTCTGCTACAATTATTTGTAGCCTACGTGATCTACAGTAGGCCTCCCAGCTACAAATAGTGGAACTAGCTCTCGTTACAGTTTTGTACAACAGACTATACTTATTTTAACTGTAGTCGATATTACGCTTCAATTAATTATAATTAAATACGAAACTCACCATTTTATTTGTAAAAAAACACTGCAAATTTAAGCAAATATTGTTTTCTAGGTAAAACAAAGAACAAATATCATTTATTTACTACTAGCTGTTTACCGTGGCTTGTTGCTACGGGATTAACATATAATAGTATTGTTTTAGTTTATTTTTAAAATGTTAAATTTCAATAAGCCTATTTCAAAAGTGTTTATTTTATTTCTTTTTATCTAACAGCTGATGGTGTCAAATAAATAAAGTAACTCAATGACATTGTCCTTAAAACTTTAAAGGCCACTGGGGTGTCCTTGATTTGGAATCGAATGAAGCCATGCCAGAAACCTTCCCTGCATTACCAAATGCAGGGAGTGATTTGGTAATGCATAAAGGACAGACAGAAATATATTCGTATATATATATATATATATATATATATATATATATATATATATATATATATATATATATATATATATATATATATTTTTACCACTCTGACTACAGTTTAAAAAAGGACGATGTTATCAAAAGACCATTGATAAACTTGGCAACAACTAAGTTAATTTTTTTTAAATATCGGGCCTATTAGGATAAACCAAAGTCTACGTAATACTGTTATCGGAGAATGTAATCTGAAGCATGCTCATCAACATATGAATGAGGCATTCTTCGGACCTTCGCATGGTTTGCTATCAATTACCTCAATCGATACAAAGATATTGTAGTCACCGCTATCGGCCCGTTCCTTACAACAGGTAGTCTACAATTAAACCAGCCTTAATAATACATTTGGGCCGAGCATAACACCTCCAATATCGGAATAATTCAGGTATCCGACGCCACATAAGGCGATTTTGTATTTGTCCCGGGGTTGTCCGCGGTTTCGCGGTCGTAACCAGTTTGCCCACAATCCACTTTGTTCGGACATTTGATAGGAAACACCCATTCCCCGATCACTGACTTATGATACGGTGATTGGTTTAATTATTGCAGTCTATATCGTATTTTTAAATATTTATCCCTTTTAATTTTCTTACTTTATTTATTTTTTTTTAGGTGGGGGTTATTGTACAAGGATTATTACTTCACTATGATATCTTATAACCACTGGCACCATCGTAGTCCACTTCCTTCTTCAGAATAAGTGTACAGGCCTTGATTATTGATTATATCTCACGCAATAGGTTTATTGTTTGGTTGGTTTATTGGTTTTACTGTCAATAAAAGTATATACTATGGTTTCATGATGTTAAAAACAATACAATAGTAAAACATAATATTGATTTTAAATAACTAGTGTAAGATTACTATAGTAATTACTGTAAAACAAGACAGTTATTGTATATTGGCCATAGCGTAAGCATATTTATAAATGTCACACTGGCAACGTCGAGGAGTCATTCCGTTATGTTGATAGCCATATGCTGTAGTCATCAGCCGTTAGTTGGCAGCTGTACCGCTACATAACGCCAGTGCAGACCACCTGCTGCTATTCAAACTGATCTACACTCAGTCCAAGCACGGAAGGGTGGACGGACTTGGGACTGATTCGCCCTGGGTGACAACAAATTTCAGTATACCATAACAGTATAATATAAACACGCAGTAGCGAAGCTTAGCCAAGCGATGGTAGCGAATTTAGCGGTGGTATAGAAAAAAAGAGATTTGATTTGAACATTTCCACTCAATTAAATTGTATTGCTACATAAATAAACTGCAATGCTCTCATCTAGCGGAGAGATGCTGTACCTCTGCAATACGACCACTAGGATCGCTAGAGTCGAGCATTTGATATTTTTCTCAAATTTTCGCTACTGTGTGTTTTTATTATACGGTGACACCACACTGCAACAAAACGTAAAATCGGAAATATTTTGTTTATTTTTGTTTATTGCGTGAGTTCTACTTAATGTTTCATTATAAATAAGCATAAAAGCGAAGTAAGTGACATTTTTTACTTTACTTATCACCATTTTTATATACTATTGTTAAGTTAAAATTAACATAGTTATACAGTGTCTGGACAAGTATTAAATGAGAATAACTGCAGCTAGAGTACAAAATAAAAATCAAATTAAAAGTTTATAATTGCAATTGTTATCTATTAATGTCAGTGAACTGTATGAATTAGGCCGGTGGCATAGCTAACGGTAATGGGCTAACACCATGAGTGCGTGAGAGAAAGGTAATCTTTCTGCCACCTTCAGTCATTGGATATATAGATAATCATTGATTATAGAAACAAGAAGACTGTTCGCTCATATAGGTCCCGCGAAGCCGGTTTTCCGGTTCGATAAAATTAGTTCATTTTCAGTGTTGGCAGGTAGCCATCGGTCCCTCTCTCCCATCCTTCGTCCACCCACTCCCCCTCTCCCTCCAGCACTGGCTGAAGTAACTAATAGCTGAGCTAACAGTAAACCAAACAGTCGCCCAAGCGCTTATTTGAAACTAAACGTTAGATAGATGCACATGCGCTCGTCTACAACAAATACATTTCTTTCGACAGTCTGCTTGTCTCACTGGTACGTAACAAAAGACTCAGGTTGGGAGACTGTTCAGCAATGTTCATTGTTTACATAGGACCGCTTCACGAAACAACTTTCATAGTAATACCGGAACAAGAAACTACAACACGTTCTTTGTTTTGACCTAGTTAAAAACCCGTTTATAGACCACTGCAAGTATACGTTTTTACAAAGGTAAGCGAGTCAGTCCAGTGACTGACCTTGGTGTTTTGCGCAGCAGATTTCGAGGTCAATGTCGTGTCGGCTAGGTGGCACGCCGTTCTGCCAAGACAGACGGAGGCGGTCGTGTGTGTGTTTGAGGGGGCGCCTGAAAGTAGCCCCTGGAAAAGTAACCCCCCCCCCCGTGGAGGCATACGTCACTTTTACGTCACAACTTTTCCAGTCGCGTACACCCACGAACACTCGCCACAGTGATATTTCAACCGTTTGTTCATTTTGAAACTATTAAATGGTGTATTGTTATCATTGAATGATATTACATAATGAATTAAGATCATGACCGTACTAGATGGATTTGTGCTGCTGGAAAAGTATTCCTTGGAAAAGTACCCCCCCCTCCCAGGATTGTTGAGCGGACTGTATCAGTAATATTGAAGGCGTTTGCGTTTTGTATTTGATGCTTAGGCACAGGTAACAGACATAATATATATTCTATTCTGTGTGAGTTGGTTTGATGTATTATGAATTAATTGTAAATAACCGGAACATTCCTTAAAATTCAGGAAACAACATTTTTTCTTTTTTTTATATAAACCTGATAAACTAATTAATCAGTTATTTATCATTCTATAACGATAATCGTTGTCTACCTATTAGTTAAGCATTATTAGTTTTGTAATAATTTAGTAAATTAGCCCAAGGCTAGGTTGTCTAAATAATTTACATTAAAATTGATTTATGGCAATATATTAGGCTAATACTAACTACCTTAAATTGAGACCAAATTTCAAAATTATATGAAATTGATAGTATCAAGAGAATTATACTGTAAAGCCTTTGGATGCCTCGCATGATATTAAATGATAGGCCTAAGTGAAATTATATGTAACGTAAAAATTATAATGGTGATAAATAATTTAACTTCATTATTAACCCTTCTCAATTAAATTCGAGTTCTATAATTGGATTGATAAATCAAAATAATTTTATTTTATTTTGTCATATAATTTTATTACACTTATTGCTGTATTCGATAGTGTAAAATAATATACGATAGTGGTTTTTATTGTGTCTGAAGACTTAAAGAAATGTTGACATAAACTGTTCTTATTTACGTTTGTCACGTAAATGATCATAGAAAAATTAATTATCAAACATTCATCACCATATTATTTGCCGTTTTAAAATACATATTTTGTGCAAATTTAATCAAAATATTTAAAGCAGTTTATGAGGAAAACGCAAATTAATATGTTTTGGAGTATAACATCAGAAAAAAATTAAAATGTTAATTAAATTAAATAAATTATCCTGATATATTTTTTAAAGACAGCTACATGCCATACATATTTTAAAAAAAGACAAAAATCAGTCCATTCGTTTGGTCTTAATGCACTTGGGAAAAGTACCGAAATGGTTTGTTGACCTTTGTTGTACATCCAACATAAAACATGATTTTAAAAATTCCGAAAATGCTACTACGGTTTGATATAAATTGTTATTAATTTTTCACACAAGACTTCAGTTTCTTACGCGAGTTTAACTGGATTTAACATAAAGCTTTTAATTGTAATTTACCACCCAATATAATTACTCATAATGGGCTGATATTCCGAAATCCAAGAACAAAAACTTGACATAAAACACCACAATTTGCATAGGTTCTTTGATTATATTCCATTATATTATTCCTACAAAATATCGTGCAGACATTTTTCGAGATTTAGTGAATATGGTACTTAAGAAGTACAATAAAATAAGCACAATTGAGTTTTATACTGTAATATTATATAAATAAATAAATATTCAACGCGTAGAAATTGTTTCATATACATGTTGTCTTAAGATTTTTTAAATATTTTTACTAAGACAGTCGTTGCAATGAATTTATAAACTTATTAAAAACAACAAGGTGTCCATTTGAATTCAAACCGAGATACAATATCAAAAGTAAAACAATATTCGGAATGTTATGATTGTGAAAAAGGTTCTTGTGAGAAATTCTATCGGTTTTGTGAGAAATTCGGTAGCGATGCTGATTCGGTGTTTGACGTGTACGGTCCTAACGTAATTTGTAATAAACATGTAAACTGATATGTATGTAACTGCATTCTTCCATAGTAATATCGTGTGTATAATAGCCTATGGATTTCGTGAGTTTTACAACTAAGAACGCAGTTTACCGACTATCTTAAATAAAACAACCGTTTTCTTAAAAAAAAAAAAATAATAAAAAAAAAACAGTGTACTTGTCATAAATATAAAATTCTGAAAGTACAAAAATTTAATGAGATGTATTTTACTCCGTATAAAAATTGCGTCGTTATCGGATAAATAGTTAAATGGTAAATACATAAAGATGAAATTTGATAAAATCATGTAAAACTCGGTACGACGATACCGTTTCTGTCTCTGTATAAAATATTAATACGTATGACTAACATTTAATAGTTAAATTAATTTATGTAGATTTATCCACATTTTTTATGTGTGTAGGCCCTACTGTAGATAAATAAATTATAGACCTTCAAAACTATAGTTCACAACTAGTTGTAGTTTTCAAACGCCTGCAACTTGGCTGCGGCAATCTCAAGGCTGAGCCAGCCCAGGGGGATACTTTTTACCGTATTTGTTTGTAAATTAATATTAGACTATATCATTACATTCAGCGAGTTTACTAGATCGATCGCGGGGGGTCCCTTTCCAGTCGCGGACACCAGTTTCGTCAGCTGTCTAAATAACGTTTTTGTGACGTCAAAGTGACGTAGGCAGTTGTTGGAGGAGTACTTTTCCAGGAGCTACTCATCCGCTACCCCCGTGTGATGGTAAGGCCTTACGATAAATTATATTTTGGGACTCCTGATTAGAATGGACTTAACTGTAGCAAAATAGCGTAACTGTGCGTGAAATCAATGATGAAGTACAGTGAGTGGCATCATGGGACTCTGTAGTCACTGGAAACCTGGCCTCCAGGTACAGGTGACGCGTCACTCAAGAAACTCAACTCTACAACGGTTTATTGCACTTTTCATTTTATAAATCTGAATTTTGCCTCAGTAGGTTTTGTCACCTCATAGATTGTGTAACCTACAGGCCTAAATAATACTATTGAACCATTTCACTACAAAAAAGTAGGCCTATATCCGCTGAATATTACGCAATATAATAAACTCTTTAGGAATGTTTAATTTCTATTTACAGTACTTATATTTTATGTTGAAATACTACTTATATTTAAGCCCTACCAGCATAAATATTTACTTCGTAATATACTTGTTTTAAATTATTTATCTTTTAAAGTTGAATTTATTTATATTAAGTAGGTTGGGGTGACAAAATTCTTGTGACTAACGACAAAGTTTCCAGGCAGGACGAATCTATTAAGACCAAAGTTATTTTTTCTCAAATCAAGCAAAAACATAGCTCCACTGGTAGATATATATATATAGAGTGTTTCATTTAACGATTGTTAACGATTTAGACAGACAAATTTTTTTAAAATATGCTCGATGTTGATTGCTTATAAAACCAAAAATCAAATATCTTTTTTTGAACAAACTTTTTTCTGCGTATTAATACTGAAATTGGCTATCTTGCGGAAAATGAGTTAGAAACTACTGGACGCTAAAATGGCACCGAGCTACCAACAGTTGCGCAATAGACTTTTTAAAATTCGTCAACTCGTTTGGTTAAACTTTAGAGACCTAAAGTTTCACCTCGGCCAGCAGGGAATCAAAAAGCTTCCCACCATTGTAATGCAGATGTTTTTGGAATAATGAGGTCTTATGAGCTGGAATAGTAAGACAGCTGATTGTTAGTGTGTAAGTTGTAGTGACGAGAGACGTGGATGGAATATATATATATATATATATATATATATATATATATATATATATATATATATATATTATGGACGTCTTACTGTTTACTTTGAAAAGAGTTCTGCATTAAAAACGGCAAGGCTTTTTACAGATAGCTCTAATAGCTCTAATAGCTCTTTTCTGCTTTTGAAATATATGCGACATTATAATAGTCTGTGCCCCATATGTGAGAAAGGGATAAATAAGACTATAGTAAGCCGTTAAAAGAACGTCCGGGTCAGAAAATTTAGATAGGATTCTTAATACGAACATTCCAGAGGCCAGCCTTTTGATGATATAGGCTAATTAATTTGAGTATAGAAATTAAAGTTATTGTCAAGATAAATCCTCAAAAACTTAACAGTTGGACATGAATCGATTTTTTTCTCATTGCCACAAGAAAATTCATGCAATAATTGCTATTGTTATTTCTTATTTTAAAGAGTATTATTTCTGTCTTTTCATTGTTAACAATGAGTCCATTCTGTTCGGTCCAGTGAAGAGATACAGCGGATTCTTCAACGTTATTACCTCAAGGACTTTGCTGTTAGGAACTGAAATGACCAAAGACGTTTCATCGGCAAAAAGATATATTTTAGCATCTGACAAAGAAAACTGCAAGTCATTAATAAAAAGAAGAAAGAACAAAGGCCCTAGCACCGATCCCTGAGGGACGCCTTAATAAATAATTGAGTTTGAGGAATGCGATGTCTTTAAACAGCCATATGCATCAACATAAGGAATTTACACAACTTGGATACGGCATGTTATAAATTATAAATAAATTATAAAAAAATGTGTTTTTATAATTTATTCGTTTTTTTTAATAATATATTTAATTAGAATAATTCTAAGTATGTGTATCATTAAAAATAATTTAAAAAATAAAATACGCTATACAATTGTCAACCTCGTCAATTTTGCCAATACAAATAAGTTTAACAACCGACTTTTTCGTTTAAGAGTGGTCTTTTGAGATACGGCAGACCACTCCTGTCTCCCCGTAATTATGATAAAAGTTTCCAATTAAGTAAATTATTCTGAAAAAAGTGTGAGAACACGAATGGGTGGTCTTTGTTGTAAAATGTTCACCAAATCATAATCAATTAACAACACAAATCTACAGTTGAGGCGTCAGCTTTGTATACTTCGTCGTCAAGTTGCTAAATAAGACCTGACTGCATGACTCGGGTAAGCGTGGGCGATTCGTGTCAAGAGGTCGCCTCACGACTGGCTTTGTTCGAAATGAGGTCAAGCGAGGAATAGGTCTCAAGTATTGCATGAACAAACAGAATGGCACTGTTATATATGACTGCAATACGTGTGTTCGAAAAATTAACAACTAACACGTCGAAAATGAAACTGCAATAATAATATTACCCAGGATGATCCGAATTCCACTCCAATACGGGTACTAACAGTCACATCTGGCTCTTAGCAATGGTGAAATGTACACAAAATGACGGATTTGACTGTTCCTAAGAATCTCAAACTACAGTTTAGGGTACGAGACAAGCGCAGGATACGACAGTCCCAATATTACAGTTTGAAATTTTGGCACAAGTTCTGAAACTTACTAAAAACACACAAGAAAACCCTAAAACACTAAATTACTGAATCACATTAGCATCGAATCTAAATGAGAAATCGAACACCGACTTGTGAGGGCTAGTGTTCGTTAACTGCCAATCTGCATCTCTCGCTGGATACTTCTACACTTGGTCTCATACTTACGAAAGTCTGGCCTTTGTCAAGACACATTTGGACAGGCAAAATAAAGTTGTTTGTAAATTTTAGAGGCTCAAAAAAGTCAAAAGCTCGGGATTCGTAAATGCCGGATGTGTGTGATGCTAATCGCAATCGGGCATAAATTCAGATGTGGCTAAGGATTGCACTAATAGGTTATGATGTCGGATGTGGCTGATGATTCTCTTAATAGGGTGTGAAGTCGGGTGTGCCTGATGATTCTCTTAATAGGGTGTGAAGTCGGATGTGGCTGATGATTCCCTTAATAGGGTGTGAAGTCCGGATGTGCCTGATGATTCTCTTAATAGGGTGTGAAGTCGGATGTGGCTGATGATTCCCTTAATAGGGTGTGAAGTCCGGATGTGGCTGATGATTCTCTTAATAGGGTGTGAAGTCGGATGTGGCTGATGATTCCCTTAATAGGGTGTGAAGTCCGGATGTGGCTGATGATTCCCTTAATAGGGTGTGAAGTCGGATGTGGCTGATGATTCCCTTAATAGGGTGTGAAGTCCGGATGTGGCTGATGATTCTCTTAATAGGGTGTGAAGTCGGATGTGGCAGATGATTCCCTTAATAGGGTGTGAAGTCCGGATGTGGCTGATGATTCGCTTAATAGGGTAAGAAGTCGGATGTGGCTGATGATTCCCTTAATAGGGTGTGAAGTCGGATGTGGCTGATGATTCCCTTAATAGGGTGTGAAGTCGGATGCAACCTATTTCCACGCAAAAATGAGTCCGACTGCAGGTATAAGTTGAAGACCAAGAAATTTTATTTAAAAATGGAAATAAAAAGTTAATACAATACGTCGTGTGTTTATGGTAGTCAATAGTGGATGGTAAATGTAAAGAGAGAAGTAAAATTGTATAAAATATAGTAGTTAGAAAACATTTCAAAAGAAATACCTATAGATACAGTAACACCTATTATTAATACCTATAGATCAATTTATCCTATTAAAATCAATAGTGATGCACATCGATCTAAATCTTCTATATTACAAACCTTTTTGAAAAAAATTCAATTAATTTGAACAATATCGTTTGAACTTTTCACTCTGCTGTTCCTTTTTGAATCTTGGTTGTGCTGGGCATGCGATTTGTAGAAGTTTAAAAATGTATAACTAGCATTGGGTTAACACATTATTACTTTGGTAATTAAATATGAATAGAATAAACGATTTGATTGTCACCTTTCACAGTCAGCCGTGTTCTGAATAACGCCCACATTCCCCAACGGCAAACAACATTTTATTTACAATATTATCACGCGCTTTGCTGAGACCGTAAAGTAAACATTTGTTAGTCGTGGGTGACTGTGCTATCACATGAGAGTAGATGTCATGATATTGCTATCCGAAGTTGTCTCTTTTGGTAATAAGACTATTTCACTTCATCTTTCAGTGGTATACAATTAGATAAAATTTCACTAGGTGAACACATAAGTATCGCATAAGATGTCCTAAAACAGCTTATATTAAGAAACGAAATAAAATCGTCTTTATTTGTCAAGGACTAGACTGTCCTCTCTACCTCCTTAATAAGTGTAATCTTGGTTGTTTTTTTTCTTTTTTTAATGAATTTTCGACACAATTTGCTTTTCTCAATTTATAAAGTTTCTAACTATTTTACAGAATATCTAAACATTGTAAAATCATCAGTCGGTCTAATATCAATCTAAATGCTCCTAAATAGATTTTTATCCGATTGTCAACAATACAAGAGTAAAAAGACAACAAAACAAAAACTACTCTATTTCGAACTAACAGTCTATTTCCAAAATGTTACTTCCTGTATAACCACGGACATCTATTTAACAAAGTACTTTATAATTATTATCCATTGGGTGCATTGTTTATGCAGCGATCTATTCAAAACGGGAAATATTATTTTTTGTTATAACCTAGATATTGTTTTCTTAACAAGGTTTAGAAATGTTTGTTAAGATCGAGTTCAAGTTAACCGAGAGAAATTATGCAAATGTGTTTATAATATCGGTGACTTGAGGTTATGTGGTCAAGGTGATTTAATCACAAATAGAAATTTGCATAGTACTCGAAAGGCTGGCGGAGGCAAGCTTGGCTCTAAATAGGGTCTAGAATATAAAGTTACGGACCATTGTGTTGCATGCTAAACCAATAAGGTATGGTAAGTTTATGAATTATTTTATTACAGTTAACATATTTTACGTTGGGTAGATGTCACGAGGTAAGTGCTACCTATAGGTATTACCGGTTATAACGCTCCCTACACATATCGATCGGTCTACTATGTAATAATATGTGATACCAACTCAAGACCTAACAAGTTGGTCCTACCAAACTAGTTGATTAAACTTAGTTAGACATTTTCAGTGATAAATATGTGCAGTAGGCCTACTCGCCATATTAATACAACTTAAATGTTAATTGTAACAAATTAAAACGATACAAAATGACAATATGTTATGTGGAATGGACAGCGTCGTCTTATATAAAATTATCAATGTTAATTAATAAACCTCATGTGTTCACTTACAAGATATTCACAGTGTAAAATGAAAAAGACACAATAGAAATGATAAAAGTGGTATTTTTTTAGGGTTCATGACATTTAAAAACTTTGTATTTGGTACAAGCAATCGTATTATTATTAAAATTCACTTTTTATTGTCTTATGTCTGTCTCTGTGTCTGTGCGTGTGTGCGCGCGCGTGCGTGCGTGCGTGTGGGTGTGTTCTCGGACATTTAATAATATACTTAATAAAGATGAACTTGTATTGAATTTGTTACTTAGAGAGTAATTGTGCATATTGCTTTAAATTGTAAATTAAAATATTAAAAACAAGCTATGAGAAACATACTGCTATAAAGAGTTGAGTTTCGTCTACCTGTTTGCGAACACGTTTAGGGTGCGCGTTTGGAGTTCTGGGGTGGGGAAAATCCAGTTGGCGAAACTTGAGGCGTAGTTTTTTTTTGTTCTCCTAATTCTTAGAACAAATCGGATTTTTATATTAAAAGTCACCATATATATTTAAACAATTATTTGAAATTATTACGAAACAATACATAGAACCCTACTTAAATAACAAACAACAATTAGTAACAGTGCAAATAAAAAACAATGAAACTATATATTTCTAATTATTTAAATGTTAAAGATAATTTAATCAGTACAAAATAAGAAATCGTTAAATTAATATTTCTTCTATACTACTAGCGATACTACTGTATATTAAATCAAATACGGGAACAATTACAGTACAAAGTTATAATTCTAAATATTTAAAGTAAAAAATCAAGTTCAAGTTACAAAACTCTAAAAAAAAATCATAAATCACCATGTTGAATAAAAATGTACTGTATTGTGAATTTGGCTGACCTGTATTTAATTTTTTTCTTTCTTTTTTTCTATGCTTTGTCCAGTTTTATATACAATATTATAAAAATAAAATAGTCTATCATCTATATTTATAAAAGAGGATGTTTGTATATATATGTTTGAAGTTTATGCGCTGCCAAACCATCCAACCGATCGCCATGAAACTTTAGAATGTTGTCCTGTATCAATGACTACAAATACACTAAGACGAAAAGTAGCCATGTTAAAATTTCAGACCAGTCGTCCAGGTAGAAACTCGACTTTACGCAAACGGCCACTAGGAGGCACGAGCGCTCGCCCGCCTGCTCCCTGTCTTTCGGAGCAGCGCTCATAGCGGCTGTTTGCGTAAGCTTCCCTCCCGCTTGTCTGAAAAATTCCCATAAGAACTTTTTGTCTTAGTGTATTTGTAGTCATTGCCTGTATACTCCCGAGATGGTTTCTGTGAAGTTTGATGCAGATCCGTCCACAGGGTCCCACCCCACGGGCTCCTAAAGATCCCATGTTATTCAAATGGAGAATCTGAATTGTTTACAAAAAACATATGACTGTGTGGTTTAATGTAGTTTCACATGCCATAAGCAGATTGAAGTTCTCACGACAACAGTACTGTATATGTTTTGATTTATTGTAGTTCTACATTTCACCTTGAGAGTGTAGCATGGTTTTTTCTATAATTTTTTTATTGCTTTATTTTGGTATGTCAATGAAAAATGAAAGGCGAGACAACGTCCGCCGGGTTCAGCTAGTATTGTATAAATGTATCAATGCTACTAGATTCAACACTAATAAGATATATCACTTTTTTAAATTATGTACAAGTGTGACGTCACCAGACTGTGAGTGACCTTGGGTTTAGTGTCAGCTGTTGCATGTACTGCCCGCGCTGCCGCCTGTTATGTAATCTAACGTCCCCCCACACACTGACAAAGCAACAGAACCTCCTTGATGTAATCGTTATTTACTGCTCTAGATCATGTTCACCTTCAACTAAACAGCCGAACGAAGGTGTTGGTATTGTAATATCCTGTCATTGCGGAAAAAATTATGACGAAGAGAAAATAAAGATTGAATTTAAAAAATCCAAGAATTCAAATAGTTCCTTAGTTAACTTTTATCTGGTTCACTCTATTGTGCTTGTGAATAACTTAAGAGTAGTTATTTATGTTTATAGTTATAAACATATCAAATTCTCCTGCTCCTTTTTTAACTTTTGAGGAAAGAAATGTTAGAACCCTGGACATTCACAATTGATATAATATTCACTATTTAATTCATATAACATTTAGCACTGTAAACAGTTTTTGGATAAACTTATTAATTTGAGTTTCTTTTTTTTCATTTAATATCAAATTGTGTTTTACGTGATATCTAATAGTTTGTAATTTAATAGATCATTGAATATGAACATTAAAATTGTTCAAATGACCATTTAAAGTAAGGTAATAGCATTGATTTTATAAACAAATAGATCTCCCATCCAATGTTAAATTTTGAGTCTCAAGATATCAGCTGTTTTTGTGGTCCATTGTGGAGCGCTAGTGTAGTCCCATGTAAATGTAATGCAGTTTAAACCAGCTGTGGTTGCGGGCCTCACTCACTAACTGCTCTTTCACACGATCCGGCGCGGGCCGTGCGGCGCCCGCCGCGCCGCAAGCATGATGTTTTCACACGATGTTGGTTTCGTCCGGCGCGCGCCGCGCGGCGTTCCCGCATTTTGACTGTTCAGTTGAGGCTGAGCTATTATAATGTTAACATCGCGGAAGAAGAAAGTTTTAGCTATGTACTTGCTATGGAGACGGCGAATAAGAAGAAAAAATAGGCGGTTTTAAATTCACCCATTGCTTAAAAATCGAAGTACTTCTCAAAGTTTTTTTCAATTCATTGCGGAACAGTGGGGAAAGATTCTTTTCGTACTTTCGCATGTCAATCAAATCGTTTGATGAACTTTATGACAAACTGAAAGACAAGCTGCAAAAACAAGATACAAACATGAGGGGAACTCCATCCAACCTATGGAAATGCTTGCCGTTACAATAAGGTAAGTTTATATATATGTACAGCGTGTTTCGCGAGAGGTGGGCAAAACCTTGGGAAATGGTTCTATTTTAATTTTGGAACTTTTATTCTTTGCACCTCCAGTGGCAGATCCAAGACTGGAGGTTCGCCCGCGCGGCGCGCGCCGGACCGTGTGAAAACCTCAATAAGAAACAATAGCCCTTTGCAGAGTGGTCCGGCGTGGACGCCGCATGTCCGGCGGGAATATGCGCGCCGCGCGGCGTCTCCGCCGTACGGCGCCCGCCGGATCTCGTGTGGAGAGACCTATCTACTCCCATAGCCCAACGCCGCATCAGGCGATCGCCGCACGGCGCTCGCCGGATCGTGTGAAAGACCACTAACTAACAAAATTACTGCCACAAATATTCCTATTAGATGGTTTATCTATTGTAGGTTTATATAATCAATGGTAATACATACAGTAGACTTGTTGGGCTAGTTATAATGTCCATTATTTAAATCAATGTTTTAATGTACAGCATACTGTTTTGAAGAAACAAATTGCAAATACAATATATTACAGCTGATATCGTGGGACCAGTTTTTACTGAGAAATCAGGACTAGTTACTCCATTAGCTTGCGGTTAGATAAATAGGATAGATACACAAAGAAATGTGTTTTCCTCTTTTTTATTGCATTCAATTTAGCTATGTTAACACGTTAAATCAATTTCTTCTTTGAATTATTTATTGGAAAATTATTAAAAAAGGAATAATTAATCAATTCTAAAATAATCCAATAAGATGTCTTTATTACTTTTCTATTCCCGTTGACTTTTTCCGACACAGTTAATTGTTTCATGGCCAGATAAAGATGAATTTTTTACAAAGGCTTTTTGGGTATTAAATTCCATACTAAAGTCTGCACAGGCTGTCTGCCATGTTGATTTTAATCCCATAAGAACAATCATATTTGCGAATAAATATTTTACGTTAACTATTGACTAAAAGTTGTCTGCGAGGTGTCAATTATAAACATTATCATATTGCGCATTGGATTTTGCTTTTGATATTTTGAATACATACGCCTAGTTTTGAAAAATAAGTGAAAATAAAAACTTCAAACTATAAATTTTTATATCTTTTTCTATAAAACTTGTTAGGAAATCGCAAAGCAATAATTCTAACGTGCAATTTCATTCTTGATCAAATGATATTTGATATTTCATACGGAAAAAATCCGTATGAAAATAACTGTTTAGTTTGAATACGCGTGATCGTATGTCCGGTTCGAAAATAATATTGTTCTTTTGGGATTAAAACCAACATGGCTGAAAGCCTTATATCTTAAGACAAAATATTAGTTGACATATCTACATAGCAACAAGAGCTTAAATACAAAACAGTTTTTAATAATGATGAAAGGTTTTGGTTTCAAACAATTAATATTTTATTACACAACAGAATTTAAAAAATCAAAAACAAGAATTGACAATATCTTTTCAATTTTTCAGTTTTAAACAACAATTAGTAATATATTTGTAACATGCTTATCAGATCACTACGCACAAGTTGCGGTTTTTAATTTACTTAAATATAATCCCAATGTGCCGAAGTACAAATATATTACCATTATCTAAATCAAACATTTTAATTTTAGAGAGTTATTGAAAAATGGACATTAGGAGACGGACTGTCTGTAAATAATATGTAGGATAATTTCTCTTCTATTCTAACAAAACAATTTAATTTTCCTTTTCCAACTAAAAAAATATAATTTCAAGAAATATCATAATGAAAAAAAATAAACTATCCAAAGACGCACTCTTACTACAATGAAATGTAAGAGAGAGATATTTATCTTTCTTAGAGAGACTTAGATTTGTCACATCCACATCGTCAACATTTTAATAAAATAAAATCAGCATCTATATGCTGATTTTATTTCATTTATTCTATATATTATATTTCATTAATTATATATACTTCTATAAGTATAATTAAAACAGAAAAATCTGAACATATAACAAATTTAATAGAAAATTCCAACAATAAATCAAAAACTTATGAAAAATAATCAATCAAATCAAATGTGGAAAGATAAGTAAATCGATTAATAAACCCTACAAGATTCTTATGAAAATATAATTAAAGACTCAAAAACAATATCTAATACATTCGATGAATTTTTCATAAAAACTGTACATAATAATAATAAAAACAAACAAATAAAACTGTAATATAGTTATCAAAACACAATATAAAGCATATTCCTTTATCAAACTACTAAATAAGAGGTTGGTAATGTAATTAAATAAATAAAAAAAAGTCAAGTGCAGTGGGTTTTGAAATATCATCTAAATTGCTGAAAGAATGGCATGAAGAGATATCATTTCCTTTAGAACATATTATTAATCAATCCATGGAACATGGTTCATTTCCACAAGCCCTTAAAAAAGCAAAAAAATAATTCCTTTACTTAAACAAGGGTCACATTTAGAATGTAATAACTTACGACCATGTATTAGTTGTATCTAACATTAGAAAAATATTTGAAAAAATCATTTCAATTCGTTTAAATTATTATCTTGGCAAATTTAATATTCTTTTTAAAAGTTAGTACGGATTTAGGCAAAAATGACAACAATTAATGCAATCTACAAATTATTAAATAATAAAATATCCTTACTTGATAAAAAAGAAAGAACGATGTCAGTATTTTTTTTTTATCTATGAAAAACATTTGATTCAGTTAATCATGATTTATTAGTGAACAAATTGAATAACATCGGGATTTTAGGAAAATCAAATAATTTGTTTATGTCATGTTTAAATAATATAACTCAATGTGGTAGTATCTATATTAGGTTAAATTCATTATTACCTAACATAGATAATAAAGAATGTCTAAATCATGAAACATAAAAAAATGGAAGTAACGATAGGAGTACCTCAAGGCTCTGTTTTAGGCCCAATCCTTTTTATTATTATTTTCATGTTAGACCTGTTGAAAATTTGAAATATGTTTGTTTTGCCGATGATACAACACTTCTTATAACAAATCAAAATGAAGAAAATCTTGAAATTAAAAGTTACATAAAAGCAAGTTGTCTGATACAGTGGTTTGTAAAAAATGGATTTACAGTAAATCTTCTTAAAAAATCATACAATTTTCAACAAATCAAAAAGGACAATCCGATTTCTTTACATGTAGAAGAATACCAAATTGTACCTAACGATTATGTCAAATTTTTAGGACTTACAATTGACAGTAGACTTAAGTTTGATAACCATATCGACATTTTATGCAAACATATCTAAAATATTCTATTTGTACTTAGATGAGTATCATCCAACTGTCAAACGAATGACCTATTAACAATATACTACGTTTTGATTGTGCCAAAATTAACATATGGCATTCCAATCTGAGGAAAGAGTGATTTTAACTGGAACAACATTTTTATTTTACAAAAATATGCTTTACGAATATTATATATAAAAAAAAAAAAAACATATTCATTACAACGGTTATAAAATTATACAACATACTACCAACATATTTAAAATACGAAAAAGACATGAAATATCTTAAGAGGGATTTTTAATGAATATTTAACATGAAACAGTTTATAAAGTTGAAGATTTTCTTACAATATAATTTCATACCATTAAACTTTTATACTGTAAACATAATCATATTCATATACACTATATAGAAGTTTATACTAGGCCTCTATCTTATAATATGTATAAAACTCTATATAGAAGTTTATACTATATACTCTATCTTATAATATGTATTTGTTGTCAATGCAAATTTTGTTAAAGGCAAATAAATTATTATTAATAATACACCAATCATAAAAGTCAAGTAATTTTCCTGCCTGATTGACCAAAGGAATTTTATTGCATTTTAAAACAGCCACTTAATAGGAGCTAACAATTTTAATTTGAAAGTTATTCAAAGTACATTAAAGAATAACTACGGATAACGAGTTTGCAGCTGAAGATATCAAATTTTTTTAAATAAAAACATGTCCAGTACTTGTTGCTAACGGAGTCCTAAACAAAGCTTATATTTCAAGAGCATAGCCAAACAGTTTATTCTAATTCAATTTTACTATCCAAATTTATATAAAAAAAGAATCCTTTCAATAACTGTAAACAGAATGTTTTCCTGTTTGCTTGAAATTGTTAACATAAATACTGTATTGTTATAAATTAAAAATAGTTAACGGTACAGTAAAATATTTTTAAAACATGTTTTTGCAGTTCTAAATGGTTTTAAATAGTTAGGAATTTCCGCTCCGTGCTGGTAACTGTTTTTTGTATTTACCAAACGAACTAAACTACACACGTAAACACGTACCTCCGTATAACACTTGCTTCTTCACCACAACATTATTTGTTTACGTAAAACATTAGTAACTGAGCAATTATCTACTTCTGCGTAGACAATTGTAAAGTTTCCTAACAACTTATTCAAATTCGATGTTGGTATTTTCTCCCAAATATTTTCTGTAGGCCCACAACAAAACTCTTAAGTTTCCTATGCCAACTTATTTTATTTTATTTGGAATCTTTACTAATTTTCCTAAACGACCACTCACACTTTATAATCGTCACTGCAGTAATGGAATTTTAAATATTGTACAATATAATCTAAGATATATATGAAGTTGGTTTTTGCCTTCTGTTAAATATCAGTTTCTACTTCTTGTTAAAATGTGTCTTTTGTGTGTTCATTAAATAATATTTTGTAATACTTATTTTTGTGAGAATTTAAATTTGTCTCCTTTGTAGATTTTTATTAATTTTACCAAATAAAATAAAAAAAATGTAAATGTTTAGTTAGTGCTCAAACGTACTAAACAATTTTTAGAGTCAACCTGTGACCCAATACTGGGTATGTTGATAACTCTCGGTAATTTATCGATCGTCTTGGATTTTCCCATTTCAAATCATCATATAAGAATGACGACAACAAAAAGAAAAGTACTGCTTAGTTGTAGAAAGTTATTACATAATGTACTTCCAAAAACGATTTTCTTCGATTGCCTTGGGGTACTGATGGGTGAATCGCTAAACTTCACTATCTCCGTCTTCACGGGCGTGCTCGAGTTGCGACATCTGCCTGCGGCCGTGCCATCAACGTAATATATGAAGCTTACAGAGCATAAATATTTGTTCATTAACAAACTTTATATGTAAATACGTAATATAAGAAATTGAACATTAGTTTAAAACTACCGTTAATATACGTCGAACGTACAGTACAGAACAGGATTAATTTATATTCTAATATTTATTTGATAGTAAAGTTCAACCAGAACACCATTTTAACATGCTATTCTATTTTATATGCTTATGATACAGTTTCTTAGTGTTTTATTTCTAAAAAATATTTAGGCACAGAATTACGTTCGCTGAAAAATGTAAGGTAATTATAAAAATGTTAATTTTTGTGTAAATAATGATCATCGACTTAATTATTAAGTCAAAAATACAGAATATTAGCCTACTGTAAACTTAATACTTAATGTTCCACTATAATTATAAAGTAAATACACTTTTATTTAACAAATGTACTATGTTAAGAACACTTTCAAGATTTGTTATAATAGTTTTGTGAAATTTATCATCAAATGTAAATTTAAGGTCTATATAATATGCTGGTCAAAATAAATAATTTATCCTGCAAAACCGTTCAATATCCTGAATTGTTTTAAATATTTTAATCAATGCAAATGTACAGAAAACATTCCACATAAAATACATTACATAAACATTCTATGATTGTGAAACTTCTACGATTGTGGTTTTTAAGATTGAGTGGATGAAAAGACTTCATAGTCCGAACTCCGCCTAATAGAGCTATTATTAATTTAAAGAATTTGAAGATAATACAAATAAAATTATTTTAAAATAAATTTAGTCTTGATAAAAAAATTATTAAAGATTATTTTAGTGTAGATTATTTTATAAATAACATGAAATATTGAAAATTGAATATTTTAAAACAATTAACTTGTTTTAATCTTTTTCTGTGACAAAATAAAAATAGAGCAGAATAAAATTTGTGGTTTACAGTTAAAGAACTATATAGGGTAGCTATTTAGAAGCCGAGGAGCCAACATTAGGTATAATGTCTGTCTAGTGCCGTCAACCATCCAAGGTATTTGCAGTGGGTAGGGGTTTAGGGGCCTATTTTGTCTACAAAGCTTTTAAAAAATGAAATGAAAATTGTCTTTATTATGGGCGAAGTTAGGACCATAAGTTCTCTCTTCCACCTTAAGGTTTTAAGGTTGTTTATTTAGAAACTAAAAGGCTTTGCAAAAGTCCAATTAAGTTACACAATGTTTTCCTCCTTTAATTGTACGCTATGAAATATGCATTTAAAAAAAGTTATTATAAGTTTAAATAATGTTTATCCTTATTGGAAAAAAAGGGGACAGGAGGTTTTACTAGTTTTCAGTGTACATCAACGTTACAAATTTTATAAATACAGTAATCAAAACCCCGTAAATGTATCGTAGTGGTTTACGTGATTTACAGGAACGTCTTCTATAAATGTTATAAATTTCACAATTTTAAATTTTCGAGAAAAAGTGTTTACCAATTTCCTTGAAAGGACGTTTCCTTCGCTCCTCGAGGTAGTAAAATTAATTAATGATGTTGTAATTCTTATGAACTGTATAGTTAAGATACAGTACTTTCATACGCGTAAGTAAATGCAGTTGTTTTAACCTAACTTAATCAATCAATTTAAAGGGGTTTTTAATTGATGTCATTTAATTTAAAATTACTACATTTGCTTGCGCGTATGAAAGTACTGTATCGTAACTATACATTTCATAAGAATTACAACGTTCGAACAAGTAATTAATTTTTTTTTTAAAGAAAATTTATAAGAAATTGTTTTCGATATTTTTAAATTCTAAAACTTATAAAACATTAGTATCAACCACGAATTAAAATATAAACGCCATACAATAATGGGGTTTTCTGTAATAACAATTTTAAGTTGATGCACAGTGTAGGCTACTTCTTCTGCTCCACCTAGAATACAATTTATTAAAAACATATAATACAATTTTTAAATGCTTATTTCATAGAGTACAACTAAACAGGGAAAAGAATTAATAGTAGTATTGGATTTTTCATAGACCTCTTACTGTCTACACAA
Source organism: Stictocephala bisonia (assembly GCA_035578905.1). Classification (NCBI taxonomy): domain Eukaryota; kingdom Metazoa; phylum Arthropoda; class Insecta; order Hemiptera; family Membracidae; genus Stictocephala; species Stictocephala bisonia. The sequence continues at coordinate 958,883 of JAQJVL010000134.1, forward strand.
ATGAAAGTAATATATCGTAACTATACATGTCATAAGGATTACAAGACCAAGTAATTAATTTTACGACCTTAAGAACCCAAGAAAACAATGTTTAAAAGAATTGACCATAACCTATATTTTGAAAAGTTAAAATTCTAAAATTGTAAACATATTGAAAACCTTTCTATCAAACAGGTATCAGACGGGTGTTTGACTAATAATGGTGAAAATTTGATGTACAATGAAAACTAGTTATAATTGCAGTACGTGTTTTGTTCCAACTACGATAAAATTAAAAGGTATAATAAAAATGAATATTTCATAACGTACAGTTAAACGAGGAATGGTGTGATTAGAATTTTCTTAGACCTCTTAGTTCCTTGAAAAACAACCTTCAAACTGGGGTGCACATAGTTTCTGCGCTAACAGTAAGCTGAATTCCTTTTGGAATATTCTAAAGACCATAATTGAACGGACTGTCTTAGATCCATAACTGTCGCAACTTGGCACCTTAGTGTCAACTGTCGCTGTCGTGAAGGACGATTCGGTGGCCAGTCCCGAACTGACAGTTGCGACATCGCTAATATGGTCGGCATTAATAATTTTTTCCCGACAATAATATTTAATAATTTTTCCAAGAATCGTACTAGTAGATCATATCTAGCTTTACAATTTTTTTATTTTATTTTTAATGTTTTTAGATTGGTGTATTGTAAGATAAGATCTTATATTAAATCAGATGGCAAAATACCTATGACTGTAAAAATCCCCATTGCATTAGAATAGCCTAATTATTTTTTAATACATAATTATTTTTAAGCATTTTACAGGTTTTTGTATAGAGGGCATTGATTTCTCAAGCGTTGTTCACTAGTAGGCCTACATCAAAAGTAGAGTCTTAATTGTTCAAAATATGAACCACAATATAGTTTCAACTACATGTGACATAATTATTGATTGAAGTAGATATCACCATGTTACTGTGTAAATAATAGGCAAAAATATTTTATTTAATAAGTTTAGTTCTATTGAGGTTTTTTTTAGTGTCATTGTTTAAGAACCTAAATAAAATGTTAAACTAGAATTAGACTGTGATAAAAAAAAAAAACCATAACAAGGATCCCTAATCTGTGGAATAAGTATCCTGCAGTGACAAGTGGCGGTAATCTCTGATCCCAGCAATCGCCTCTCAGAGCACATATTTGCATAAACTTAGGTGAGAACTTGTCGCTGTGTCATCCCACCTCAACGCATGACCCATCTGTCCCCTCCCCCCCCCTCTATGACCAGCAACGACAATCTTCGATCTGGAGGTATATAACTTGATTACTATACAGTCTATTTACATAACAAAAGTTAAATGTCTTATCACCCATCACTATATTCAATGTTATCGCTGTTTATTATGCGAGATAACATAATAATATTTATTGTAAGTGGAAGAGTTAATTAATCATAAAAAATATACGAGCTTTTATTGGTGTTTATTTTAAAACCAGTTTAAAGCAGTTTCTGAACGATCAAAAGTGATTTTTCTATAGAACAGACCCAACATTTAACGCTATAACTCAGGGCAAAAGAGTTAAACTACATTGGCGGACTATTAAAGAAAATCTTGTTATTTATTCCCCTCTAATATTCAGAAAGGTCGAATTAGTATAATGGCAGAGATAAATTAACAGCTGAGCTAAAAACAATGTTTTCTATTTATAGACCTGTTACAATGTTACTCACCGAGGTCAATGGCAGCATTGTACTTAGCGATAGCCTCTTCGAATCTATTGTTCTGACAGAGACGGTTGCCCTCTTCCCGTAGTTTGGCAGCCTTTAGCTCGGTCTGGAACCACTTCTCCACCACCTTCTTGACAAGCACGTTGGTCTCCGCTCCAGGCCCAACGGCGGCCCCACACTCACGACAGCGGCACATTCGCACCACACATGCGGCACAGAAGGTGTGGCCACAGCCCAAGGTGGCGGGCTGCACCAAAACACTCTCGCAAGCGGCACAACCCAATCCGGAGCACTCGGCTGACTTCTTCGGCCCAGAAGCCGTCAACATCTCCATGAACGTGGTGACTACGTGGCGCAAGCGATCTACGGACACAAGAGTGTACCGAGAGCACAGAGAGTAGACGTCGAGAGAATCTAACAGGCGGCCACACTGCCCTAACGCGTCCGCGTAGTCTAAATAGAGATCGGCACTAGGTTCCATGACGACTAGGCACTGTTCGAACAGCGACACTGACAACTGGAACTCAGCATCTTGGTAGGCAGCGCGCGCAAGGTCCACTATTGCCATTATGTGTTATAACCTTGGCGTCCCCATGCCGACTAACACAAAACTGAAACAGAGACAGGGAGAATGAGGGAAGCGGTGCGCGCGCACCTCCCCCACCACTAGTTACATAAAGGTCACGTTACTCTATGCTTACTGCTACATGCGAATCTATGCGCTCATTCTTTGTTGTTTGGTAGCCAAGCCGGTTATCTAATGTGGCTCACAGCTGGGAAACCCTAGACATTGTCGATGCAACAGGCCACCACAACTACTATTGCCGCCCCTCCTCTTTGTACTTGCTAATTTCTAAGTGAAAAAAGCGCAAATTTTAACCGTTTTTCACGTCATAAATTTGTAATGTGGCTTTAAATAAGGGGAGGGATGGGAATGTATAAAAACATACATAATAGTAATATTCATACGAACTTCAAGTCAATTTAGGGGTATAATTGACAAACTCTCATTTGAATAACGAACATTGTTAAGAACTCAGATACAACTAATAAACAACTATTCTGTAGTAGCTATTACAATCCTTGAAAAAGATTACAGAAATTTATATTAAATCAATAGTTAACAAAAAAAATGTAAAAAAAATAAATAAAAGGTAAAGGTAATTTATAATTGTTTATAGTATTATAGTATCATTAAAATTGAAAATAACTGAAACAAGGTAACAGGGGGGAAACTATTGTCCAACAAGAAAGGGGGTTCAAGGTAGAGAGAAAAGAACCTCGTACTTACTAAAAGCGGGCAGTCAAAACAGAAAACAGTTTGCAATATACACTTACCAAATTGTTCGAAGACAAAGACACGCGTCTGATTGGATTTAATCGGCGTCAAAATATGGACATTCTAGTAAAACTTGGATACGAACACGGCCATCGGCCACAGAACACAAACTGTCCGCACAAAAAAACGGACGAGTGATAGCCCTACACTAAACCGAAGACTACACACAATGTTTTTATAATTTTATTTATCACAGAACCGTTTTCAAAATTGTATGCGCGTGCTCTTAGTGTTCTTAATAAAAAAATCGTTGAAAGTCTCAATTAAAATAATGTTTGTTATGTTTTGTAATAGCGTTTGACAGAATATAATATAAAAATATTATAATTTAAAATCTTTATATTATACTCAATTTTTATTAGATGTTGTTATTTTCGTTTGTAGTTTAAAAAACACACCCAGCCATAAAGAAAGGTTTATATATAATCCTATTGCAACCCAATTCTGTTAAAATTGAGACGACCTGCCATTATTTTAAGTAAACTAAGATGTATTGGACATAATTGTTTCAAGAAATCTCCATCCATTTCATAATCACTATCATGTTCGTTTTGTCTGATATTCCAAGTAAAGATATGTTCTTGGCTATTGTATGTCTCGTCGAGCTGACTAGTCATAAATGTTCTAATCTCTACGATCATCGGTGTTTATTCCCTTCATAAATTATTACTAATTTATATACATATATAAAATATATACTGTATATATATTTTTGGATGTAATAAAATTAAAAACTGAGTACCCTTCATATACATATTTTTTTTTTTTTTATTAAAATTGATTAACAACATGTTTCGACTTTATTGTCATTTTCAAGTGTAAATTAATTTAGTTAAGTATATAATAATTCTTTAAATAAAATTGTAAAACATGTGGTTTTTGTAAATATTGATGAATATGGATAAGTTGGTGATATTTTTTAGTTATAATTTTTAATGTTTCGAATATTATCAAAAATTGGGTTTGTATAATTGATTTGTGTGTTCAATATGTTCACTGGATTTTCTTGTTTTGCTAAATATATATGTAATTCTTCTGTTGCATTCATTTTCTTGCCCTTTTTCATAAAATTTAATATTTTCATATTTTCTTCCATTTTTGTGTACGTGTGGTCTGTAGAGAGCAAGTGTTCTGCGAATGTGGATTTCATTGTAGTTGTGTTATAGCTTCTGAGAGCTTGTATGTGTTCTTGAGAGCGTGTTTTGAATGGTCTTCCAGTTTGTCCAATGTAGAATTTATCACAGTCTGTACAATTAATTTTGTAAATACCTGATTTGCTGTAAATGTTGTCATTATTATGTTCTTTTTGAGATTTTTTATCTAAAATGTTGAATGTGTTGTTGCGTGTGGAGAAACTTAGTTTGTAATTTGTTTTTTGAAAGGTTTTTCGAATAGCTTTGTTTAGGCTTGTGTTATATGGTACGTTTATAAATTTGATCTTCTTTGGGTCTTGATTTGTTGAGCTGTTATTTCTTTTTTTCTTTTTGTTTCTTATTAGTTTGTCAATCATATTTGGTTTGTATCCGTTTTTTATTGCCAAATATTTTATTATATATTTTTCTTCATTGAAGTGTTTCTCGTTCATTGGTATGTTTATTAGACGATTTATCATAGAATGGAAAGTTGATAATTTGTGTTGCCAGGGATGATTGAATGTAGATGGTATTATAAGGTCGGTTTGTGTAGGTTTTCTGTATATTTTGAATGAATGTTTATTGTTGATTTTGGTAATTTATAGATCTAAATAATAGATTACATCAGTTTGGGCTTCTTTAGTGAATTGTATTTTGGGGAACATAGAATTTAAATAAGATAAAAAATCATTACTTTTTTGTATAATTATCAGTATATAATTTTGTTTCTGAATGGGTTGGATGGGTGCATTATTTTATTTTCTTCCAGATTGTGTATAAATATATTTAAGAGAAGACTTGATAATGGGGAACCCATTGCTAGACCATTTGCCTGTTTGTAGTATGTTGTATTAAATTGTAAATAATTTTGATCTGTAAAAATTTTGGTTAATATTGTGATGTCTTTTATTTCTTGGTTGTTCAATGTGAAATTTTTCTTCAAATCATTTTCTAGAATTTGTAATGCTTCTTGAGGGGATATGTTTGAATAAATGTCTTTTATGTCAAATGAAAGAAATAAACTGTTTTTAGGTATGTGAATGTTATCAATCTTGTTGACGAGATCTGTTGTATTTCTTATGTTATAATTTGTATTCCAAACAATGTTATTTTGTATAGTTTTGTTCAGATATTTACATAATTTGTATCTTGGTGCGTTTCGAAAATAAACTATAGGTCTGACTGGTATGTTGAGTTTATGTGTTTTTGGGTATCCTTTCATTTGTGGTGCCTTTGGGTTGATCATTTTAAGGTTATTTTGTTCTGCTTTTGATAGAGTTTTACAGTGTGTTATTGTATAATTTGTTCTCTTCAAGTAGTCTTGTGTTGGATTTTTGTTTAATGTAATGAATTCGTTGTCATTGATAAAGTCCATAACTTTTTTATCATAATCTTCTTTCTTAATCATGACAACTGTGTTTCCTTTGTCTGCTTTTGTTATATTATATAATATAACAATATTTTATATATAACAATATTATATATATATATTATATATATATATATTATATATATATATATATATATATATATATATATATATATATCAGTGATATATATTATATTAAATATTTTTCGGTAAATGTATGTTTGACTTCAGTCATTTTGTAGGTATTGTAGTAGAGAATGTCGATTCCATTAGGTTTTTTCAGTAAAGCTATGTTTGGATAAGTCATTTTGTAGGTATTGTAGTGGAGAATGTCGATTCCATTGATTTTTTTTCAATAAAGCTATGTTTGGATAAGTCATTTTGTAGGAATTGTATTATAGAATCTTGGTTGCATAGTGTTTTCTTTTCTTTTTTTTCAATAAATCTATGTTTGGGTGGGTAATTTTCTAGGTTTGGTAGTGGAGAATGTTGATTGAATACCGTTATTTTTTTAGTTCTTATTTTAATGTTTGTGATTAGTGGTAGCAAAACAAATTAACAATTCGATATATTAAAGTATAGATATAATTCAAGGAAAATATCGATCTAACGATAATATTGAAAGAAAAATATCGATATATCGGTTTACAGATGTATCGAACTGTAAATGGTACCCATATCTCTTGAACTTATATACTAACTCTTATGTCATGACACAAAAAACACGTGTTTTTCTGTAACTATTTAAAAGCCTATTAAAAGATTATTTGTAAAAATTAAATACATTTACCTACACTAAACAAGTTATAGAGGTTGAATAAAAAAATTTTAAAATAAGAATAATCATACTTTCAATTATCATTTAATTTATTAGATAGCATAATTTTTTTGTTTTTATGCTAATTATTATTGTATTTATAAAATTCAATAATTAGCATAAAAACCAAATATAGTTATACTACTTATACAAACAAAAACTTAAACAGGCCTAGATTCTCCGATGATCTACAATCAAATACATTGTAGTTTGTCAACGTGACGTGAAACATAATTATAATGTTTTATTATTTCAATTGCATGTTTTTTAACATAGAAGCCTATTAAAATATTTTCGAAAATGTATGATATTGAACAAGGAGAATAATATCAATATTTAGTAATATGATATATCAGAAAAATATCGATAATTCTGATAATATCAAAAGAAATTGTCGACACTAATAAATCGATATATTGAAACATATATATCGATATTTTCAATCTATCGATATAACTCTGCCATCCCTATTTGTAATAGATGTACTCAACATTACCTATATTTCAAATATTAGCTGTAATGAAAATACCAACGAATTGGAAAAAACAGTAAGCAATTAACGTTAGGCATTTGTTCAAGAGTTTGTAAAAAATTAAACAGTTCAAATCTGAAACTGAAGTGTAACATTATTAATCTATATTAATAATTTTACAAAAATTATTCTTAAGAGTGAACCTTTTTTTTGTTGCTGATAATGCTGCCGTGGTTTCCACTGGGGCAAAGTGGGAAGAGGTGTACAGTGTCCCGCGGTGTGATCTATCAAAAATAAAAAACTAACTTGAACATAACAGTTTAACTGTCAATATTAGCAAAACTAAATGTCTGCCAGTTTTCGCTAGAAACCAGTCTGGTCCAGACGGCTTAGTTCTGCGAATGCATTCTTGTGGTGATACGCGGTCGACTGCCTGTGGCTGTGGGGAAATCGAACAAGTTGATCACTACAAATACTTAGGGGTATTTATAGATAACAAATTAAGTTGGAATGTACTTGTTCAATGTGTTAAAAACTTATTAAGAAAGTTAATTTATCCATTTACACACAGCTCAGTCAAGTCCTAACAGTTCAACAATGCAGGAATGTTTACTTCTCTTACGTCCGGGAGACGGAATTTCGATCCGTGGGGTCAGATACAGACCGTCATAAATATTCCTACTAATCCTTTTGCCGCTCATGCGGCGTTTTGATCCGAGAACCAAAAAGTGAAATTTTGAAGGGTGGCGAGAGTGAGGGACAAACTTCAAAAATATACTTTAACCTCCTTTAAAATAAGTCGTAACATAACTAACTTTCATCTTTAAATTTAAAACTTTTTTGCAGAGGAATAGTGAATTGACAAACAATAACAATATAAACTATTTATTTTACTGTACATGTTTCATCTAAGTGACCTTATTTGAATAAAAAAGTCCCATGTGGGTCTTACCTGTTGAGATATATTATATTTTAAACTATACAGTTTAATTTGTGGGTAAAATTTTATTATGATACAATAATTAATAGTTTTATAACATATATCAATGTGTATTACATTATTAAAGTATTAAATGTGTATTTCAAATGTGACTTTCATCTATCTATACTTTGTTTATTCAGTGAACATAATTGCAATATCTCCTGGAAGAGTTGATTGAGTTTACGGACACTTTCCCTACTACCTGATTTTTGAAAATTCAGAAACCAATCCAATATAAACATTTTGTAGCCACGGTGATAATTTAAAATTTTAAATGCTATTTGTAATTTTACATGGCAAATCTCACTAATATTAATATTTACAATATTTAATTAAACATCAATAAAAAAGTAGGCCGAGTTTCACAAAGAGGCTTGCAGCAGAGCGTCTTGGCGAAGCCGTAAGCCGAGCTTCACCACGAGGCCGCAGGCCGAGTTCCATAAAGCCCAAAGGCAGTTCCTAGGCGAGGCCGCAGGCCGAGCTTTTCTCAACAAGCGTAGCGCGTGACGATGGAGTTGACACGCGAAGCTGCAGGGGTGTCCCCTAGTATTTTTAATATACATCGTAGTTCGTCTGAAAAATGTGAAATTAAAATGTGTTACTTTAAACATTTGTAAAAATTTTTTCCGTTTGTTTATTCAATTTTGTTTGGCTACGTGACATATATACTGTAAGAAAGTTTGCTTTTTTCCTAATTATTTACTTGGTGTTAAATATGGGTATATAAACAACCATTAACTTTAAACATAAAACTGCTGCCCTAGATCGAGGAAGTGACAAAAAGAATATTAAGATTGTTATATATATTTTAAAGTAAGTGAAACACTACACGTTTATTACATTATAGTTCGAATATATATATATATATATAATTATAGAAATTAACTTACATAAAGTTCCTCAAAACAAAATATACATAAGCATGAAACTAGAAATTCGTATGAACTTAAAATTATACAATCTAAAAACTGAACTCAACAACACAACAAAATCATGAATTTACGGCTATTAAATTGTATACTAAATTTCCTTATAATTTAAGAAAACTATAAGTGAAACGTTTTTAAAAAATATATGCAACTACAGTATTTATTAGAAGAATGTTAATACAAAATTGAAGACTTCTTTAAATTCAACTGTATATTTCACTCACATTTTATTACATTTTGTAATACCTCATTTGAGGTTTGATGCAATAAAGATTATTATTATTATATTAGGCCTAACGGGAGTCAAATTATAAAATAAAAATGTGGTGTTTATTATAAGCTATAGTTTAGGTATTATTCTAACTAATATAAAACAACGAATTTAATTCAATGAAGCTCAAAATATCATGATGTAGGTTATCAGTATTCACTTTTATTGAGTGACATTTAAATTTGTCTGTTTATTTTTTACACCTTCAGTGTACTTATATAGTTGTATTTATTATATAGAATTCAGATGGTAGGCTTCCGATACACCTATTTCCTCCCCATTCACGGACGTTAATTTTAATGTTGCTTTTTACATTTATAAAATTGTTATGTGTCATTTAGTTATAATTTGGATTTTTAACTAACGTATATAGATTCATTAGAAAGCATATTATGTTTATCTCCTAAATTTAATTGCAATGCAACGTAGGTTGTTTAAAAAATAAAGCTTATGGGGGTGGTTATCATTATTATTAAAAAATGCAATTGTTAGATTACACATTAATTCAAAACGTTTCATAGTCGATAATCGACAAAGCTGTATTATACATAGGCCTAACCAATAATAAAATTAGTAAATAAATCCTCTGGAAGTAATCACGATCTATTTCAGACATCTAGCAACTGGAATAAAAGTCAATACGATTGCAGAGTCAGTATACCTAAAGCAAATATATCTATCTTTGTTAGGTAAAATGTTTCTGCCGAGTGACCGGCATGTAACCACCCGGTTGTTCAACCCTAAATTTCCCATCTGCTGCCTTCCCTCTCTCTTCGGCAGTCTCACTTTCTCCTTCTCGCAGATCAAAACGCCGCTCAGAGGAGCAACCACTTAGGTTGACACTATTATGACGGTCTGTGCCTGGCCTGACGGATCGAAACTCCTACACCCCTTACGTCCAGTCACTATTACAATACGGCATTCTTGCTTGGGGCGGAGCACCATGAGCGGTTATTGAGCCTCTTGCGTTCACTCAGAGAATCATAATAAAAATAGTTTAAAAAACATGCAAGATTTCCTTCAATATTACGTTTTACAAAATTGCCAGTACTCAATATTAGACAACTTTACGTAAAAACCTTGCTATTACATAAAAAACAATAAGCCAAATATCCTCCTTGAGAATCAGCATGAACATTCAACTAGACACCGCGTTTAATTATGGATACGCTGTCCCAAGGCTTAGACACGGGCTATAACTTCGTAACTCTTTACAGGAATTTGCCTGCTGAGATAACTGACGCTGAAAGAGGCAGTGTTGCCTCATATAAATGAACGCTCACAAATTGGCTGTACAATACTGGTTGGGAGGCCACAGAAAGCATATTACAGTCACCATATGTTAGGCTTGACATTAATAATTAATAGGCATTTTTCTTTACTTTCACAATATTAAAATTCTCAAAATTAATTTAATCACAACTTTTGAAGTTATACTTCTTTGCGCCCGTTAGACACTTTGGGATGGGATGTTGGTCGAGAAACCGCGTCACGCTGAAAAGTAAGAACAAATTTTTAAGAACTATCGATTAATCGATTGTTAATCGAAGAAATTTAATCGAAGAAATTACTGATAATGATAATATAGGTGTATAATATAATAATGAAGTCACGTATAATATATTGAAGATAAATATATTGAATAATATTGAAAAATGTCTTATATTTCATTTATATATCCTGTCTGTTTGTGTGCGTGAGTGGGTGTATGAGAATGGCCAAAGAAGTATAACTTCCACCGTGTGGTCCGACGCACACCCAATTTTTTAACTACCGTAACTTCTGACTTCGAATGTTTTGGTACATTATTTTTATTATTAATATTATTTTTAGTTTATATTCCTGTAGTATTAGCTAATTATTTCCTTATATTTTTCAAATTTTTTAGCAATGTATTTGAAACATACATACATACAATTCAAATTAGTTAATCTTGCTTAGTTTTATTATGATCTATATAATTCTTTATTGCTTTAAGTAACCACGTAGTCATATAGTTGTTTTAGGGCTGTGAGTTGAATTCCCCCCCCCCCCCCGCTCAGATCTGTAGTCTTTGGGGGGAATATTTTTCCATTTTATTGTATTAAAAAGCTGTTTATTTTTGTGGAATAAAGTTTATTTTGATTTGATCGTTAGTGATGTTATTTTCCCTTATTTCAAAAATAATAATAAATAGTATTGGCTTATGTAGAGTAATTTGCACCGGCCAAACACTAGGCCGGAGGGAGAGACCAGAATATCTGACCCTTTAATAAAGTTTTCTATGCATTTTAAGAAATTGTATCAAGTCTATAGCAAAAAACTGTAAATACATTATACAGTTGAAGCACTTTCCTTCATTATTGTGCCCTATAATGTTCTTCAATATTTCTGTGTGAGCTAAAACTTCCGCGAGAAACATGGTTCAGTGTGGCTCAGCGACACCTGAAGCCAGTGTAGAATAGCAATTAGCAGGAACACCTGTCTCCCTTATCGCTAGTGTCTCTCGCTCTCTAATGTCTCACTGAGACACTTGTTTACGGTTACAGCAGTGTACACGAAAGAATAGCCAGTAATTTAATCGAATTCTTCTAAATATTTGAATATATTTTATTAATTACTTTAATACTACTGTAGTAATAAAAATAATACAATGTTTGACAAAATATCAGTTAATAATCTCAATGTAACCAACATACGCCTAAAGAAAGATAGTGGGGACAGCATCTCTCCCACATAATTAGGCATACAATAAATGTCATATAAATCAATATGGCAATCACGCAACATCAAAACCTTATTCAGACATACTGATCTATCACACAGTTACACTCCATTCGCTCGCCAATTTTCCCTCTTACAACGAGATGAAGTCTTCCCTCTTTCAGTCTTCTAAATGAAAGGTCTCCCAGTTGTATATCATAAATCGACGACGTTGTAAAATGCTTTTGACGCTAAAAAACGTTTTAAACGAGTTTTTAGCATCTTAAGTTTTGGAAATTTTTTTATTGAATTTGGCAGTTTGTTGAGGAAACACGACTTGTGAGGGCTGGTTTTCGTAAATTACCGTTCTGCGAGTTCTTACAACGGCGTCTATTGTTGATTTTCACTTTCTGAAACCAAACTGGCTTTCGGAAGCTGGTTGTGTTTGTTTAAAAATTTAAGCATTCTAGATTAGAGAAATGTGTAAAAAAACAGTTTCAATCCTATTTAGAAACAAACAATCTAATTTCAGATTCTCAATTCGGTTTCAGGAAGGGGAGGAATATTTCAGATGCATTATATAAAATTAATTCACTAACTATGGATTCACTAAACGATAACTATAAAGTACTACTGACATTTATAGATTTGGCAAAACAGTTTGATAGTATTGATCGACATTTATTATTTAAACAATTAAAATTAATTGGAGTTAATGGTGTGGCATTGGGTTGGTTCAAGAGCTATCGAACCGATAGGCTTCAAGTTGTAGGCCTATCTGTTGATAATCAAATAAGTGAATTTCAAAAGGTAAACTATGGGTTTGTTCAAGGAAGTACTCTAGGACCCTTGTTTATATCAATAATATAGATAAACTGATTATATGAAGTAAGATACTTTTATTCGCGGACGATACGGTAGTTATATTCATAGGTAAGACCTGGAATCAAGTATTTGAATTAGCTGCTAGGGACTTGAACATTATTAAAATCTGGTTTAATGAAAACAGTTTAACAATGAATTTATCTAAAACCAATATTTTACCAATAGCCCTGCAGCCAGTGAACGGGCCACCTGCAGAGCTTCAATTGGTGATGCACTCTTGGTGCAGGTGGAACAGATTGTGTTTGCCAGCACATTTAGAGGGTAGACCAGTACAAGTATCTAGGTATAATTATTTATATTAGGCTTAGATGGGAACCTCACATTAACTTCTTTAAAAAATATATGCATTAAACATTAAACTTAGGAAAATGATATATGATTTTTAAAACTTGAGTCAAATATTGAATTGTAATGAATTAAAAATGGTTTATTTTACACATGTTCAATCTCATCTCCTGTACGACATTATTTCTTGGGGAGGAGCCATCAGTACTGTTTTAAACCATTTAAAAGTTATACATAAATATATTATTGAATCAGCTTTAAATAAAAATAAATAGTACCCTTATTCTCTCCTATTTACAGAGTCAGATTTACTAACTATTAGGCAATTATTTATAAGAACTTTGCTGGTCTACACCTACACACATAAAGAAGTCTTTCTTACCCCTATCAACCACGGCTACCAAAGAGCGCGAGGGGTGGTAGGGGTGTGCGGGTCATGGTAATTGAAAGGGCGATCAACTTGACCAATGCATATTATATCGCCAATACTGTTTACAGGCATTTGCCTCCAGTGATAAGGGACCTGCAGGACGAAGCGGTTACCGTATTCAAGCGACTGGTTACAACTTGGCTACGAATGGTCGGCTCCGACTGCGCCGAGTCACTCCTTGCACCCATTTACTGTGACTAAACTTGTAACTCTTTCTTGAACTCTATACACGATAGAATAATTTTTTATGTCCTGCCGTATATTGATATTTGGTAGATTGTCTCCTTTATGATTTGTATTTAAACTTATGCTCTATATTATTTTCTTATTTTATATAGCCTAAACTCAAATTAGTGTCTATTAGTGTCAAATTAGTGTTATGTTGTGTATCAAATTTCTACTATTTTGTTATGTTAGTATTTTTTTGTTTTTTAGTGGAGTGTTCATTTATATTTTCAAATTTTATTTATTACATGTTTCTAATTTTATCGGCTGGTAATTCTGTATATAGTTAATATTTAGGATAGAACTCGTAGGCACGCACAGGCCATGAGCCCATGTGCCTACTATTTCAATAAAATTTGTATTTTGTTAAATTATATACCGCCTTTCAGTGAAATAAATTGATTTGATTTGGGAATGTCCGTATTGGGAAAGACCATGCTGGGTAGCCATTAGAACTCCAGGAGTCTCAGTGTGTCAACAGACATTTGCAGCCAAAAGTTATGCATGTACAGTAACTTTCAAAACAGAACTTGAATAAATTTTAAAATACATCTCGTTTTGTCATTTTTATTGAATTGCATTATAAAAACTGGAAGGTAGGTATGACAAGTGTTAGTATATAATTGAGCTACTTCTAAGCATTTCGAACCTGAATAATGGTGTAAGCTTTCCTGGACAAGTCTTTCGTGCTACAGTGTGTCAATTTTAAATATGATTATTTGTAATGCTTTATAACGATACGTTTACATCGCTCTTGCTATCGAATGATTGTTCACAATCGATAATCATAAAATTGCGTTTTCAGAAGCAAGATTCGTGTTAATATTCTAGTTATATATATTACTAAGTCAACAATTTTTAAGGTGCTGGAAATCATGACAAGGTGTAGCGAGTTTTTTCCAATTTCAACACATTTTTTTACTTGACACACCACTTTTTTACTCGACATGTAAGCGGATTACGAGCAACCAAATCCTTCAGTTAGCTCCTAAGAGTTTGTTCGACCATCAACAGCGTTTTCTCAAAATATTTGGCTGTTTTTCTTCTAATGTTACAAGATATTTTCGCATTCAAAGAATACTTTCATTTGAGTGTGTGCATTACTATTAAACATTTTTTTTATTTTATCACTAATAATATAAACCAACTAGTTTGAAAGTTGACAATTAATTATGATATTGAAGTTTGGTGTCTATAGAAATACCAACTATGTAGAGTCTTAGTCATATTAATTTTTTTCGCCAAAAAGGACCATTAAACCAAAACTTGTCCATTCTTAAAACTTGTTTATCTGAATACATGCACAGTTACCGTAGTTATTTGTTGATATGGCGCGCCTTACAATATGTGTTGGCCAGTGAGCGAACGACTACGACTAGCTTTTTAAATATGTAATAATAAACTATTAAAAATTGTAATACAGTAATAGTAAAACATTTTTTGGATAAAGCAGACAAGGATTTTACCACTTACCACGTCATTAACTGATTTCCTTAATTTAATAACTAGCAACAGTTTATTTTTTTGATTTATTTAAAACTATGCTATTGTTCTGTTGTGACAACAATCTCAGGTAACATTTTACTACCAGTGTGACGTAACTGACAAACCTCATAGTTACTGCTGCTGCAGGATGTTGCAGGTTCAACTCTTCAACAATTAATTGATTTTAAGTATTTTTTTTTTTTTAGTTTTTACAGAGTTTTTTATTTGTGCAGTTATCAGGCATCTATTTTGTTCAATGAACAATTTATTTAATATTTTTACTAGATTCCATTCTACAATAGAACAATCAACCAAAACACTAACTTTTATAGGCCTAATTACATCCCTTTGGGTTTTTAGACTGGATACGCAATAGGATAGTACTATACGTTGTTCCTTCCTATTATATACTGCTAAGAATAAATGTAAATCAGTTTATTGATTAACAAAATTGTAAAAGCTGGCGTATTCTAATAGGGAATGGAGTTTATGCGTTTAATCGAACCCGGATAACTGATACGGGTGGGGTTGGAAAATACATTCAACATATCGATATTTCGCAGACCAAATATCAATCCAACGATAACATCGAAAGAAAAATATCGATGTATCGGGTAATCGATATATCGAATTGTACATTATTTAACTGTTAAAAATTATTATGCGCTAACTTTTATGTCATAAACAAAAATACATTCATTTTTTGCTGTCACAATTTGAATAGCCTGCTGAATGTAAAAATTAAATACATTTATTTACACGAAACAAGTTGTGGTCTGTGGGGGTGAATGAAACAATTCAAAATAAGAATAATTATACCTTTAATTATTATGTTATTACACGTGGTTTGTAAGGGGAATGGCTAGGCAGGTTAGGCATCTTAGAGTCAGCGTAGCCAACTCACACAACTTTATTTACCCGTTCCACCTAAATGGTCTACAATAAACTACATTTTAGTGCGTCAACCTCACGTAAAAAAAAAAAAAACGAAATAAAATTACTTTATTATTTCAATGCATTTTTTGTTCGAATAAGAGGCAATTATTTTTTTTTTTAATCGTGATGATTATTATTGGGAGAGAGAATAATGTAAATATTTAGTGATATATCGCACCAAAGTATCGATATGGCCGATATTATTGTAAGAAAATATCGAAAATAATGTATCGGTATATGGAAACATTTATCGATATTTCCGACATATCAATATATCGTTGTCATCTCTATATACGGAAACCACTCTCCGTTAGGATTTGGAAATTCATTGAAAATATTGATTAACCTATATGAAAAAAAAAAAAACTAAAACATTATTGTCGTAGGGAAAATGAAAGAGGATTCAACAACGTAGATAGAAAATGCAAGTACAGTACCTTCAAAAGTTATTTTATTCATTTTAGTACAATGTTAAAAATCTAAAAACAATGTTTTCAAAAAATGTTAGTTATTATTTTTTCTTCTGTCGTGTACATTCAGAGGTCACTTTCTTATGGTCACAACGAACACCTATTCATACATTTGTAGTAATAATTACTACGTTTATCCTTGAGGATTTGGGAAGAATAAGAGAGGGACTGACAAGATACTGATCTGCCACCCGCATGGCAAATAATAGAAAAAATAACTAGGCTACTCAATAAGAGAGGGACTGACAAGATATTGAGCTGCCACCCGCATGGCAAATGATAGAAAAAATAACTAGGCTACTCAATAAGAGAGGGACTGACAAGATACTGATCTGCCACCCGCATGGCAAATATTAGAAGAAATAACTAGGCTACTCAATAAGAGAGGGACTGACAAGATACTGATCTGCCACCCGCATGGCAAATAATAGAAAAAATAACTAGGCTACTCAATAAGAGAGGGACTGACAAGATACTGATCTGCCACCCGCATGGCAAATAATAGACGAAATAACTAGGCTACTCAATAAGAGAGGGACTGACAAGATACTGATCTGCCACCCGCATGGCAAATATTAGAAGAAATAACTAGGCTACTCAATAAGAGAGGGACTGACAAGATACTGATCTGCCACCCGCATGGCAAATATTAGAAGAAATAACTAGGCTAATCAATAAGAGAGGGACTGACAAGATACTGATCTGCCACCCGCATGGCAAATATTAGAAGAAATAACTAGGCTACTCAATAAGAGAGGGACTGACAAGATACTGATCTGCCACCCGCATGGCAAATATTAGAAGAAATAACTAGGCTACTTAATAAGAGAGGAACTGACAAGATACTGATCTGCCACCCGCATGGCAAATATTAGAAGAAATAACTAGGCTACTCAATAAGAGAGGGACTGACAAGATACTGATCTGCCACCCGCATGGCAAATATTAGAAGAAATAACTAGGTTACTTAATAAGAGAGGGACTGACAAGATACTGATCTGCCACCCGCATGGCAAATATTAGAAGAAATAACTAGGCTACTCAATAAGAGAGGGACTGACAAGATACTGATCTGCCACCCGCATGGCAAATATTAGAAGAAATAACTAGGTTACTTAATAAGAGAGGGACTGACAAAATAATGATCTGCCACCTGCATGACAAATATTAGAAGAAATAACTAGGCTACTCAATAAGAGAGGGACTGACAAGATACTGATCTGCCACCCGCATGGCAAATATTAGAAGAAATAACTAGGCTACTCAATAAGAGAGGGACTGACAAGATACTGATCTGCCACCCGCATGGCAAATATTAGAAGAAATAACTAGGCTACTCAATAAGGGAGGGACTGACAAGATATTGATCTGCCACCCGCATGACAAATATTAGAAGAAATAACTAGGCTACTCAATAAGAGAGGGACTGACAAGATACTGATCTGAAACCCGCATGGCAAATATTGGAAGAAATAACTAGGCTACTCAATAAGAGAGGGACTGACAAGATACTGATCTGCCACCCACATGGCAAATATTAGAAGAAATAACTAGGCTACTCAATAAGAGAGGGACTGACAAGATACTGATCTGCCACCCGCATGGCAAATATTAGAAGAAATAACTAGGCTACTCAATAAGAGAGGGACTGACAAGATACTGATCTGCCACCCGCATGGCAAATATTAGAAGAAATAACTAGGCTACTCAATACATTATTTAAAACTCTATTGATTGCGACATCTGTTTATTTTTTCTCTGTGGTACATTCTACTGATGGACTAATAACCCACTATGTCCATCATTGCGTATAGTAGAATTTAATGATAAATGAATAATGGTAGTGTCTGTAAAGAGTATTGTATAACATATAACACGATTGTTTGATATAAATAAATTCGCTTTCATCCAACTACTGTATTTATTACTAAGTCATAAATCGTCATAATATATAGTGCAAATGGTTGATGATGAACTTATGAAATAGTCCTATTATTTTAGTTTAAATTTTATTTGACATTTGTTGCTATTAGATTGCTTAATATATATATATATATATATATATATATATATATATATATATATATATATATATATATATATATATATAAAGAACAACACTTAGCAATCTTTTTTCGGTGTTTTTAATGTTCAAGATCGATTTCTGTCTCGAAAGACCATCATCAGTTGAAAACAGAATATAAATAGGGTTATAAATATATTTAATTTATATATATATATATTATATATATAATTTATATATATGATTTATATATATATGATATATAATATATATATGATATATATATATATTATATATATAATTTATATATATGATTTATATATAAATAAATTAAATATATTTATAACCCTATTTATATTTTGTTTTCAACTGATGATGGTCTTTCGAGACAGAAATCGATCTTGAACATTAAAAACACCGAAAAAAGATTGCTAAGTGTTGTTCTTTATATATATTTAAATTTTATGTCGCTAAACTCTGAAACAGATATAATAATTTTACTGATAATAATAATTAATAAATATTTGAAATAATACACTCGTTACAGTTGGCGTACTATTTGAGAAGCGAGTTAACAAAACAAAGATAACAGTTTTTACTTTGCCTCAAGAACTAAAACTGGAATATTTACACAGGAATAATTTTTTATCAGAGTTGGGCAATGGGGATGTAGTGAAAAAACACACTTGAATAGGCATTATTGTACTTTGCCTTGTACGCTCGCCGTACGAGGTGAATACGTAATTGTGATTTACATTCTGTCACACACGTGTGTTCGACTGACTCACTGGTGCAGCTGCAGTTTGCGTGTTTACATTACTTGAAACTGTACAACTCACTAATAAATAATAAAACGTTTTTCAATTGTTTGTTTTCCAAAATAAGGCCAAAGTTCTCGAGGCCTACATATAGATTGTCTAGATCTAGATGGTTACCTATTTTTGGTTAAAAGACTAACTGTAACGTATTGTCAACAAAATCCTTCTATTGCTGCTTCTCCACCACATGGTTTATTGTGCATCTGTAACGATGGTTATTAAAAAAATCGTTGTTCTTTTCTTCATTGTTATTTACTTACAGATGTTCATACTGTTCTTATCTTCAGGACCATAAATACAGAAAATCTAAGGCAATAGGCTAATTCAAGTACTTTTTTCTGAATATTATTAATTTTTAAAATTATTAAAGTAAAGTAAATGTGAACAATAAATATTAAAATCAAACAGCTATGTAAATTTTATTCCTGTTTAATTTCATCAATGCGATTGCATTTTATGGAAAACTCCAAAACGTGAAATTTGTAACAATGGTACCTGTTGTCGTTGGGAAACTTGCATTGTTACAGGGTAATGTTAGTAGACCCACTACGCATCGAGTATTTCTTTGTAGCTTTCACTTTCCATGGCAAAAAATTGCATGGACTTGAAAACAAATTATGACATTCAAGGTTACACGATTTGTCAAGGCCAGCTTGCTATACAGTCTAATTATTAAAATAAATAAACGAATAAATATAAAATTAACATATGGTCTTGAATGTGATAATTTGATCTGAAAATTTTTTCCCGCCAGAATAAATTGTATGAACTGATATACGCTGAACATATTTTCTTTATCAATGGCAAATGGCTAGAATTGTTTTACTATCAGTAAAATGTGTACAAATGTAAACTATGTTCTATTTAAATACGCCCTTTATTTACATTTTAACATCATACTGGAGAATAAACAACAAGTTAGCATAAATACTAAATAATTTATGGATATTTACGTTTTCCCTTACCTCAGCCATTGCAGTTCAATTTCACAGACACTCGTTGCTATGTAATAGTTAATTCAAAATTAAGAGTCGAATAAATTTGTTATTCAGAATAGAAATGTATAGAATGTTTACGATTCAGTGTTGCTGTACTAAGGTACACACTACATATTCTGCTATTGATAAGACTTACAGAAAGCAGTCTCGCCAACCACTTATTAAAGTATGAATGCGACACATTAACGGATTTTTAATTAATAAAAGTGTAAAGTTGATGCAAAGTAAAAACTAGTACTAATTCCGGTACTTTTTTTGCTCCAACTGGACATAAATTACTAAAACTTATAATAATATGTCGTAGTGTAAAATTAATCGAGGAGGACGGTGGTGTGATTGGATTACTCTTCAATCTCTGGTACACAGTAGAGAGCTCGCCAGTAACGTTTATATAAAATTCAGTTTGCGTAACAAATGTATTGAGAGATTGTTTTGCACAATAATTGCTGACCTCTATTGCAAGTTATCACTTGCTGACTACTCAATCACTGACCTAAACATGAAGTTGTGTCATTCAATTATCATCTAACATCTATCTTATACAATGTTTACTTGTATAATTATTTATAATTATGCTCTATTCTAAAATAGAAATATTTTTATTTAGATGTTTTTTATTCGTAGAATTTAGAACATAAATCTGGTTCTTAACATAATCTATAATGTCGCAAGTCATTTTTATTTATTCTTTATCAGTGTAACATTAAAGATATTTCAACATTCTTATGAAATATTCAGCATAAATAACGTATAATTATTTGAATAAATTTCATTCACTTATTTGATTACAATAAGATGCTAAAATAAATTTGCCTACTTAGTTTGCTCTTCTGAAGTGGTAATTACCCAACTTAACTAAGTTGAAACATAACAAACGAAGGTGCAAATTGAGGTTAGTGATATTTACTGCTACTGTCCAGCCAATGAGAACATATTTATGTCAGTTTTTAAAATCTAATTAAACTCGTGCGGGTTTTTAATCATACTCTGATACGAATTATAATTATTATATCGGCTGTCCAAAGTTCACAAGTCAGCATTTCAAGTGTATAACTTTTACAGATCCTCAAAAAATTATGTCGGCACTGGTGGTGCAGTGCTGTAACCCAGGTACTTAGGAACAAAGTGTTGAGGAGATTGTAGTCACAAGTGGCGCAGTACTGTAACCCAGCTACTTGGGGACAAAGTGTTGAGGAGATTGTAGGTAAGAGGTTCTATGCTCGGTCCTCCGGCGTCCGCTCAATGGTTGCCTTCGACGTGGACACTACTGGAGAAGTCTGGGGTGTTAGATGGTAGTCAAGGTTGAGGTGTTGTATTGAGAGGAGTAGTGAGTATAAAGCTTGTCAAATAGCTAAAAATCAGACCAATACTACCTGGTTCGGATTCCACGTAAAGCTGTTTGTCCCATAGTTGTCCTGGATACTGGGCTATTAATAAACTTGTCTTTCTGAGCTAAGTCGAACTCAGATAATAACAATGACTACACTCGTTCATATACACTCACCATACTCATTCACCCCTATTATTCGCCCACATCACTACGATTGGCGTCTTAGAAATAAATAAAAAAATATCTAATACGAGCAACTATCTTTGTAATTTATTTTCTTTTGGAAAAAACATAATAGGAGAAATTTTAAGCCCTAAAGTTTTTATAGGAAAGTAGTATCTACTGTATATTATAGTAGGGAATGAGGTTTTTGGGTTGAGGCATAAATGCAACGATACGAATGTATTTGTAAGTCGTATCGTCGTGCATTACTCAAAACCCGTATAAATACATTAAGGATTCGAATGGAAATTAATTAAATAACTTAGAGATCAGCATTATCCAACTAGGGAACACTCCTGCATGCTTCACGTGCCAACCCTGTCACTCGCTGCGCTCGTGACACCTCGACCTTCGACCTCAGCTTCGGCATGTAACTTTTGACTTCAAATATTAGTAATTAAACTGTATTAAGTAAAATCATATTATTAAAATGCATTTAAAGTAGTTCACTCACTGCACTTGATTTGCACTCTGTTTATTTTATAATAATTATAAACAACCAATGTTATTACTAAGCCTATTCCAAATGTTTTCATTTTATTTAACGGTTGATGTAAGACTGAAATTACTAAATTTAGCAGTCGATATTTAGAAAAATTGAACAATCATCCTGATCACCTTGCCCTGAATCTTCTAGACAATAGTAACGCTGTGTACAGACTGAAAAGGCAACATGTATAGTGAGATTTTTGTTATTTACTTTGAAACTTATTGTAACTATTTGTAATGTAAAGCAATATTTATGATAGCCACGTCATTGGACGTATGTTAACCCATTTTATATTATTTAACCTCACATCTACTTATTGTTCAACTGTGAATAGATTGTAAATATAAATAAATGTTATACAAAAGTTGATGTTTTACTGTGCTGCTCTATATGTTTAACCTAACAAATTATTTGGACCATTTAACATATTTTCTTTATCCCACCAGCTGGTCAATTAAAATTAATCTCCATAAAAATAACATTGCAACTCTGATGCCGTGTTGGGCAAAAACATATAGGAATTTCAAAAATCTAGCTTCGTTGTGCCTTAGAATTCAAAATTATCTTTCGAATAAAAAAATGATCATCAAATCGGTCAAGTAATAAGTTTATAAAGTGCATGATCTAAATAACCCGATTGTTTTAGTATATAGGATGCTGAATTATTCCCATACCATATCAGCTTAACTTTATTTTGAACTAAAATATTAAGTATTTACGAACAGTAGATAGGTACCAATGAATACAGATCTATATCGATAGATGTGTGTTCATTGGAAGTACTGGTTTTTGGCTGAATTTGCCGTTTTTCCTTTCTCGAACTGTATTAATTTTCAGTACAATGCATTAAATCGATGATCTTAAACAAGAGGCGTGAATGACATATACACTTTCTTGTCTTCGGTAAAATCACAAGTTTTACTGTAAGGAATCGTCTACGTAGACTACAACTATCATGGCTCACCAGCCATTACAGCGTCCATGAACCACCAGCCGCTTACAATGTCTACGCCCTACGGTCTCAGCAGCCACTTACAACGCCCATTGCCTCACCAGCTGCTTACAACGCCCATTGCCCTACCAGCCACGTACAAAATCCACTGCCCCACTAGCCGCTTACAAGTCCATGGCCCCACCAGCCAATCACAACGTACACGGCCCCACCAGCCACTTACAAAGCTCATGGCCCTACTTCTTCTTTGTCTTTGCCTTTTCCCACGTCACGTAGGGTCGGCATTACAACTCCGGATCCTCCTCCTCCACAGCTGTCTATCCAGGGCTTCTTCCTTCCTCCATCCCTTTTCCCTCAAGTCACATGACACCTTGTCCTTCCATCTCATTTCTGGCCTCCCTCTCTTCCTCCGCCCCTCGACCTCCAAGTCTCCAACCCTTCTCCCCACATAGTTCTCCCCTCTTCTACGTATGTGCCCATACCACCTCAGTCTACCTTCTTGAATTTTCTTCCCTAAGGGTCCCACTCCAACTGTTCCTCTGATGTAATCATTTTTTATTCTATCCTTCCTTGTAACTCCACTCATCCACCTCAGCATTCTCATTTCCGCCACTTCCATCCTTCTCTCTTGCGCCTTCTTTATCGGCCAAGTCTCTGCACTATACAGCATTGCAGGCCTCACCACAGATTTATACAACTTTCCTTTCCTCCTGGCGCCAACCCTCCTATCACACAACACTCCACTCATTTTCTTCCAATTCATCCATCCACTATTAATCCTATGCTGTATTTCCGCCTCCAGTCCTCCATCACTCTGGATGTACGAACCCAGGTATTTGAACTTCCCTACCCGTGGCAGCTCTTCCCCTTGTATGTCCACCCTTAGCCCCTGTGCTTCTTCCATACTCATGTATTCCGTTTTCGCTCTGCTGATCCTCATTCCTCTTTCTTCCAACACCTTCCTCCACTCTTCCAGTCTCACTTGAAGTATCTCCTGGGTTCTCTCACAGATCACCACATCATCTGCAAACATCATGCTCCATGGCGCTTCTCTCTTTACTCCATTTACCATACAGTCCATTACCAGGTCAAAGAGGTACGGACTGAGAACCGACCCTTGGTGTAGCCCTACTCTCACTGGGAAGTCTTTAGTGGTACCCACACTGGTCCTTACTTGCGTCATTACTCCTTCATACATCCCCTTTACCACTCTCACATACTTCTCGGGTATGCCTTTACATCTCATACTTCTCCATACCTCCTGCCTGGGCACTCTATCATAAGCCTTTTCTAAGTCAATAAAAGTCATATGAAGGTTAGCCCGCACCTCTCTGTGCCTTTCCATCAATTGTCGCAGTGCAAATATTGCATCCGTTGTTCCCCTTCCTGGCATAAATCCAAACTGTTCTTCACACACTTCACTCTCCTCACGCAATCTACCCTCAATGATCCTCTCCCATATCTTCATTGTGTGGGACATCAACTTTATCCCTCTATAATTTCCACAATCTTGGATATCGCCTTTTCCCTTGTATATGGGAATAAGTATACTCTTTGTCCACTCATGTGGTATTTTTTCCCTTTGCCAAATCTTCCTCATCAGATCCCAAAGCACATCAATGCCCCGTTCACCCAGACACTTCCATGCTTCCACTGGTATTTGGTCTGCACCAACTGTCTTTCCATTTTTCATCTTCCTCATCGCCCACTCCACCTCTTCTCTACTTATCATCACAGTCATTCCCTCATTTGCTTCTCCGTCCTCATACTTCTCCCTCTGATTTTCCTCATTTAGTAGTTCCTCAAAGTATTCCAACCACCTTCCTAGTATTTTTTCCTGATCATAAAGTACCACTCCTGAACCATCCTTCATATGTTTAAAGCTCATGGCCCTACTAACTACTTACAATGACCACGTCCTCATCAGCCGCTTACAACGTCCACGGCTCTACCAGCCACTTACAACGTCCATAGCCTAATCAGCCGCTTACAACGTCCACGGCCTCACCAGCCACTTACAACTTCCACGACCCACCAGCCACTTACAACTTCCACGGCCCACCAGTCATTTACAACGTCCACGGCCTCACCAGTCGCTTACCACGTTTACGGCCTCACCAGCCACTTAAAACGTCCTCAGCCCACCAGCTGCTTACAACGTCCACGGCCTCACCAGCCACTTATGAAGTCCATGGTCCCCACCCGCCAATTACAGCGTACACGGCCCCACCAGCCAAACAACGCTCATGGCCTTAATAGCTACGAGTACTTAAACGTCCACGGCTCTACAAGACACATAAAACGTCCATGACCTCACCAGCTGCTTACAACGCCCATTGCCCTACCAGCCACGTACAAAGTCCACGGCCTCACCGGCCACTTATAAAGTCCATGGTCACCACCAGCCAATTAAAACGTACACGGCCCCACCAGCCAAACAACGCTCATGACCTTACTTACAATGTCCACGGCCTCACCAGCCGCTTACAACATCCACGGCTCTACCAGAAACATAAAACGTCCATGACCTCACCAGCTGCTTACAACGCCCATTGACCTACCAGCCACGTACAAAGTCCACGGCCCCACCAGCCGCTTACAAGTCCATGGCCCCCTCCAGCTACTTAAAAATATATGGCGTAACCAGCCGCTTACAACGCCCATTGTCTGACCAGTCACGTACAAAGTCCACGGCCCTACCAGCCACTTGCAAGTCCATGGCCCCACCAGCCACTTACAAATCCATCGCTGTGGGGAATTAATAGGTTTGTGCGTGAAGACTGAAGACTCATGATATTGTAGGCCCATATCTTGCAAAAATAAAAATGTATAACAAGAGAGTATTATAAATACTTACTTTAAAATATCATAATTCTTTAATTGACATTGAAAATAGAATTCCTCAGGTCTGTGCTCTCGGGAAAAAATGTAAAATATACTATATTTTAATCAGGGTAAAGAGGTTCATGGCATTGGATGAACGCGTGAGTAAATGGTTACTTGCAACCCCCACATAAGGATATAAAATGGCTATGTTACAATTTCGTTATTTTTCTTAAATTGTACTAAATATTTAATTTAGTGATAAAGACTACTATTGTAAGAAAGTTTTGTATTTGAGAATGAACAATTAACTGAACCAACTCGTTCTGGTTTGTTATTCTGACCTTGACGAGTTTTGGTGTTCTCTTATATCGGTGCCCAGGATAATTATAGTGTTTTAAAAGCAGTTCAATTTTAGCTGATATTAACTGCTCCTCTTTCAGGAACAAAAAGTCGAAGCTTCACAAACCATTGGCGTTTTGATTTCATATGAAAAAATTATGCAAATAGACCGCCTGAAGGATTTTGTTGCTAACCACAACTGGTATTTATTTCCATGCAATGCCGAGTGTTCATATAATGTATACACTTGTGAGTAGTGCCCGCCCCCCAATATGAGTGTCTGTATGTACTTCGGTAGTCCACGCCCCCCAATATGAGTGTCTGTATGCACTTCGGTAGTCCACGCCTCCCAGTATGAGTGTCTGTATGCACTTGAGTAGTCCCCGGCCCTAAGTATGAGTGTCTGCGTGCACTTCAGTAGTCCCCGGCCCTCAATATGATTGTCTGTATGCACTTCAGTAGTCCCCGGCCCTCAGTATGAGTGTCTGTGTACTTCAGTAGTCCACGCCCCCCAGTGTGTGTCTGTATGCACTTCAGTAGTCCCCGGCCCTCAGTATGAGTGTCTGTATGCACTTCAGTAGTCCCCGGCCCTCAGTATGAGTGTCTGTGTACTTCAGTAGTCCACGCCCCCCAGTGTGTGTCTGTATGCACTTCAGTAGTCCCCGGCCCTCAGTATGAGTGTCTGTATGCACTTCAGTAGTCCCCGGCCCTCAGTATGAGTGTCTGTATGCACTTCAGTAGTCCACGCCCTCCCCCAGTATGA
Source organism: Stictocephala bisonia (assembly GCA_035578905.1). NCBI lineage: Eukaryota > Metazoa > Arthropoda > Insecta > Hemiptera > Membracidae > Stictocephala > Stictocephala bisonia. The sequence continues at coordinate 986,064 of JAQJVL010000134.1, forward strand.
GTATCTGTATGCACTGTATCTGTATGGGGCAGTAATCTCTGCCCCCCAGTAAAACGCGTTTGTGATTACCGTGTATATAGCTGATTAACGTATGAGTGTTATTAAAGGCACCGGAAATCCTTGAATATAATTCCTGATAAAATGATTCAATTGTTTGATGTGATAAGAACTAATTTCAAGTTTCGTATTCTGGTTTTGTGTGATGTAAAGGATTAATGATTTGTTTATGGTAGAACGCTTTCCATGTTATACTCAAAGTAATAAAAAGCTAACAACGATCGTACATTATCTTACATCAATGATGCAAATTGATCGTCTAATTAGTTCCTTTTATGAACTTTGGTGAGCTCTCCTGCCTTCAACGAGGGCTCCTGAATGCCATGATTTCTACTTTATCGCATGAAAAAAGGCGTCAGATGGATGGATGGCGGCACGTCTACCCGGCACCAAATCTGACCACCGCTCTAAGGTTAATCAGGCGTTACTAATGTCACAACTTAACCCGGCACCGAGACAGTTTGAAGGTAGGGGAGCTGGGTTCCCCCTCCACAACACCAAACATACGCCCCTCATTCTCTTCTTTCCCTCCCTCGAACCCTAGGCATCTCATCGCCCTAACTCCTTTAACCTAACCTAACCTAACCTAACCTAACCTAACCTATTGAACAAAGCGTTGCCTTCATTTTACAAAGCTCACCCCCATTCATTTTAAAACCATCACACACCTTCGTTTAGTAAAGCTCGGTCCCCGGACATGGACAGCGCGAACCTACGGTACCTTACGAAAAGGGGAGGTGATTAGGGGAGGGGAAAGAGAAAGGAGGGGTTGGGAGGGGGTAGTGTAGGTGGAATGGGTAAGAGGGGTGGCTGGTGCCGGGTTGACATACTGTCATGGCGGCCAGTGAAAGGTCCAGTGCTGGGTTAACGTGTTTTTTTATAACATATAAAGCTTGATGCCGGGTTGATGAACTCCCGGATGGATGACCGGCGGGTAATCTCGTCCTTGCATGCAACCCGCCGGCCCGATCACACTGAACCTGGCCCCACTGCAATAAGCACATATTATGAAAACTACATAGGGATGAAGTGCTTATTTTGTACTTCTGTTGTGCTCAACCAGAACACGTAATAAACACGTTTACCCCGCCACCTTAAGGCTGTTTGGTCAAAAAAAGTTCGATTTTTTTCGATTTCAATGCCTTTATATTCGCTATTAAACGCCTCCAAGTAGTTCTTTAATTAAAATTAAGTTTATAGTTTAAAACATATCACCTCAAAGATACGAATTTGGGCTTTCTCGGTACATGCAGAAATAAGAAACTATTTCCCCGATTATTACCAAATTTTAAAAACAGACACCACATGACTGGTCTTGCTCATCAGTTATTTTAAATTACGTAATTTTACTGCTAATTAGCAAATTAGATTTAAAATTAATGTTATATGTTTTTTTTTTTTTTTTTTTTTACGACGAGAAATACAATATCGTGCTTGGCATCTTATGCTTTTTAATATAACACAATTTAAAAAATTGATTAACTTTATATACTCAACTTGTGGTTATACTTTTACCCGCATGTTATATTACAATGCAATCGCTAGGCACACGTACAGCAAGAAACAGCACCCGCACCCGAAGGATCGTGCTTCAACGACTTCCTGAAATTATACAGACGGGGAGGGGGAAGGGTCGAGTGTCTGTCAGACGTACAGCTAGTGCGCGTAGCGGAATTCAGTTGTTCCTAATGCCGACTGAACCACCTTAATGGAATCCGTTGAAAATTATAAATATTTAGCTGAATGCATATTTTGTGCTTTCAGAATATATATGTTTTGTAATTTGTGCCCAGCAGTAACCCGTTAAAAAAGAGTTTTATTTGTTGCAGTGATGACGTCATCCAGCCCACCACAATAATAGAATATCATGGAAATGTTAGAACCAGATTAAGTATTAGAATGTGTTCTCGTAAGTCAAAAGCACTCCATCTTTTAAGGACTTCTGAATTTTCAGCTTTTTTAAGCAGAATTTTTTAGAAAATGTAAAACTTGATACGAGTATATTTGAAAATAAGTCATATTGTAAGTATCGTTAGGACAGTGTCGATTCTGTCCTATTAATTAAATTTCTATACATATTCATGTACAAATGTCTCAACAACAATCTAAATATACTTATTTGATTAAGTGAATTGCTGTAAGATGAGACAAAAGGGTTTTAATCTTGATTGTCCAAGCTCTCAAAGTGAAACGGTGTGTCTCAACTAAACATAGTTGTTTGTCAATTCCTCAAAAAGTTACGCAATTCATTTTAGGTATTAATTTTGTAATGTACTTACCTGAGGGTGTGTGTTGTTAGAACGAAGACAAACACACACTTTTGTACAAAGTAAAATCATACGTTTTCGCACAAATGGTTGACAGCTGGTGTTTACCGCACGTTATGTAACGATCATGGTGTGGGTTATGTAAGCTGTGTACAGACTTCCATCTACGACGTACTGCAAAAACATTAGGTAAAGGTTCATACAGCAGTGAAAAGCTGGGAATAAGGTTATATGAAGGGGTGTTCCTATATACACTTTGAAGGTAAAGGTCCTCACAACGGTGTGAAAGGCTGGGAATGACGTTACGTGAAGGGATGTTCCTGTGTATCACTTCGAAGTTAAAGGTCCTAACTACCACACTAACATCTGTATTTTATTTACTTTTATTAATTTTTGCTAAAATAATATACAGCTGTAGAACAACTATTCACAACTCAACACTACGACATATCGCTTTAAAATTTATGCACGTGATCTGAAGACGATTTACTTTCCCAGAGTGGTTTGGGTAAAATGTTACGAGGTTAGGCTCGGTTCGCCGCTCGGCTTAAAATGATAAAGTTGTGACATAGTTGTCCTGTAACCATCGATGTATAAACTAATTTTATATATCGATGTATATAATTAGTTTATAAATCGATGCCTGTAACTCCGAACAATCCAGCAGATGAGCTGTCAATCAGCGCTCGGCTCAGTAGTGCGTGGCCGACAAGCCCCTTCACACCAAAGTAGCCGAAATATTAATACCTAGTCTACGTCTTTCGTGCTCCGTTCACACAGGAAGCTACGCCAAAGACGATGCTCGCAATTAATAAAGTTACTGCGCAGGGTGGGGGTACAAACAACGTGGCAAGATGGGCTTTTGCGTATACGCTAGTTGTAATACGCGAGCGACGTCGCAAACGTATTAATACCATTGATATATACTAAAGGCGCTGGCCAAAAGAACCTAGCCAAAATCCGGGGTTGAGTGTGGGATCTGAAGGCGTCGTAGCAGGGCGAGAGTACGCCGGGAGCATACGGCTTATTGTGCAATAATATTGCGGGAGCAACTAAAACCTCTCTGTAGGTTAATCATTAAAATTGTTATAATTCAGAGTTTAATTTTTGAAAATGCTGGTAATTGTTTAACATCTAATAATAAAGCATTTGTCTTAAATTTGCAGTACATTACTTTATGATAAATTAAGATTTTGACTATGGTTATTCATATTTAATTACTTAATAAAACTAAAAACGATCAGATGCATTACAGGTAAAATAATATACCGGTTTTTTTTAAATTTAATTTTATTTCTATATAATAATGAACATAGCCTAGCTTACTATTACTGTTCATAATTTTTTTTAAATAAATTAAAAATGCAACTGAAAGAAAGAACAAATGAATTAATTGATTTCCCTCAACATTGATGACAACTACATAATATTTGTATTCAAGACTATAGTAAAGTCAGATGCTTATATTTAACTGCTACAAGAAAATAATAATAACAATAAACTAAAACTATACAATAATTAAACTATATTCAGAACCTAAATATTAATTAAACTATTAAATAAATATATTTATCTAGTAAAATGTTATACCATTTACATTTTAGGCCTATACTTAAAAAGAAATATTTTCTATAATATAGTAGATATTTATTTTTTGTTCTTGAAATCTAAAAACTCTAGCGAAATATATTTATTAAGCTGTAGTGGAATACAATTTACAAGTTTACAACATGATCCTGCAGTATAAAAGTAAAATTCTCCTTAAAATAGTAAAATTACCTGAAATTATTATTAAATCCACTCCTAACGTATTATGGTTTCAAAATGTTATAAAAAGTAAATCATATTTATATGTTGGAAACTCAAATTATCATTAAATCATGGCTTCCAGAAAATGCATAATTGAATTCATGCCTTTTAAAAACACTTTTGTATCTGTAAAGTGGTTACTACAGAGCACAAGATAAATTCTGTGGTCTTTGGTGGTTACAAACTTTCATTGTTAGGTCATAAGTGGTAGGCCCTAGCATATTTATTTTTGCAAAGTTGATACTTTAAGCATATTTGCATATTTTACAATTTTAAAAACATCGTCAATATTTCTAAGTAGTCTTTAGATTTAAAAATCAGTAAAGCGTGGAATGTTCTGAAAACGGAATCATTGGCATGGGACAAAGAGATAAATACGCATCAAACAAATATTACGCTGAGAATAGATATAAGCAATATTAGTGTAGATATAAGCAATATTAGTGTAGATATAAGCAATATTAGTGTAGATATAAGCAATATTAGTGTAGATATAAGCAATATTAGTGTAGATATAAGCAATATTAGTGTAGATATAAGCAATATTAGTGTAGATATAAGCAATATTAGTGTAGATATAAGCAATATTAGTGTAGATATACGCAATATTAGTGTAGATATAAGCAATATTAGTGTAGATATAAGCAATATTAGTGTAGATATAAGCAATATTAGTGTAGATATAAGCAATATTAGTGTAGATATAAGCAAAGCCCGTTCGAAAATATACTAAAGAATAAAAGTTCGAAGGATTTTTGTTAATGAAAAATTCTACATGTTTTTATCATTAAATCTAAAATAATATATTAGTGCAACAAAAAATAATATTTTACGAATTGTTATGTACTGCTAATAATTTGGCGAGTTAAGGAAGTTAACATAGTAAAGAAAACAATCCTGTATTTTGGTCAAGAGATTACAGTGTGAGCTTTGATATTTAATAAAATGAACACGTACTTCTGATAAGAAATATCACCGTTTTTTTTTTTTTAGCACTTTACCATTTAGCAAAACTAAAAATGGATTACAAACAGAAAACCAGCTTTGTCACTAAGACTAACCGTCCAGACAAACTGTTGAGTAGTCAGTAATGTACCTTACCCCATCTAACATGGTTCATGTCGAAGTATGAAAGGCCGAACGTTGCAATCCGCCAAATTCCCATTTAGCGGCCAGAGTTCTTGCCCTGTCCCGACGCCTGCTCGGCCTAGATACATCCCGCCACACACAGCTGTGTACGACCGGAAACCACAACACGCTCCTTATGGGTAGCTAGAGTTCCAGTAGTAAGTATAGTTCGTTGATTAATACTCTGTGTGAACTGCACACATTGAACATCATTACGAGATACATTTAAGACGTCTTACAGTGACGTTAACAAAGTATTAATACGTTTGGTGTGAAGAGTCCTATAAGTAATGGGCTTTCAGCGCCCTGGTATTAACGTAGTTTTTTTGTACAGATAGCTGATATTTTGTTCACAACCGATATCACATTAATTTAATTGAGTTTTGAATGTTCCTAAACTTCTGTGAATACTTTCAAGAAAAGATACTGGAATGGTATATGCATAAAAATGTAATTTCTTAATTGGCATTTACGTTTTTGTGGAAATTACTACCTAGTCTAGTGTCTAATAACAGACGTTAAAATATAAACGCTGTTTGATTTTCAATTTTGATAAATCACATTTAACATCCTCAGACATAAAGGATTTCGAAATAGTCACAAAACCGGAAATATCCCTTGTAAACCCATCACTTGAAGCTAAGTTAAAATTATTGTTCTAAAAAATCGTGGTGTATTATTAAAACTAGAAATCTCATCCTTAATATGAATTTACTATCATAGAATATTACGTAATATAAAAAGTTTTTTCTATCACCTAAATACTTCCTAAATGGTGAGTCTGACTCACATAACACATCCCCATTACTTCGTCCAAAATACACCTCAACGAACAGAACGTAGGAACACTATAGTCGGCGAGTCACGAGAAGTCCTCTGAACGTCATGCCTCTGTGATATTGAAGGCGCTGATTTCCATTGAAACAGCACAATTCGTGTAGAGTACATATCCTAATTAGTAATTACGACAGGTACACTGCATGACTTGTGCTGTTTCAATGGAAATCAGTGCCTTCAATATCACAGAGGAACGAAGTTCAGAGGACTTCTCGTGACTCGCCCACTATACCTGTGCATTAGTCAACGGCTGTCAATATAACACAACCGAGCAGAGTAATTGATGTTCGTGTATCATTTTATCTCCATCAGTTATCGTATCTAACTTTTACAGATGTTAGACGCCGATATAGAATTAATTTTAATATAGTAAATTTGTTATTACCGGTACTTCTAATAAATATCCGAATTTATCGAAAAGCTTTTTTCAGACAAGTATGCAAACAGTTATATTTTTATATCAACTACAATAACAAAATCCGTTACGTTTTATAAATAGAGGCAGAAACAAGAGCAAATATCCCAAGTTAGGTAACACTTGCCAGAGTTACACAACGACCCTTCTAACTGGATTGGATATGAAGTGGTGTGGTAAGATGGAACATCACGGTAAAAATAAACCATGGCAAGTCCTTGACCTTTTGCAACAATAAAGTAATCTGGAAGTCAATGGTGGGGTTAACTATTTTATAACAGAATCTTTGAGTTTCTCTACTGAGAAATTATTGTCTCCATCAATAGTTACTTTAACATTACTCGATTGCTGCATATTAGTTGGCATACAAATGTCTACGTATGTATCTGTATATTTGCCGATCCTCACGGCTTAGTATTCCAACCAAAGACAAAGTATTGAAAAAGGTAAGTTCCGTACGCAGTCCCGTCAATACGTTTTTAGACATCTGTTAAAAAAGGAGATTTTGTCTGATCTGTTGGTGGACGAGTCTGTTGGTGATAAAAAACAGATGTTTGCTTCATTCTAGTTTTTTCGCCAAAGAAAGTGAAGCCCCATAGTAGATATTACTTTGGTATTATTCTGAATAATGAAGAGATTCACTTAAGAGATTACCAAAACAATTAAACATTGCCACTACTAAGAACTTATATGTTAATTGATACAGTTTTATCCCTAAGGGTTTGGAGGGAAATAAAGGGAAGAACTGACAACAAAGAGTTGTGGTCCAGCATCCACGCTGTGATTTGGAGATCTAACTTCTCGGCAACCCAATATCTTTACTTAACATGTTATTTTATTCATGATAACAATTTTTTATCTTTCTTGAGAAGACGAATATATTTTTTACAAAATATATATCAACTATTCCTATTTCCTGTGGTACATAAATCATGTCAACACCGTCAATAGATAGATTATGACTTGCATGATTCACAACCTTATTTCTTACTTCTACACAACTGTAATGCAGGAAACTTGTGTTCTAAGTAAAGGTTCGTGTCTTGACCTTCGTCTTTTGCATGACACACATCCTTCTTTCTTACTTCTAAACAACTGTCATGCAGGAAACTTGTGTTCTAAGTAAAAGTTGGTTTCTTAACATTTGTTTTCACCATTTGCATGACACACATCCTTCTTTCTTACTTCTAAACAACTGTTATGCAGGAAACTTGTGTTCTAAGTAAAAGTTGGTTTCTTAACATTTGTTTTTACCATTTGCATGACACACATCCTTCTTTCTTACTTCTATACAACTGTAATGCAGGAAACTTGTGTTCTAAATAAAGGTTGGTGTCTTAACGTTTGCTTATACAGTACCTTTTGCCTGACACACATCCTTCTTTCTTACTTCTAAACAACTGTAATGCAGGAAACTTGTGTTCTAAGTAAAGTTTCGTGTCTTGACCTCGTCTTTTGCATGACACACATCCTTCTTTCTTACTTATATACAACTACAATGCAGGAAACTTGTGTTCTAAATAAAGGTTCGTGTCTTAACGTTTGTCTTTACCATTTGCATGACACACATGTTTCTTTCTTACTTCTATACAACTGTAATGTATAGAAGTAAGAAAGCCCTACCATCTTACGTGAGTAGTAGTAGGGGTCTATTATCCGCTAGCGGCCGTAACAGAAGGAGAGGAAGACAGCCCTACCATCTTACGTGAGTGGTAGTAGGGGTCTATTATCCGCTAGTGGCCGTAACCGAAGGAGAGGTAGACAGCCCTACATCTTACGTGAGTAGTAGTAGGGGTCTATTATCCGCTAGTGGCCGTAACCGAAGGAGAGGTAGACAGCCCTACATCTTACGTGAGTAGTAGTAGGGGTCTATTATCCACTAGCGGCCGTAACAGAAGGAGAGGTAGACAGCCCTACCATCTTACGTGAGTAGTAGTAGAGGTCTATTATCCGCTAGACAGCCCTACATCTTACGTGAGTAGTAGTAGGGTCTATTATCCGCTAGTGGCCGTAACCGAAGGAGAGGTAGACAGCCCTACATCTTACGTGAGTAGTAGTAGGGGTCTATTATCCACTAGCGGCCGTAACAGAAGGAGAGGTAGACAGCCCTACCATCTTACGTGAGTAGTAGTAGAGGTCTATTATCCGCTAGCGGCCGTAACAGAAGGAGAGGTAGACAGCCCTACCATCTTACGTGAGTGGTAGTAGGGGTATATTATCCGCTAGCGGCCGTAACAGAAGGAGAGGTAGACAGCCCTACCATCTTACGTGAGTGGTAGTAGGGGTATATTATCCGCTAGCGGCCGTAACAGAAGGAGAGGTAGACAGCCCTACCATCTTACGTGAGTGGTAGTAGGGGTATATTATCCGCTAGCGGCCGTAACAGAAGGAGAGGTAGACAGCGCTACCATCTTACGTGAGTGGTAGTAGGGGTATATTATCTGCTAGTAGCCGTAACCGAAGGAGAGGTAGACAGCGCTACCATCTTACGTGAGTGGTAGTAGGGGTATATTATCTGCTAGTAGCCGTAACCGAAGGAGAGGTAGACAGCAATACCATCTTACGTGAGTGGTAGTAGGGGTATATTATCTGCTAGTAGCCGTAACCGAAGGAGAGGTAGACAGCGCTACCATCTTACGTGAGTGGTAGTAGGGGTATATTATCCGCTAGCGGCCGTAACAGAAGGAGAGGTAGACAGCCCTACCATCTTACGTGAGTGGTAGTAGGGGTATATTATCCGCTAGCGGCCGTAACAGAAGGAGAGGTAGACAGCCCTACCATCTTACGTGAGTGGTAGTAGGGGTATATTATCTGCTAGTAGCCGTAACCGAAGGAGAGGTAGACAGCGCTACCATCTTACGTGAGTGGTAGTAGGGGTATATTATCTGCTAGTAGCCGTAACCGAAGGAGAGGTAGACAGCAATACCATCTTACGTGAGTGGTAGTAGGGGTATATTATCTGCTAGTAGCCGTAACCGAAGGAAAGGTAGACAGCAATACCATCTTACGTGAGTGGTAGTAGGGGTATATTATCTGCTAGTAGCCGTAACCGAAGGAGAGGTAGACAGCAATACCATCTTACGTGAGTGGTAGTAGGGGTATATTATCTGCTAGTAGCCGTAACCGAAGGAGAGGTAGACAGCAATACCATCTTACGTGAGTGGTAGTAGGGGTATATTATCTGCTAGTAGCCGTAACCGAAGGAAAGGTAGACAGCGCTACCATCTTACGTGAGTGGTAGTAGGGGTATATTATCTGCTAGTAGCCGTAACCGAAGGAGAGGTAGACAGCGCTACCATCTTACGTGAGTGGTAGTAGGGGTATATTATCTGCTAGTAGCCGTAACCGAAGGAGAGGTAGACAGCGCTACCATCTTACGTGAGTGGTAGTAGGGGTATATTATCTGCTAGTAGCCGTAACCGAAGGAAAGGTAGACAGCGCTACCATCTTACGTGAGTGGTAGTAGGGGTATATTATCTGCTAGTAGCCGTAACCGAAGGAGAGGTAGACAGCAATACCATCTTACGTGAGTGGTAGTAGGGGTATATTATCTGCTAGTAGCCGTAACCGAAGGAGAGGTAGACAGCGCTACCATCTTACGTGAGTGGTAGTAGGGGTATATTATCTGCTAGTAGCCGTAACCGAAGGAGAGGTAGACAGCAATACCATCTTACGTGAGTGGTAGTAGGGGTATATTATCTGCTAGTAGCCGTAACCGAAGGAGAGGTAGACAGCAATACCATCTTACGTGAGTGGTAGTAGGGGTATATTATCTGCTAGTAGCCGTAACCGAAGGAGAGGTAGACAGCAATACCATCTTACGTGAGTGGTAATAGGGGTCTATTATCTGCTAGTAGCCGTAACCGAAGGAGAGGTAGACAGCAATACCATCTTGCGTGAGTGGTAGTAGGGGTATATTATCCGCTAGCGGCCGTAGCTGATGGAATGGGCATTTTCACTCGCCTTCGACCAAACTGAAGCACGTTACCCCACTCAATATGGCGGAAGTGGCTTTAACTGTCGTAATGTTAGTAGTATAGCGATGGCATCTCAATTTTCTGAGGGAATGGTGATGTCTTGAGAGGTTACGAGGAGTGGCGCAGTGATACAGATGGAGCGGTTACATACTGTCGCCCGCCGGTTATATGAGCACTGCCGGAGCTGCCATTTCGTAATTGGTTACATGACTCCATTTACGTAACAAACATGTAACTACTCCGATTTAAAATGTTTATACAATCAGCAGTCTATGATCCCACTTGCAATCCGATCCTTCATCTAACGCAAACAACAACATCACGTTTGTTAATTGGATAATTTACTACTCAGTATTGATACAGGCCTGTGCGGTGCTGGGCCACGGGCACTACTGAAATAACGATCATATTCGCAGGAAGCCAAAGAACCCGGAAAGTAGGGACTAAAGAAATTATAAATGCTTTTGTTTGGGTCTGTATAGTTATAATTATTTCTCTGACCGTTTGTCCTAGGTAGAATGAAGTAGAACGAAATATTATTAATTGTTTTATTTAGTTTGAGTTTTATCTTTGTGGAGTAAACATATTTATTACAACTTGTAAAAATTATATCGTAAATACAACAACAAAAAACAACCCGTAAAACGATGTAATACGTAGAAAATCACTTTAGAATTTAATGCCTAAAACAACAGCCAAATTTTACACAACTTCAAACCATTGATTTGCTTGTTTGTTGATATTGAAATTGATTAGTTTAAAATTAAAATACTTCCATCTGATCATGCATAACATCTTTTTCCCGGTTCTGAATGTAAGGGAAAGAATTTGATTTTATACGTTACTTTTCAAAAGATTGACAACTAAATAACTCAAAACTTAGTCAGTATATCTTTAATCAAACATTAACTTCATGCATATTCGTATTGTTGTATCATTAAGCTAGAAATGTTCATACCATACATTCATTCTCTTTTTTCTGTTCATATTATCGTTTTAACATCTCGAATCAAACTGTTTCATAGCTTTACATCTAATTATGATAAATTAATAGAACTCCTAGTAAAGTAGTATACCTGTAAGGTTAATAAAATCTGGACTTTTTTATGTTTGAAAAGAACCAAAAATATTCTAATATAATTAAAACGAAGCGTATTCACTGATGCTTTTCGTTGTTTATTAGGCCTTCTTTAGATATTTGATGTCATTCTAAAGAAGGATCAATGGTAGTGAGAGGGGATGCAACATTATCTGAATTATTTTAACTCTTAATAAAATTATGTTCGACATTTGTAGTTATTAGATTGCTTAATATTTTTATATATATGAAGAACAACACTTAGCAATCTTTTTTTGGTGGTTTTAATGTTCAAGATCGATTTCTGTCTCGAAAGACCATCATCAGTTGAAAACAGAATAAAAATAGGGTTATAAATATATTTAACTTTGGAATAATTAATTTAACAGCTGACACTATAAAAATTTAAATAAAAATGTAGATGGATAAGTTGTAGATCTTGTTAAATTTTATAATTTTGCATCTTCATGATAGAATCAAACATAATATTTGAGTGAAATTTTATTTGATCGTTGAGTAATAATGATGGTTTTTTTTGTGTTTTTGTATATGTAAAATTTTTCAATAGCATCTAGTTTTTTACTTTTAGGTGCAAAATGGATAATGTCTAAATTTTCTTCAATTGATGAAATATTATGGTTTTCTTGAATTAAATATTCAGCAAATGTTGATAAATTTTGATGTTTGTTTTTTGGTATATGTTCCTTGAATCTTCTACTAAAACTTCTTCCTGTTTGGCCAATGTAATATTTAGGACAAGTTGAACATTTAATTTTATAAATTCCAGAATTATTGTATTTGTTTTCATTATTTTTAGTAGAGTAGTTATGTTGTAGTATATGTTTGATACTGTTCTTTGTTCTATATGTAATTTTAAATCCTTGTTTGGAGAATATGTTATGAAAAGATTTGTTAATATCTCCATGATAGGTCATTTGAATGTAGTCTATGAATCATACTGTGGAAGGCTGCTAATTTGTGTGAAGTTGGATGATTGGATGTATTGTGAATTATTTGATTTGTTGATGTTGGTTTACGATAAATTTTGAATTGGTGTTTGTTATCTTTCTTAGTTATGGTAAGGTCAAGAAAGTTTATGCTGTTAGATTTTTCTATTTCTGTTGTAAATTTTAAGTTGGGGTGAATTTTGTTCAGAAAGATTTCTAATAGATCTATTTGTCTTTGGTTTCCGTTGAATAGATATAGAATGTCATCAGCATATCTATGATAATATATAATTTTCTTGGCGTAAGGGTTTATCTCAGGGCTGAGAATGTATTTATTTTCAATATAATTTAGGAAAATGTCTGCTATGATGCTTGAAAGTGGTGATCCCATGGCCAATCCTTTATCTTGGGAATAAATTTTATCGTTATATTGAAAGTAATTTTGTTCAAGAGTAATTTTTGTTAATTTGATGATTTCTTGAATTTTCTTGCTGTCTAATTTATTTTGTTTTGTTAAATTTTCTTCAAGAATGGTTAAACTTTCTTCTACAGGGATGTTTGTGTATAAATCTTTAATGTCAAATGAAATTAGGATATGATTATCAGGGCAATTCGTATTTTTAATTTTGTAGCTTAAGTCTGTTGTGTTTTTAAGACATTATCCGTTTTGCACCTAAAAGTAAAAAACTAGATGCTATTGAAAAATTTTACATATACAAAAACACAAAAGAAAACCCATCATTATTACTCAACGATCAAATAAAATTTCACTCAAATATTATGTTTGATTCTATCATAAAGATGCAAAATTATAAAATTTAACAAGATCTACAACTTATCCATCTACATTTTTATTTAAATTTTTATAGTGTCAGCTGTTAAATTAATTATTCCAAAGTTAAATATTTATAACCCTATTTTTATTCTGTTTTCAACTGATGATGGTCTTTCGAGACAGAAATCGATCTTGAACATTAAAACCACCAAAAAAAGATTGCTAAGTGTTGTTATTCATATATATAAAAATTATGTTCGTTTTATTGATGTTAAAATAATAAATATATAAATTAAAAAATGTAAATGAATTCAATAAATAACATAAATATGTAAATATATTTTCCCAGGCAGACGAGGAACCCGGAAAATCCGTCAAAATTCACGTCCTCAGACGTCAGCAACATTAAATTTATATGATTTCAGCACTTTGATTTCAGGAAATGATTCATTAGACACTAATACTGTAATTAATGATTTACTATGTCATCATGTCATCATCATGATTACCATGTCATATTAATGTAATTAATGATAGACACTAATAACATTTAATGATTAAAATTATGCAAGTATTTATACTGATTCATACATTATTGATTTAAAGAATAATGAAACTGCCCCACAGCAAATCACAGAACAGATCTCAATTAGAATACAACTTTTCTTCATTACTTAGGGGGCTGTCTACCTCTCCTTCGGTTACGGCCACTAGCAGATAATATACCTCTACTACCACTCACGTAAGATGGTAGGACTGTCTACCTCTCCTTCGGTTACGGCCACTAGCAGATAATATACCTCTACTACCACTCACGTAAGATGGTATTGCTGTCTACCTCTCCTTCGGTTACGGCCACTAGCAGATAATATACCCCTACTACCACTCACGTAAGATGGTAGGGCTGTCTACCTCTCCTTCGGTTACGGCCACTAGCAGATAATATACCCCTACTACCACTCACGTAAGATGGTATTGCTGTCTACCTCTCCTTCGGTTACGGCCACTAGCAGATAATATACCCCTACTACCACTCACGTAAGATGGTATTGCTGTCTACCTCTCCTTCGGTTACGGCCACTAGCAGATAATATACCTCTACTACCACTCACGTAAGATGGTAGGACTGTCTACCTCTCCTTCGGTTACGGCCACTAGCAGATAATATACCTCTACTACCACTCACGTAAGATGGTATTGCTGTCTACCTCTCCTTCTGTTACGGCCACTAGCAGATAATATACCTCTACTACCACTCACGTAAGATGGTATTGCTGTCTACCTCTCCTTCGGTTACGGCTACTAGCAGATAATATACCCCTACTACCACTCACGTAAGATGGTAGGACTGTCTACCTCTCCTTCTGTTACGGCTACTAGCAGATAATATACCCCTACTACCACTCACGTAAGATGGTATTGCTGTCTACCTCTCCTTCTGTTACGGCTACTAGCAGATAATATACCCCTACTACCACTCACGTAAGATGGTATTGCTGTCTACCTCTCCTTCTGTTACGGCCACTAGCAGATAATATACCCCTACTACCACTCACGTAAGATGGTATTGCTGTCTACCTCTCCTTCTGTTACGGCCACTAGCAGATAATATACCCCTACTACCACTCACGTAAGATGGTAGCGCTGTCTACCTCTCCTTCGGTTAAGGCCATTAGCGGATAATAGACCCCTACTACCACTCACGTAAGATGGTAGGACTGTCTACCTCTCCTTCGGTTAAGGCCATTAGCGGATAATAGACCCCTACTACCACTCACGTAAGATGGTAGGGCTGTCTACCTCTCCTTCGGTTACGGCTACTAGCAGATAATATACCCCTACTACCACTCACGTAAGATGGTATTGCTGTCTACCTCTCCTTCTGTTACGGCCACTAGCAGATAATATACCCCTACTACCACTCACGTAAGATGGTATTGCTGTCTACCTCTCCTTCGGTTACGGCTACTAGCAGATAATATACCCCTACTACCACTCACGTAAGATGGTATTGCTGTCTACCTCTCCTTCGGTTACGGCTACTAGCAGATAATATACCCCTACTACCACTCACGTAAGATGGTAGGACTGTCTACCTCTCCTTCGGTTACGGCTACTAGCAGATAATATACCCCTACTACCACTCACGTAAGATGGTATTGCTGTCTACCTCTCCTTCGGTTACGGCCACTAGCAGATAATATACCCCTACTACCACTCACGTAAGATGGTATTGCTGTCTACCTCTCCTTCGGTTACGGCTACTAACAGATAATAGACCCCTACTACCACTCACGTAAGATGGTAGGGCTGTCTACCTCTCCTTCTGTTACGGCCACTAGCAGATAATATACCCCTACTACCACTCACGTAAGATGGTATTGCTGTCTACCTCTCCTTCGGTTACGGCTACTAACAGATAATAGACCCCTACTACTACTCACGTAAGATGGTATTGCTGTCTACCTCTCCTTCGGTTACGGCCACTAGCAGATAATATACCTCTACTACCACTCACGTAAGATGGTATTGCTGTCTACCTCTCCTTCGGTTACGGCTACTAGCAGATAATATACCCCTACTACCACTCACGTAAGATGGTATTGCTGTCTACCTCTCCTTCGGTTACGGCCACTAGCAGATAATATACCCCTACTACCACTCACGTAAGATGGTATTGCTGTCTACCTCTCCTTCGGTTACGGCCACTAGCAGATAATATACCTCTACTACCACTCACGTAAGATGGTATTGCTGTCTACCTCTCCTTCGGTTACGGCTACTAGCAGATAATATACCCCTACTACCACTCACGTAAGATGGTAGGACTGTCTACCTCTCCTTCGGTTACGGCTACTAGCAGATAATATACCCCTACTACCACTCACGTAAGATGGTATTGCTGTCTACCTCTCCTTCGGTTACGGCCACTAGCAGATAATATACCCCTACTACCACTCACGTAAGATGGTATTGCTGTCTACCTCTCCTTCGGTTACGGCTACTAACAGATAATAGACCCCTACTACCACTCACGTAAGATGGTAGGGCTGTCTACCTCTCCTTCTGTTACGGCCACTAGCAGATAATATACCCCTACTACCACTCACGTAAGATGGTATTGCTGTCTACCTCTCCTTCGGTTACGGCTACTAACAGATAATAGACCCCTACTACTACTCACGTAAGATGGTATTGCTGTCTACCTCTCCTTCGGTTACGGCCACTAGCAGATAATATACCTCTACTACCACTCACGTAAGATGGTATTGCTGTCTACCTCTCCTTCGGTTACGGCTACTAGCAGATAATATACCCCTACTACCACTCACGTAAGATGGTATTGCTGTCTACCTCTCCTTCGGTTACGGCCACTAGCAGATAATATACCCCTACTACCACTCACGTAAGATGGTAGGACTGTCTACCTCTCCTTCGGTTACGGCCACTAGCAGATAATATACCTCTACTACCACTCACGTAAGATGGTAGGGCTGTCTACCTCTCCTTCGGTTACGGCTACTAGCAGATAATATACCCCTACTACCACTCACGTAAGATGGTATTGCTGTCTACCTCTCCTTCGGTTACGGCTACTAACAGATAATATACCCCTACTACCACTCACGTAAGATGGTAGGGCTGTTTATCTTTCCTTCGGTTACGGCCGCTAACGGATAATATACCCCTACTACCACTCACGTAAGATGGTAGGGCTGTCTACCTCTCCTTCGGTTACGGCTACTAACAGATAATATACCCCTACTACCACTCACGTAAGATGGTATTGCTGTCTACCTCTCCTTCGGTTACGGCTACTAGCAGATAATATACCTCTACTACCACTCCTTCAGCTATGGCCCAGAATATGCATTTTATGAGGAACCACTTTGAACCGATTTTTCAGTGTTATTATTATGACCAACAAAAAATTCAATATAAATCACTTAGTGCTGTTACTCCCATCATACATCGGTGGTTTCAGTGTTTATCAAGTTTCTTACACAGAATATCTGAAACGAGTTTTATCTCAATTCCTAACTATCTACCACTATGAACGAGGCAGTTACCCAGCTAGAAATACATTTAAAAATAAGTAGCTTCGTTTTGAATTATTTCTTTAATTATTTTTGAAATAAAATGTGAATAATAACTAATTTTGTTTGCTCACATAAAAATATATGTACTCATTAGGGGCAGATACGGCAGTATGCTGGATAGTCTTGGAATTGACTCTGGTTGTAATTACGAGAGGGAGAATTCTTATTTACCTCCCCTCCCATTGCGCGAGGGGGAGGACCAGCCATCATGACCGCCGCCGCCAAGGCGTAGCCCTGCAGGAAAGTCATGTACTGCTGAACCGGGGTCATGGGCTCTTCTTCTTTTTTCTTCTTTCTTTTATCACTTGTAAGACTGCAGCAACAATGGTTCAACATTGGCAGACTCACAATCTGAAGATAATTACAAATTAGTTTTAAATTTTATGCTGTTGAGTTTTTTTTTAATATAAAAAAGTATGTATGTAAACATAAATTGTCCACTTAATAAAATAGTATTCACTGTGATGAAATAGCAATGACATTGTAATAAATTCTGTAGAAAACTGTTCATAAACATATATTTTAGGTAGCTGTACTGTTTTCATAAATTATCGTGTATATATTCAATGTAGAATTCAGTTACTGAATATAAATAAATTTATTCCATACACAATACATAGTTAATTTTACAAATAATATTTTAGCCATCTTGACCAGTTCTGATGGGTAGCACAACATAAAAAATAACTTGACAAATATTACAATCTGTGTTTTAATATTAAGAGTCTGTAGAGCCTGTCGGCCATGTTGGTTTTAATCACGTAAGAACAATGTTACTTGCGAATCCATATTTTCTCGTTATTTAGTGACCAAATGTGTCATTTTAAAAATTATTTATATGAGGTGTCATTTTAAACGTTATCATGTTACGCTTAAAATGAGTTTGCTTTTGATATTTATACGCCTAGTTTTTAAAAAAAGGTGAAAATAATAATTTTTTCTATTAAATTAATTAGTAATTTGCAAAGCAATTTCAATGCGCTGTTTCATTCTTGATCAAATGTAATTTGCTTGGAAAAATCAGTTTAGAAATAACTGTTTAATTTGGATACGCTTGATCATATGTCTGGTCCGAAAATAAAATTGTTCTTACTGGAGTAAAACCAACATAGCCGACAACCTGCTGCAGCTCGTGTCGACTACAGTTCATCTTATTTACAAACTAAAATTACCACCTATCAGCTTTAGTTGTATCCATGAGAATTAGAAGAATTACTTTACATTTATTTCTAAAATGTACTTAATGTTTAGGTCATCAGAACATATTGTAAAGAAATAACTTGTTTTAAAAGAACTGTCGTTAGTTATACCACTGAGCTGTCACTTCACCCATATGACGTCACAGTCTGACGAAATGCACGTGATACTTGCCGTCTTCTTGTCTAACGATAAAAAGAAATAGTTTGTAAACACACGTTTTGTATTTAACATTGCATTCTGAAGATGCCTGCCTACACTGTTGGTGAAAGACGTTATATAAATTAAATAATTTTATAGAAAATATAGAGAATTTTAAAATTATATTGATTAAAATAAAAAGTATCTGTTTAATATTATTAACAGGTTACATACCTGGGGCTGTGGAGGCTTCTGGGAGTACGGGGTTTGCTGCGGATGTCTGTGCGAGATGGTACGTCCCCCCGGGCAGTACTTGCTGCACCACTCTTCATGGCTAGACATAGACGACGAACTAGCATCATTCAACTAAAGGTAATTGGCAAATTCGTATAAACCCTGAGGGGCTTGTGAGTCATAGTTTGTCAGCAACTCAACTGTATATATTTAACTATTTTACAAAATTAGATTAAACTTGATACTCTTAAGGTAGCCTTTCCCCAAACCGCCAAGTCACCGCTGAGAAGTCAATAGCCTAAGGTAGGCCCAATATTAGCTATGCAATTTTTCCTCGACTGCGCGCCAAACTACGATTTTCTATTGAAACTGTACGGTTTGTGTTTATTATTATAATGAGTTATAGTGAACATTTCATGATTATTAAAGGTCCTTTCTAGTGACAAGTAATCCAAAAGAAGGATAATAAGTTGATCACTTATGGATGCATAAATGGATCCATAAGTGAACCATAAATGCTGTTGTATCAAACGTAGACCAATTTTTTTTATTTGTTTAAGGATATTGTTTTCTTATTATGTCTTCAACATGTGCAACTCAACTACCAAAGGACCTTTTCAACGCACTGGTGCGTGTGAGACAGACTCTTTCCCCCACTGACGGAAGAGTTACCGTCGATGACGGCGCAATATCAAGCCCCGCCCATTACTCACTAGCAGCAGTGACCATTGGTTGGTTTGATTAACTCCAAGGAATCAAGCCTAGAACGATTAAACTAAATCATTATTTAGAATTCAAATAACAATCGATAGTAGCAATAATACAATGAGTAATAGTGTAAACAATAAATTAACAAACTTGTATAGTTCATTATACGGTTTTTTTTCACTGAACACTTGAAGCCGCAAGTTAATCACACCCATGAGGTAAAGTAGCTCAGCGGTGGAACCACTGCATGTAACGCAGATCGCTTACTATCCGGTCCAATTACAATAACCTAATGTGTAATACAGTAATAACATTACACTTGTAAACCTCTGATTTTATACAATATGCATAAACAATGTGTTTTTAAATAACATTTTAATTAGTTTCATTCATTTATTAGCTAATTATTATTTTGTTCACTTCGTTAAAGGCATTTTTAACAATAATTAAAAGAGTACCAGTACATTTCCGAGATATGGCGTGAGAAGATATTTTAATTATTTAAAAAAAATTATGTTGCTGTTTTATATCAACATGATTTATTTGTCAGTATAGTAATTATTATCAAATCACTGTGGTTTCTTACTAATCTATATTTTTAATGTTGTAGATACACAAGTATAGTGAATTATGACCCTGCGTACTAAAAAAAATCTTCTCTGATTTATTTAAAAGTAGATGTAAAAAAACCACCATAAATCACCATTGTTTTCCTTTATTTATGGCGGCTTTGTGTGCCACACGTCACTCCCTACGCTAGTGAGGTAAGCTTGGTCTGCGGCCTCGCCTGGTAAGTGTTATTGCCTGTACTCATTGACTGTATCATAATGAATTTTAGTTTATCTACTTTTTGTGGCAGTGAAGCCTATTAACATAATCTTTTCTAAAATATGAAGGTATATTATGAATCGCAATAAAAGTACCTTTAGCCCGATAACCCCCTACATTGATTGGTAAGAGTCAATCTCCTCCACTAGAACTGCTCAATCATAACTTACGTCATGTACTTCTGTACTGCCACTACATTGATTGGTAAGAGTCAATCTCCTCCTAGAACTGCTCAATCATAACTTACGTCATGTACTTCTGTACTGCACTACATTGATTGGTAAGAGTCAATCTCCTCCACTAGAACTGCTCAATCATAACTTATGTCATGTACTTCTGTACTGCCACTACAATGATTGGTAAGAATCAATCTCCTCCAATAGAACTGCTCAATCATAACTTACGTCATGTACTTCTGTACTGCCACTACATTGATTGGTAAGAGTCAATCTCCGCCACTAGAACTGCTCAATCATAACTTACGTCATGGACTTCTGTACTGCCACTACATTGATTGGTAAGAGTCAATCTCCTCCACTAGAACTGCTCAATCATAACTTACTTCATGTACTTCTGTACTGCCACTACATTGATTGGTAAGAGTCAATCTCCACCACTAGAACTGCTCAATCATAACTTACGTCATGTACTTCTGTACTGCCACTACAATGATTGGTAAGAGTCAATCTCCTCCAATAGAACTGCTCAATCATAACTTACGTCATGTACTTCTGTACTGCCACTACATTGATTGGTAAGAGTCAATCTCCGCCACTAGAACTGCTCAATCATAACTTACGTCATGGACTTCTGTACTGCCACTACATTGATTGGTAAGAGTCAATCTCCTCCACTAGAACTGCTCAATCATAACTTACTTCATGTACTTCTGTACTGCCACTACATTGATTGGTAAGAGTCAATCTCCGTCACTAGAACTGCTCAATCATAACTTACGTCATGAACTTCTGTACTGCCACTATATTGATAGGTAAAAGTCAAACTCCTCCACCAGTACTGCTCAATCATAACTTACGTCATAGTACATACTTCTGTACTGCCACTACATTGTTGGTAGAAGTCAATCTCCTCCACTAGAACTGCTCAATCATAACATACGTCATAGTATATTCTTCTGTACTGCCACTACATTGTTGGTAAAAGTCAATCTCTTCCACTAGAACTGCTCAATCATAACTTACGCCATGTACTTCTGTACTGCCACTATATTGATAGGTAAAAGTCAATCTCCTCTACCAGTACTGCCTAATCATAACTTACGTCATAGTACATTCTTCTGTACTGCCACTACATTGTTGGTAAAAGTCAATCTCCTCCACTAGAACTGCTCAATCATAACATACGTCATAGTATATTCTTCTGTACTGCCACTACATTGTTGGTAAAAGTCAATCTCCTCCACTAGAACTGCTCAATCATAATTTACGCCATGTACTTCTGTACTGCCACTATATTGATAGGTAAAAGTCAATCTCCTCTACCAGTATTGCCCAATCATAACTTACTCATAGTACGTACTTCTGTACTGCCACTATATTAATAGGTAAAAGTCAATCTCCTCTACCAGTACTGCCCAATCATAACTTACGTCATAGTACATTCTTCTGTACTGCCACTACATTGATTGGTAAAAGTCAATCTCTTCCACCATAACTGCTCAATCATAACTTACGTCATGTACTTCTGTACTGCCACTATATTGATAGGTAAAAGTCAATCTCCTCCACTAGAACTGCTCAATCATAACTTACGTCATAGTACATTCTTCTGTACTGCCACTATATTGATAGGTAAAAGTCAATCTCCTCTACCAGTACTGCCCAATCATAACTTACGTCATAGTACATTCTTCTGTACTGCCACTACATTGATTGGTAAAAGTCAATCTCTTCCACTAGAACTGCTCAATCATAACTTACGTCATGTACTTCTGTACTGCCACTATATTGATAGGTAAAAGTCAATCTCCTCCACTAGAACTGCTCAATCATAACTTACGTCATAGTACATTCTTCTGTACTGCCACTACATTGTTGGTAAAAGTCAATCTCCTCCACTAGAACTGCTCAATCATAACTTACGTCATAACACATTCTTCTGTACTGCCACTACATTGTTGGTAAAAGTGAATCTCCTCCACTAGAACTGCTCAATCATAACTTATGTCATAGTACATTCTTCTGTACTGCCACTACATTGTTGGTAAAAGTCAATCTCCTCCACTAGAACTACTCAATCATAACTTGCGTCATAGTACATTCTTCTGTACTGCCACTACATTGTTGGTAAAAGTCAATCTCCTCCACTAGAACTGCTCAATCATAACTTACGTCATAGTACATTCTTCTGTACTGCCACTACATTGTTGGTAAAAGTCAATCTCCTCCACTAGAACTGCTCAATCATAACTTACGTCATAGTACATTCTTCTGTACTGCCACTACATTGTTGGTAAAAGTCAATCTCCTCCACTAGAACTGCTCAATCATAACATACGTCATAGTATATTCTTCTGTACTGCCACTACATTGTTGGTAAAAGTCAATCTCCTCCACTAGAATTGCTCAATCATAACTTACGTCATAGTCATTCTTCTGTACTGGCACTACATTGTTGGTAAAAGTCAATCTCCTCCACTAGAACTGCTCAATCATAACTTGCGTCATAGTACATTCTTCTGTACTGCCACTACATTGTTAGTAAAAGTCAATCTCCTCCACTAGAACTGCTCAATCATAACTTACGTCATAGTACATTTTTCTGTACTGCCACTACATTGTTGGTAAAAGTCAATCTCCTCCACTAGAACTGCTCAATCATAACTTACGTCATAGTACATTCTTCTGTACTGCCACTACATTGTTGGTAAAAGTCAATCTCTTCCACTAGAACTGCTCAATCATAGCTTACTTCATAGTACATACTTCTGTACTGCCACTACATTGTTGGTAAAAGTCAATCTTCTCCACTAGCACTGCTCAATCATAACTTGCGTCATAGTACATTCTTCTGTACTGCCACTACATTGTTGGTAAAAGTCAATCTCTTCCTCTAGAAATGCTCAATCATAACTTACGTCATAGTACATTCTTCTGTACTGCCACTACATTGTTGGTAAAAGTCAATCTCCTCCACTAGCACTGCTCAATCATAACTTGCGTCATAGTACATTCTTCTGTACTGCCACTACATTGTTGGTAAAAGTCAATCTCCTCCACTAGCACTGCTCAATCATAACTTGCGTCATAGTACATTCTTCTGTACTGCCACTACATTGATTGGTAAAAGTCAATCTCTTCCACTAGAAATGCTCAATCATAACTTATGTCATAGTACGTACTTCTGTACTGCCACTATATTGATAGGTAAAAGTCAATCTCCTCCACTAGAACTGCTCAATCATAACTTACAGCATAGTCATTCTTCTGTACTGCCACTACATTGTTGGTAAAAGTCAATCTCCTCCACTAGAACTGCTCAATCATAACTTGCGTCATAGTACATTCTTCTGTACTGCCACTACATTGTTGGTAAAAGTCAATCTCCTCCACTAGAACTGCTCAATCATAACTTACGTCATAGTACATTTTTCTGTACTGCCACTACATTGTTGGTAAATGTCAATCTCCTCCACTAGAACTGCTCAATCATAACTTACGTCATAGTACATTCTTCTGTACTGCCACTACATTGTTGGTAAAAGTCAATCTCCTCCACTAGAACTGCTCAATCATAACTTACGTCATAGTACATTCTTCTGTACTGCCACTATATAGTTGGTAAAAGTCAATCTCCTCCACTAGAACTGCTCAATCATAACTTATGTCATAGTACATTCTTCTGTACTGCCACTACATTGTTGGTAAAAGTCAATCTCCTCCACTAGCACTGCTCAATCATAACTTGCGTCATAGTACATTCTTCTGTACTGCCACTACATTGTTGGTAAAAGTCAATCTCCTCCACTAGAACTGCTCAGTCATAACATACGTCATAGTATATTCTTCTGTACTGCCACTACATTGTTGGTAAAAGTCAATCTCCTCCACTAGAACTGCTCAATCATAACTTACGCCATGTACTTCTGTACTGCCACTATATTGATAGGTAAAAATCAATCTCCTCTACCAGTACTGCCCAATCATAACTTACGTCATAGTACGTACTTCTGTACTGCCACTATATTAATAGGTAAAAGTCAATCTCTTCTACCAGTACTGCCCAATCATAACTTACGTCATAGTACATTCTTCTGTACTGCCACTACATTGATTGGTAAAAGTCAATCTCTTCCACCATAACTGCTCAATCATAACTTACGTCATGTACTTCTGTACTGCCACTATATTGATAGGTAAAAGTCAATCTCCTCCACTAGAACTGCTCAATCATAACTTACGTCATAGTACATTCTTCTGTACTGCCACTATATTGATAGGTAAAAGTCAATCTCCTCTACCAGTACTGCCCAATCATAACTTACGTCATAGTACATTCTTCTGTACTGCCACTACATTGATTGGTAAAAGTCAATCTCTTCCACTAGAACTGCTCAATCATAACTTACGTCATGTACTTCTGTACTGCCACTATATTGATAGGTAAAAGTCAATCTCCTCCACTAGAACTGCTCAATCATAACTTACGTCATAATACATTCTTCTGTACTGCCACTACATTGTTGGTAAAAGTCAATCTCCTCCACTAGAACTGCTCAATGATAACTTACGTCATAACACATTCTTCTGTACTGCCACTACATTGTTGGTAAAAGTCAATCTCCTCCACTAGAACTGCTCAATCATAACTTATGTCATAGTACATTCTTCTGTACTGCCACTACATTGTTGGTAAAAGTCAATCTCCTCCACTAGAACTGCTCAATCATAACTTGCGTCATAGTACATTCTTCTGTACTGCCACTACATTGTTGGTAAAAGTCAATCTCCTCCACTAGAACTGCTCAATCATAACTTACGTCATAGTACATTCTTCTGTACTGCCACTACATTGTTGGTAAAAGTGAATCTCCTCCACTAGAACTGCTCAATCATAACTTACGTCATAGTACATTCTTCTGTACTGCCACTACATTGTTGGTAAAAGTCAATCTCCTCCACTAGAACTGCTCAATCATAACATACGTCATAGTATATTCTTCTGTACTGCCACTACATTGTTGGTAAAAGTCAATCTCCTCCACTAGAACTGCTCAATCATAACTTACGTCATAGTCATTCTTCTGTACTGGCACTACATTGTTGGTAAAAGTCAATCTCCTCCACTAGAACTGCTCAATCATAACTTGCGTCATAGTACATTCTTCTGTACTGCCACTACATTGTTAGTAAAAGTCAATCTCCTCCACTAGAACTGCTCAATCATAACTTACGTCATAGTACATTTTTCTGTACTGCCACTACATTGTTGGTAAAAGTCAATCTCCTCCACTAGAACTGCTCAATCATAACTTACGTCATAGTACATTCTTCTGTACTGCCACTACATTGTTGGTAAAAGTCAATCTCTTCCACTAGAAATGCTCAATCATAGCTTACGTCATAGTACATACTTATGTACTGCCACTACATTGTTGGTAAAAGTCAATCTCCTCCACTAGAACTGCTCAATCATAACTTACGTCATAGTACATTCTTCTGTACTACCACTACATTGTTGGTAAAAGTCAATCTCTTCCACTAGAACTGCTCAATCATAGCTTACGTCATAGTACATACTTCTGTACTGCCACTACATTGTTGGTAAAAGTCAATCTTCTCCACTAGCACTGCTCAATCATAACTTGCGTCATAGTACATTCTTCTGTACTGCCACTACATTGTTGGTAAAAGTCAATCTCTTCCACTAGAAATGCTCAATCATAACTTACGTCATAGTACATTCTTCTGTACTGCCACTACATTGTTGGTAAAAGTCAATCTCCTCCACTAGAACTGCTCAATCATAACTTGCGTCATAGTACATTCTTCTGTACTGCCACTATATAGTTGGTAAAAGTCAATCTCCTCCACTAGAACTGCTCAATCATAACTTATGTCATAGTACATTCTTCTGTACTGCCACTACATTGTTGGTAAAAGTCAATCTCCTCCACTAGCACTGCTCAATCATAACTTGCGTCATAGTACATTCTTCTGTACTGCCACTACATTGTTGGTAAAAGTCAATCTCCTCCACTAGCACTGCTCAATCATAACTTGCGTCATAGTACATTCTTCTGTACTGCCACTACATTGATTGGTAAAAGTCAATCTCTTCCACTAGAAATGCTCAATCATAACTTATGTCATAGTACGTACTTCTGTACTGCCACTATATTGATAGGTAAAAGTCAATCTCCTCCACTAGAACTGCTCAATCATAACTTACAGCATAGTCATTCTTCTGTACTGCCACTACATTGTTGGTAAAAGTCAATCTCCTCCACTAGAACTGCTCAATCATAACTTGCGTCATAGTACATTCTTCTGTACTGCCACTACATTGTTGGTAAAAGTCAATCTCCTCCACTAGAACTGCTCAATCATAACTTACGTCATAGTACATTTTTCTGTACTGCCACTACATTGTTGGTAAATGTCAATCTCCTCCACTAGAACTGCTCAATCATAACTTACGTCATAGTACATTCTTCTGTACTGCCACTACATTGTTGGTAAAAGTCAATCTCTTCCACTAGAAATGCTCAATCATAGCTTACGTCATAGTACATACTTCTGTACTGCCACTACATTGTTGGTAAAAGTCAATCTCCTCTACTAGAACTGCTCAATCATAACTTACGTCATAGTACATTTTTCTGTACTGCCACTACGTTGTTGGTAAAAGTCAATCTCTTCCACTAGAACTGCTCAATCATAGCTTACGTCATAGTACATACTTCTGTACTGCCACTACATTGTTGGTAAAAGTCAATCTCCTCCACTAGAACTGCTCAATCATAACTTACGTCATAGTACATTCTTCTGTACTGCCACTACATTGTTGGTAAAAGTCAATCTCCTCCACTAGAACTGCTCAATCATAACTTACGTCATAGTACATTCTTCTGTACTGCCACTATATAGTTGGTAAAAGTCAATCTCCTCCACTAGAACTGCTCAATCATAACTTATGTCATAGTACATTCTTCTGTACTGCCACTACATTGTTGGTAAAAGTCAATCTCCTCCACTAGCACTGCTCAATCATAACTTGCGTCATAGTACATTCTTCTGTACTGCCACTACATTGTTGGTAAAAGTCAATCTCCTCCACTAGCACTGCTCAACCATAACTTGCGTCATAGTACATTCTTCTGTACTGCCACTACATTGTTGGTAAAAGTCAATCTCCTCCACTAACACTGCTCAATCATAACTTGCGTCATAGTACATTCTTCTGTACTGCCACTATATTGATTGGTAAAATCAATCTCTTCCACTAGAAATGCTCAATCATAGCTTACGTCATAGTACATACTTCTGTACTGCCACTATATTGATAGGTAAAAGTCAAGCTCCTCCACCAGCACTGCTCAATCATAACTTACGTCATAGTACATACTTCTGTACTGCCACTATATTGTTAGGTAAGTATCAAACTCCTCCACCAGCACTGCTCAATCATAACTTACGTCATAGTACATACTTCTGTTCTGCCACTACATTGATGGGAAAGTATCAAACTCCTCCTTCAAGTACAACTCATTCATAACACTTACGTCATAGTACATACGTCTGTAGTGCCACTACATTGATGGGAAAGTGTAAAACTCCTCCTTTAAGTACAACTCATTCATAACTCTTACCATTGGCCAATACATTGATGGGAAAGTGTCAAACTCCTCCTTCAAGTACAACTCATTCTTAACACTTACGTCATAGTACATACGTATGTACTGCCACTACATTGATGGGAAAGTGTCAAACTCCTCCTTTAAGTACAACTCTTTCATAGCATTTATGTCATAGTACATACGTCTGTACTGCCACTACATTGATGGGAAAGTGTCAAACTCGTCCTTTAAGTACAACTCATTCATAACACTTACGTCATAGTACATACGTATGTACGGCCACTACATTGATGGGAAAGTGTCAAACTCCTCCTTCAAGTACAACTCATTCTTAACACTTATGTCATAGTGCAGACGAATGTACTGCAAGTACAGTACGAAAGTATCAAACTCCTCTTTTAAGTACAACTCTTTCATAACATTTATGTCATAGTACATACGTCTGTACTGCCACTACATTGATGGGAAAGTGTCAAACTCGTCCTTTAAGTACAACTCATTCATAACACTTACGTCATAGTACATACGTATGTACGGCCACTACATTGATGGGAAAGTGTCAAACTCGTCCTTTAAGTACAACTCATTCATAACACTTACGTCATAGTACATACGTATGTACGGCCACTACATTGATGTGAAAGTGTCAAACTCCTCCTTCAAGTACAACTCATTCTTAACACTTATGTCATAGTGCATACGTATGTACTGCAATTACAGTACGAAAGTATCAAACTCCTTTTCCTCTGAGTCAAACTACTCATCCAGAAAACTTATGCCATAACACTTACGTCATAGTACGTAGGTCCATACTGCCATTATCTTGAACTTCCTCCTCTTGGCGCATCTTCTCTAGGTCCTCAACTTTGTTTTTGTCACACCATTCCTTCTGTCTGGAACTTCACATACACATCATTATATTTGTTGATTGCTGTTAATTCTACGGGTCCAACAAAAAAAATCTGTTTACAAAAATGCCTCAAAATCGCCATGTGATTAAAACAACACTACGTGAGTAAAATTGGTATATTTATCGTACTAACCGGCAATCACATATTTGGATATAAATATAACTCAGTACAACTAATATTACCAAGTAAAGATGTTTGATAATCTTAATTTTTTAAATATGCTATAGCCTATTTTATGAAATTGTTTATTATAACTTAATTGATACTTAATTAGCACGGCAACCGCTCAATGGTTGCATCAACGTGGACACTACCAGAGAAGTCTGGGGTGTCCATGTTGAATGGTAGTCAAGGTTCGGATGTTGTCTTGGGAAGAGAACTGAGTGCCAGACTTGTCAGTTAGCTGAAAATGAGACCAACACTACGTGGCTCGGATTCCACGTAAAGCTGTAGGGCCCATAGTTGCCCCTGGCTATTGGGCTGTTAAGAAATAGTCCTTTCTGAGTTAAGTTCAACTCAGATAGTAACAATGATTACACTCGTTCATCTACACTCATCACACTTATTCGCCCCTCATATTCGCCCACATCTCTACGATCGGCGTCATAGAGATGAATAATGAATAGTAATGAATTAATGTGTCTTCAGTTGATTTACGGGTAATTTATTTCTGGCAGACGTGTGTGTAAGAGGAACGGCACTTTGTGCTCATACCCACTCAAACACTAAGTTAATATGTTTAAATACATTGGCATAGGCTTACATACGATGAAATTCTATAAAAAAAACAAGTGTGATAAAAGTGAACCTCAAAACTATATAAATACTTTAAAAAGTAGAATTATGTATAAAATGATCATTTATTGGCAAATGAATATTAAAATATAGTTATTAAAAACTATAAGAAGGCTATTAGTAAAGCGAAAATTAACTATAATTCCAATTCAATAAAATTAAGTGATAACAAATGTAAAATTATGTGGAAATTTCTAAAAAATTATCGGGAATAGATACAAATAAAACTGTGACACCTTCACACTTATCTATTAATGGTTTTAATAAAAATTTTACAAAAAGCATTGAGAAATTGATAAATGATAATCCTGATGATATCAACAATAATCATAATACATATATCTAAAAATGTAAAAACCCAATAGTCATTTTAAATATGAACATTTTAAAGCCGAAGAAGTATTTGAATGTCTAAAAAAATTGAAATCAAGTTCTTGTTTGGTTTGTTTGGGATAAATACGATGATAATTAAATCAGCTTCAATTCAATTATGTGAAGTACTAATATGTCTTGTTAATAATTGTATTCATCAGAATATTTTTCCGAATTAATTAATTAAAGTAATACCAATTCACAAAGGTGCTAAATTTGAATACACCAATTATAGACCAATTTATATTGTACCAGGTCTTTCGAAAGTGTTTGAAGTATTAATATGTAGATAAATTACAGATTATTTTGAAACTCAACTACTTTTTTCTAGCAGACAATTAGGATTTAGAAAAGATCACTCTACAATTGACGTAGTTTCTGCTCTTGTAAAAGAAACAATTCATAAAATTGAAAATGGAAAATTAATTTGCTTTGACATCTTTTGATATGACTAAGGCTTTTGACACAGTTTCATTTAATATTTTACTATCTAAATTAAATTATAATGGATTCGATCAAACATCAGTGAAATTAATGGAGTCTTTTTTAACAAATAGAACAGAAAACGTGGAACTAAATAATAATTACTCTTTTCTCAAAGAAGTTAAATTTAGAATTCCACAAGGCTCTTCTTTAGGTACATTACTTTATATATAGGTATATATACAGGGTGTCCCGTAAGTACTGACCAACATTTCACGAGGTTATACTTTAGGTCAAAACAAACAACTTTCATTATATTATAATGTATAGTCCCGTCTTGCTTAGTTTTCTGTCTGTCTGTATATGTTTTTTGGAAAATAATTCATATCTTCAAAATGGTTTGAGATATCAAGTTGAAACTTTGTAAATTTACTTACCTTGTGTACATATAAAATAAAAGTTTCAAAATTATATCATTTACATAAACAAAATTGCAGCCATTTAAAACTTTGAAAGCCTAATACCTTTAAAACGAGTGATGTTATAGAAAAATGACAAGACACATACAAAATAGCTCCTTTTAATACAAGAATTTTGGTACCAGTTTTATTTTTCTACAGTAATTTGTTACAGAAATAAGTAAGATTTCTCAAGGAAAGGTCTGTGTTTTATTCAAAATTTCAGTGTGTTTTCAAATAAAACACAGACCTTTCCTTGAGAAATCTTACTTATTTCTGTAACAACTTATTGTAGAAAAATAAAACTGGTACCAAAATTATTGTATTAAATGGAGCTATTTTGTATGTGTCTTGTAATTTTTCTATAACATCACTCGTTTTAAAGTTATTAGGTTTTGAAAATTTTAAATGGCCGCCATTTTGTTTATGTAAATGATATCATTTTAAAACTTTTACTTTACATGTACACTAATAAGGTCAGTAAATGTAAAACGTTTCAACTTGATATCTCAAACCATTTTGAAGATATAAATTATTTTCTAACAAACACATACAGACAGATAGACAGAAAACTAAACAAGATAAGTACTATACATTATATGATGAAAATAGTTTGTTTTGACCTATAGTATAACCTCGTGAAATTTTGGTCAGTACTTACGGGACACCCTGTATATATATATATATATATATATATATATATATATATATATATATATATATATATATATATATATATATATATATATATATATATAAATGATATTGTTGAAAATTTGATATCTGGAAATATTGAATTTTTTTATGTTGATAATTTGGGATTGAATATCAGTGGAAACACTTGTGAAGATGTTAAATAAACACTTTCTTCAATAACAAATAAAGTAAAACAGTGGTGAATTGCTTACAAACTCTGCCTCAACATAAACAAAATTCAAAATTTTTCAAATAAAACAAGAATATTATTAGATATAAGACCATTGAAATTTCTAGGATTTATACTAGGTAGTAATTTATATTGGCAGAAGCATACTAACAATATTATGAAAAACATTAATAAAGGAATTTATTGTTTAAAGAAACTAAAGAAGAATGTCACTGATGATGTTCTGGTTCTAGTTTACTATGACTACATTCATAGTCAATTAAGCTATGGTACACATTTATGGGGCCAATCTTCGAACATTAAGAAATTATTTATTATTTTAAAAAAAGCATTACGATTAATCTGTGGAGTAACACAGACTACTCGTTGTAAGCCTTTATTTATAAAATTAAATATTATGTCACTTCCATTCCTTACAGTTTACAAGTCACTTCTCAACATAAAAAGAATATTCAATATTATTAAAAAAACTCCAATCTGTAGTCCTATGACACCAGAAATAATAATAAAGTGGAAATCAAACAATATAAATATCATAAATCACAGAAGAACTTAATCTACATAAACATTAAACTATACAACTCTTTGTTAGCTTCAACACAACAGTTATATTATAAAAAATTCAAATTAAGATTAAGAAAAATGTTAACAGAAAATCGTTTATATAAAATTGAAGAATTCTTTGAACTAATGAAGAAAAATCCTGCAGTATTATAATTTGTTATACACTAATATATTTTATATTATTACATTTTTTATATTCTATACAATTTTATACATCAAATGATTTCAATAAAGTATTATTATTATTATAAAGAAAGGGACGCTGGAGATACACATTAAAACATTTATTGTGACAGTCACTATCACAAAGGAAGGGACGCTGGAGATACACATTAAAACATTTATTGTGACAGTCCCTATCACAAAGAAAGGGACGCTGGAGATACACATTAAAACATTTATTGTGACAGTCCCTATCACAAAGAAAGGGACGCTGGAGATACACATTAAAACATTTATTGTGACAGTCACTATCACAAAGAAAGGGACGCTGGAGATACACATTAAAACATTTATTGTGACAGTCACTATCACAAAGAAAGGGACGCTGGAGATACACATTAAAACATTTATTGTGACAGTCACTATCACAAAGAAAGGGACGCTGGAGATACACATTAAAACATTTATTGTGACAGTCACTATCACAAAGAAAGGGACGCTGGAGATACACATTAAAACATTTATTGTGACAGTCACTATCACAAAGAAAGGGACGCTGGAGATACACATTAAAACATTTATTGTGACAGTCACTATCACAAAGAAAGGGACGCTGGAGATACACATTAAAACATTTATTGTGACAGTCCCTATCACAATTTCGATTACGTGTTATAGCGTGATTGAATTTCAATTTTGTTTTATTAAAACTATGAAAATGAAAGTAACTTGTTTAGTCCAATACTTTTTACTAATGTGAAGTTAGTAGGAATCGTTATAATGTATAAGTGCAATAAACAACATGGTGCAATATTTTTGTTCCTTTGTTCATACATTTTTATAGATACTAAATATTAGTCATTTTGTAAAATAAAAAAAAATAAAGAAACGCTATCTCTTTTTTATTTATAAAAAACAAAGTGGTCTCTTGGGAATCATTTTTAAGTGTTAACTATTGTTATAAATAACATTTGTTTATTTTAACCTAGGGAAATGCGAGTCATTATAGTGTGCAAGATTAGGCTATAAGAAACTCAGATATAAATATGGTAATTATATAGAACAGGGGCCTTGTAGATTTTTGGCTGAAATTTGTTTTCGTACTAGTTAGACTACATAGCTAAGAAACAAGAATATATTGGTTTTCAAACGGAAATGCCGGAAAAATTATGAATATGAGGGAAAACGGAAAAATATTTTTTCCCTAATTATATTGATTTGGGTACTCAAATCGTGCGGAATTTTGTCTTGATTACATATTTTATTATCGAAAACAAGCCACGTCCGGACAAACTTTTTTTGGCTCCAGGGATTTTTAATTTTTAAATTTGCATAGGGGTTTTCGACCACGAGAAATCGATTAGTACCGGTCTCAACTAAAGAGGAATTCTGATTTCTGCCCCAGACGCTCCTAGACGTCCTATGTTATCAACTTCTTGTAGAAAAAACAATATGGAACCATTATCGACTTCTAGCAGAAAGTGGAGTATCAAACTACAGGTATTTATCTCCTAAATCACACTGTACCATTACATTTGTACCATTATTTAAGGGCCAATAAAATCTATGCCCGCCAAATTAAAAATATGCTCAAAAACCCAAAATTGGGTAATGTTAAGCTAATACTTCCAAGTGGAGTATCAAATTAAAGGTCTCTTAACTACTAATTGACCATCAGATTTAATAAAATCTGCACCTTTTCTGGAATCAGAGGGTCTTCTTTTTAATAAGCAATACGGCTTTAGGAAAAATCAACCCACACTAAATGCTATATACAGTTTTATTTCAGATGTTACATCGGTCTTATGTAAGAGACTGCATACTATTGGCCTTTTCTTTGATCTTACTATGGCATTTGATGAAATTAATCACAAACTTCTTCTAAAAAAAATAGATTTATTTGGAATAAGAGGTAGAGCTTTGGATTGGGTCTCGTCTTACCTAATTGGACAGAAACAATTTGTTGAAATTCCTTTGGTTGATGAATTTGGGTGTCTAAGCAAGAAGGTTTGAAATGAAGTCATTGTAAAGACATATGTAGCTCAAGGATCTACATATCCTTGAGCTTCATAACACAGGCCGTTATGGGGCCTGTTTTATTTATTGTGTTTATTGATGACCTAAATATGAGTGTAAATAACGCCAATCTTTGTCTTTACGCTGATGATACGTCTGTTTCTATTCCAAACAAAAATCAAATGCAACTTGAGATTGATACTTTTATACATAGCAGTTCTTTACTTCAGTGGTCATCAGAAAATTATCCCTCTGTAAACACTAATAAATCTAACTTCATTAAGTTTAAAATTCTAAATGAGATACCTCTGATAATTTTAGCGTCCCAGGTGATGGCTTCGAAATTTCTTCTGTTGAAGCTACTAATTTCTTGGGGTTAGTTATTGATTCTAATTTGACTTTTCAAAACCATATCGATAACATGTGCTCTAAACTAAACAGTGGAATCTTCATTTTACGTACATTGTCACAATATTCAAGTAAAGAAATGTTGCTATCAGCTTATTATGGATGTTTTTATCCTCATATTGTTTATGGACTCCCTTTTTGGGGCGCTGAATGTTCTAGGGTGAATTGTATTTTTCTAATACAAAAAAAGGCTGTTAGAACTATCTATGGAATGTCCCGTGATCAATCATGTATGGGATACTTTCGAGATAATAAACTCCTCACATTTCCTTCCCTTTACATAATAGAAATTTTATTATTCACGAAGAAAAACTTTCACCTTTTTTTCAACTAAAACTCATTCACTCAAGAATTCAAGAGCTCTGGTAATCCCGCAACATAACAGTACCTTTTATCAAAAGCATTCCAATTATAACTGTATTAAGTTATACAATATACAGCCAAAGTTACTAAAGGCTGAAATTAATGCATTTAGAAAATTACTAAAAGCTCTATTACGAAAAAAGAATATTATTCGGTAGCTAACTTAATGAATGATGACCTGGCTTGTCTTTGATTTAGTTGATAATTGCTATTATAAATTTAAATACTAATATTTTATATACAGTATTAGTTTTGTATTATCGCTGTAAATGGAACGATTGTCATGCAAGTATTGTTTTACGACAATAAATTAGATTTGATTTGAAAAAGCTATGTTTAAGGACTCCACTGCCCCAAAAACCTAAATTAATTGTCATTTTGCTTAAGAATCCTGGCGAAGCCGTAGGCCGATCTTCCTCACGAGGCGACATGCTTACTAAACTAATACACAAATGGGACTGTAGCAGAGTGCCTTGGTGAGGCCGCAGGCAAAACTTTCCTCCACGAGGCCGCAGGGCGAGTTCCACAAAGGGGATAAAGGTAATCGCAGAAGACCTCCGAAACCAATTTTATTAATAACCTACAAGGAAGAGCAACAACAAACGATCCTCCGGATTCTCTGGGAGATTTGGATGCTACCTCTTCAGTTTGCAAAGTTCAACTGAGCGAAGATTGATCGCCTGGTACTGATGTTATTTACAATTGAGCCATTATTAAGCACGTTAGCGTCGGAAATGTGCCGGTTGCAGTAAGCTAATGTTTTGTTAGGATAAGGCTAGGTTGGCTAATGATAGGTTAGGTTTGGATTTGTAAGCTTAACATAACCTAACAAAAACCTAACCAAACCTAACACAACCTAAACAAACCTAACAACCTGAACAAAACTAACATCACCTAACCGATCATAACATAACTAAACATAATCTAACATAACCAAACCAAACCTAACATAACAAAACCTAACCTAACCAAACATAACCTATCCAAACTAACATAACCTAACCAAATCTAACATAACAAAACCTAATTTAACCTACCCAAACCTAACATAACCTAAACAAACCTAACAACCTGAACAAAACTAACATAACCTAACATAACCAAACATATACTAACCAAACATGATCTATCTAAACTAACATAACCTAATAAAATTTAACTTAACTTACCCAAACCTAACATAACCTAAACAAACCAGACGTAACCTAACCTATCAATACCCACCTCAGTCCTATCATAACAGAACGTAACCTACTGAAACCGGCATATTTCCAGCGTTAAACGTAACGCTTGGTAATGGTTCAATTGTAAAAAGCTTGCCATATTCGAGATCAGGGCGAAATTCCGCAAAATTGGAGTACCCACAATCCCACATCGCTATAGGCTATTTACGGGAAAATATATTTTCCGTTTTTCCTCATTTTCGTAATTTTGCGGCTTTGCCGCTGAGAAAAGCAATCGTATTCTTGTTTCTTAGTTATTTATCTACAGTACTATGAAAAAAATGTCAGTCGAAAATTCGACAAAGCCTCCGTGCTATATATATATATATACCATAAATATAAAAATGGTGTAATTTAAATCCAAATTATTGTGTTTGATTGATATTAAAAGAAGTTTAGATTTTTTAAACTCTTTTGGACTTTTTCAATGTTGAGTAGGCTCACTCACGTCGTCTCCCTAGAACTCGTGACGTCGAAGTCTGCAGGATCACCTATGAAGATCTGGGTCAACTTACAGGGTGGCTTCTCATCTTCCGAAGACGAGGATGACAGTGAGTCTTCTAACCTCGTTTTCCTTTTTCTCGTCTGTTGGACAGCAACAATATATAGATATAGCGTACGTTTCTTTGTCAGCTACCAGTTTTTTAATTTAAAATTATATAAAAGCTGTGTTTTATACTTGGGAAATAAACTCTTAAAGACGTTAGATTATAATAAACATATAAAAATAAATAACAGGTGATGTGTCACAAAGCTAAATCTAAATAACATAACCTAACATTCTAATTAATCCAACATTCTATTGGTTGCTTAGTGATTTGGTTGGTGTTGCTATTATTTATTTTTTTATGTTTCTAATAGTTTTATTTCAAGATATATGATAAGCGAATCTGGTCCTTATTCCAGACGTTTAACAAGTTACAAAAAGTCATTGAGAAATCACACAGCAGTTTTGTTTCTACTAAAAATGAATCAGTTAATTACACTAATAAGGAAATAAATTTTAAAATAATTAATTACTCAATTAAATAACTTAACAAAGCAGAGCAGCAATTGAATTAGTTCCCATTAATTATAGTGAAGCTGGTTGCCGTTCTCTCTGAATCATTCCAATACCTGTTACTGGGAGTAGGAAAGGTGAGATTCTATCACAACATAAAGGCTAATATAAATTACAAATAAGCGTGAGAGATTATGTAAGTTATTGTTACTATTATAGTCAATTTTATTTAAAGTTTTCCTTTTTTAACATCCGGTTTCTCTCACCCTCTTTTAATGTATTTTATCTGATTACATTTGCCCATAACCTGTATTTACTCAAGCAGACAGCAAGACGACTGCTTGCCATGGCCTGTTCATCCTTCATCGCCATGAGCAGATAGCAAGGCATCTGCTCGCCCTCACCTATTTATCCTTCATCACTATGGACAGACAGCAGGGCACCTGTTCCGCTTGCCTGTTCATCCTTCATCGCCATTGACAGGAAGCAAGGCGACTGCTCGCCCTGGCCTGTTCATCCTTCATCGCCATGGGCAGATAGCAAGGCATCTGCTCGCCCTTGTCTATTTATCCTTTATCGCTATGGACAGACAGCAAGGCACCTGTTCGCCAATGCCTGTTCATCCTTCATCGCCATGGACAGACAGCAAGGTGACTGCTCGCCCTGGCCTGTTCATCCTTCATCACCAGGAGCAGATAGCAAGGCACCTGCTCACCCTCACTTATTTATCCTTCATCACTATGGACAGACAGCAGGGCACTTGTTCCGCTTGCCTGTTCATCCTTCATCGCCATTGACAGGAAGCAAGGCGACTGCTCGCCCTGGCCTGTTCATCCTTCATCGCCATGGGCAGATAGCAAGGCATCTGCTCGCCCTTGTCTATTTATCCTTTATCGCTATGGACAGACAGCAAGGCACCTGTTCGCCAATGCCTGTTCATCCTTCATCGCCATGGACAGACAGCAAGGTGACTGCTCGCCCTGGCCTGTTTATCCTTCATCACCAGGAGCAGATAGCAAGGCACCTGCTCGCCCTCACCTATTTATCCTTCATCACTATGGACAGACAGCAGGGCACTTGTTCCGCTTGCCTGTTCATCCTTCATCGCCATTGACAGGAAGCAAGGCGACTGCTCGCCCTGGCCAGTTCATCCTTCATCGCCATGGGCAGATAGCAAGGCATCTGCTCGCCCATGCCTATTTATCCTTTATCGCTATGGACAGACAGCAAGGCACCTATTCGCCAATGCCTGTTGATCCTTCATCGCCATGGACAGGAAGCAAGGCGACTGCTCGCCCTGGCCTGTTAATCCTTCATCACCATGAGCAGATAGCAAGGCATCTGCTCGCCCTTCCCTATTTATCCTTTATCGCTATGGACAGACAGCAAGGCATCTGCTCGCCCTTGCCTATTTAGCATTTATCGCTATGGACAGTCAGCAAGGTATCTGCTCACCCTTGCCTATTTATCCTTTATCGCTATGGACAGACAGCAAGGCATCTGCTCGCTCTTGCTATTTAACCTTTATCGCTATGGACAGACAGCAAGGCATCTGCTCGCCCTTGCCTATTTTTCCTTTATTGCTAGGGACAGACAGCAAGGCGACTGCTCGCCCTGGCCTGTTCATCCTTCATCGCCATGGACCATTGGACAGGAAGCAAGGCGACTGCTCGCCCTGGCCTGTTAATCCTTCATCACCATGAGCAGAGATAGCAAGGCATCTGCTCGCCCTTGCCTATTTATCCTTTATCGCTATGGACAGACAGCAAGGCATCTGCTCGCCCTTACCTATTTAGCATTTATCGCTATGGACAGTCAGCAAGGTATCTGCTCGCCATTGCCTATTTATCCTTTATCGCCGTGGGCAGATAGCAAGGCATCTGCTCGCCCTTACCTATTTATCCTTTATCGCTATGGAGAGACAGCAAGGCACTTGTTCGCCCTTGCCTATTCATCATTCATTGCTATGGATACAGCCGGTGGAAAAAATAGATACAAGATCATTGTATTTTTTTGTCGGGAAACATCCAATATTGAAGATTAAGAGTGTTTTTTAAACATTCAAAGATTGAGATTAATTTATTGTTTGGTTAATGTTATCCTTCAAGTTCAGTACTTGATTGTGAGTCTTCGTCTGTGTATTTGAACATATTCTGTGTCTGCATGTATATGCTGTAAATGTTACATATGGCTTTACGGCGAAACCAAAACCATATTTTGTTTTCTAGTTTCTTACTATTATGTACGCTATACTGTTTTGTATGCAAAAAAGAACTAGCTACTTGTATTTGCTAACCAAATTTAACCTATTTGTAAAATCACTCACCTTCTTCGGACGGGTATTCACACAGTGCTTCGGACTAACGTTCAAACATTTCCACCCCATCTTTCGGCCAGTTGCAGACCTTCGGCGTTCGAGACCTATCACGAACTTAGGTCTTTATATGTTTACTTACAATTTACCATTGGTTCCTGTGAGTGTCGGAAAACATACCTAATGGACAATGTTTTATCGTAAAAAATGTATCACACTGTTCCAATGTTTGTTCGTCTTTAGTTCTGAAATAATTATCTACACGAACAAGAGTTAACTAAGTACTAAACCATTAATTTGTTTTACTGGTGTTGATGGGCGTGTATATGTGAAAAAGAGTTAGTTGTTGTAATGATGTATTGTTGTCATTAGTAGTTAGATCAGCTGTTCGACACTGTTCTCGTTAAATAAAGGATAAATATTTTTAATTTGACGAACTTGTAATTTTCAATTGAAATTATAACACTGCAATCATTATATTTTATAGTTTATTTCGTGAAGTGCCTCACCAATAAAAGTGTTGAGATAACCCACTTGAGTTTCTGAATGATACAAAAGCTACCCCTAATCCAGACGGGGTCCCTATTGGATTGGTTGTGGGAAGCCGGAATACAACATTTTGTGGAAATGCTTATTTCTATTAAGCTTTGATAATATTTAAAACTTGTTTACAAACATCTGGGAAACTATGTTCCAAGCCAAAGGACTACCACATACCCTTGGTCACAGTTAGTGATTGGTGAAGAGAACTACGTGGTGAACGGAACATTTTTAGTATAAACATAAGAAAAAAAACAGTAGATTGTGTAATGGATGTTAGATTCAAGCTTTTAGAAAACTCTAAGACAGCTATAATTATACCAAGGGGTTGCAGACATGAACTCGGCAACTCTAAGTAGCATAAAAGTGTTGTAAAAAAGGGTAAGTTAATCCCAAAAGTAAACTCCGCAACTATCTCCGCAGATAGCGATGAGGGGTGGGCTTGGTAGTTGGCCTTCCAGGTGAGCTTGAGTCATTGAATTGCGGTAAATAATTGATTTTCAAACTCCAAAATTTATGGATTTATTAATAGTTTGAAGAATGAACAAATCGATGTGTACTTGTACAACATATGCACTTGCCAACAAGGGTAACAGGTTCTTCTTCAACGCTGATCGATCATGTATTATTCAATGCAGGCTCACATATTTTACAAGTGGACGTTGTAGGGACCGGTCTATCGGATCACTTCGCGCAAAATATCACGCTTACATTTCAAACCCCTCCGCTGAAAAACACAACCCCACGTGAAAACACCCGCACTGCGGTAAACAACACTAGCCCGGACAACCTCAGATTGTTGAATAACCTACTTAGCAACGAACACTGTGATTCAGTCATAAATAACTCTGAAGCCGAAAATAAATTCGAACACTTTATAAATATTTTTAAATACCATTTCTCGATAGCATGTCCAGTAAAAAATAGATTAACTGGATATGTTAAAAATAAAATGCATTGAATCAAAAAAGGCATTATTATTTCATCAAAAAAACTTAAAGAACTCGATTATAGAAAAAAAAAAAAAAAAATCAACCCAATTTTTAGAATATTGTAAACAATATAAAAAAACGTATTGCAAAACTATAAGAGCAGCAAAAGCGGCTCACCTGTATGAACGTCTGAGGAATACTGATAACGTTTCAAAAGAAGCGTGGTCATTAATAGACAGCGACAGGAGCAAAAGACCGACTGTGTTACCCGCTGATATGCCGACTCCTAACGAACTAAATTGTTATTTTACAAATATTGGTAAACATAAACATTCAATGATAACAGAGCCGAAAATACAGTCGATGTCAGATAAAACCTGCTCTAATACACTTATGCTCATACCTACAGACCCCAGTCAAATTTACAAAATAATTATGCAACTGAAGAATTAAAATGCCTCCGGTTACGATGGCATATCACACAAAGTGGTTCGTCACTGTGCAAGGGCCTTATCAGTTTCTTTAACATATATTATAAATTTATCTTTGACACAAGGATTGTTTCCACAGAGTACGAAACAAGCTATTGTACGTCCTATATATAAAGATGGGATTAAGAATAGCCCGTCGAGCTATCGTCCCATAGCCAACGTTTCAACATTTTCTAAAATATACGAGCATGTATTTGCAAGTAGATTAATTAATTTTATGTTTTACCATAACTTATTATGTAAGAAACAGTACGGCTTTGTGAGGGGGAGAAATACCACTGACGCTATGGTAGATATCGCAACAAACGCTATCACAGCACTTGACAAAAACCTCAAAACAGTAGGAGTATTCTTGGACTTGCAAAAGGCATTTGATTGTCTCGAACATAAGGTGCTTTTTGATAGACTTCACAACCTTGGAGTTCGGGGAGTAGCTCTACAATGGATCAAGTCCTATTTACATAGTAGACAACAATGCGTGAACATTAAAAATACGAAATCAAGCTATTTAAAACTAGAATTTGGAATCCTCAAGGCTCAGCATTAGGGCCAATACTTTTTACAATATATACAAACAGTCTAACGTCAAATTTTCCAAATTCACAAATCACTATGTATGCGGACGATATAGCACTACTTTTTAAAAACACAACAATGGAAAACCTAGAATTTAATAGCTTTCTAGAACTGTCTAATCTGTATCAGTATTTAAATAAAAATAATTTGCACGTAAATCCTAATAAAACTAAGACCATTATTTTCTCTAGCTGTAACAACACTTTTGAGACCGACCCTTTACTTATTATGAATGATTTCGAATTGCCCTCCGAAACTAACGTTAAATACTTAGGACTAATTTTTGACAAGAACTTTTCATGGTCAGACTACATTGATACACTATGTTCAAGAGTATCTACACAATTATTTTTACTAGGCAGATATTCGAAATACCACAACTACTCTCTTTCCCGGCTCATTTATACATCTCTCATAGAGTCGAGACTGAGGTACGGAATAGTGCTGTGGGGCTCAGCTTCCTGTACAGAGCTCCTACGAGTATTTCGACTCCAGAAAAGGGCTATACGTATAATGGCAGGTGTGCATACACGAATATCATATAAAAAATACTTTAAATCTTTCCAAATTTTAACTCTCCCTTCGTTGTACATTTATGAAATGTTATTATACTACATAACTAAGGTTGATTCTATACAAACCGGCTCAGATGTTCACACGTACAACACTAGAGCCCGCGACTTGCATTGACAGACCCCCCACAGATTACAACTTGCGTCTGCTCTACCTCAAAATATGGGACCAACATTATTTAATAACTTACTCAGAAATATGCGTCTGGAGTCAAATCAACATAAATTTAAAAAAAAGCTAAAAAATTATCTATTAAACAGAGCCTGTTACTCTCTTGACGAGTTCTTCCTAAATCCACCATAAATGTCAATTGGAATATTATGTTTTATTTAATCATTATTATTAATTTTATTTCTCAGTATAAGTGACGAATGTAATACAATTGTATATATTGTCAATTTGCATAATAAAGAATTTGAATTTGAATACTTCAGATTAAACAGTTCACAGAAGGGAAATCAGATAGGACTGATTCTGATGCTAGGTTTACACTGTTAAATACATTTATAGAATTTAACCAATACACGTAAATTGGGTTTCAAAATATTTTGAAGTTTTTAAGATATTTGTAAATTGTTATTAATAGTGTTCCTCCGTTAAGAATGTACAAAATATTTTCAATTACATTAATTGTATAGTTGGTTATTTATTTGTTTTTTATTGTATGGTCTATTACTAGCTGTTTACAAGTGCCTTGATACGGGATTAACATATAAACAGGAATGTTTTAGTTTATTTATGGACTCCTTGTGCTCGTGAGGGAAGTCCACCCTGCTGCCTCGCATGTGAACTCTACCTTTAGCCCCTTTGTGCAACTGGGCTTGCGGCCTCGTGAGGAAGCTCAGCCCATGGCCTCGCCAAGACACTGTACAGCCTCATTGTAGATCTCAGCTTGCGGCCTCGTGAGGAGCCATATTGCACAGCACAGGGATCCAATGAAGTGGATTGCCATGAGAGTGCCCCTAATAGCTCTCATGATCCTATTAAGATTGACATCAAGGCATCTATCTATGTATGTACACTCGAAACCCACCTCTGTGTACTGCTTTCGTGTTGAGAAGATCAAATTTCTCGCCCAATACTACCTGGGCCGTAGCGTGGAACAGTTTTGATGTTCGAAATAAGTTCCTTATTAACGATCCGTCAATACATGTAGGTGGGATGAACCTCCCTCATAGGTAATGGACACTGTAGAATCGGTTCCGAACTGACGTGGGCAGTTGTAACTACTGGTATAAATTTATTTATTTATTTAAATGGGGATGAACACTGGATGACTCATGTGATTGCGGGGCGTCTGTCAAATAATGGATCACATATTTATAGAGTGCCCCCTGAGCTCTTTTACGGAGGGGTTGGTTACCATAAACATAATCAGTGAGAAAGGACTTAAATGGCTCGATGGATTGGATTTAGCTTTGTGACAGAAGATCACTTAACATTT
The DNA here is from genome assembly GCA_035578905.1 of Stictocephala bisonia. Taxonomy (NCBI): domain Eukaryota; kingdom Metazoa; phylum Arthropoda; class Insecta; order Hemiptera; family Membracidae; genus Stictocephala; species Stictocephala bisonia. The sequence goes on from JAQJVL010000134.1 coordinate 1,030,832, forward strand.
TTATTCTTATTAATATACCAACGTCTTTTGGATCTTGATCCAAATATACATCACAGCTTTTTAAAATTAATAAAATACCTGACAACAAAACATTCAATATATATACGTGCCCGAGGGAGACGAAACCACGATAACTGTTTATAACCATCGATGTATGTGTACAGTACTCTAACTGAATCGCGCTCACCGTTCTGTGGATGCGAGCCGGCTCGCTGCTCTACCCCCACCCCAGTTCAGTATCGGACCCAGGGCTGTCCAACTGCGTAGTCTTCAATACAGTGCTGGAACTGTTTAAAATTTTTAGTTGAACTATTTTTGCTAAAATAAACTACGTCAGTATTAAGTGTGCAGTTCAAGAAACTACTCAGAACAGTTTATGATCCATAAACAGTTACTTATAGATGCCCCAAAGAAGGAATCTACAATGTTACTAATTTTCGCATCATAAAGCTTTCTTAAACGGTTCATAAAATAAAATTCATGAGTCATGAAATACATTTGTTCGTAAATCTAAATACATTTTAAATATATTACTTGTGCTGCAATGAACAGTAAATCTGATGGCTTAAAATTCTTCCTTTTTGTAGCTTTTATCCACAGATAAATTGTCGTAGTTCTGGATTTAGTGGAAATCTGGAAAACCGATTTGTTTGATGCTGTTTTTAACTGTAGGTCCTGGTCATTGGGCTATTAATAAATAATCCTTTCTGGTCTAAGCCGAACTCAGATAGTAACCATGAATACACTCGTTCATCTACACTAATCACACTCATTCACCCCTCATATTCGCCCATATCTCTACGATCGGCGTCTTAGAGATGAATAATGAATAATTTATAATGAACTATGCAATCAAATGATTTCATTTCATAATTTTTCACTAATAAAACTATTATTTCAATCCTTCATAATGAGCTATTAGTCATTTCAAAACTAGGATGATTAGAGACCAAACAATTTCGATAAAGTGTTTACAACTTTTGGAAATGATATTAACTCTAGGAATTTCTGGTAACTTACAAAAGACAATTTATTTATTTATTTTTATTTCATTTAATCTTAAGACGCCGATCGTCAAGATATGGGCGAATATGGATCTCGAATGAGTGTGATGAGTGTAGATAATCGAATGTAGTCATTGTTACAAACCAAGGCCGACTATTCCTTAGAAAGTGTAATTAATTAATAGCCCAATGACAATTAAACAGCCGGTGGTTATCAGTTGATCCCTTTCAAAATGTCTTACGACTCTGATTGGAATCGAACTGAGACCTTTGACATTACTGACTAAAAATACTGAAGTTACGTGCTTTGCCAAGTTATAATCTTAATACTGAAGTTACGTGCTTTGCCAAGTTATAATCTTAATAGTGAAGTTACGTGCTTTGCCAAGTTATAATCTTAAGTTGCCAAGTTATAATCTTAATACTGAAGTTACGTGCTTTGCCGAGTTATAATCTTAATATTGAAGTTACGTGCTTTGCCAAGTTATAATCTTAATACTGAAGTTACGTGCTTTGCCAAGTTATAATCTTAATACTGAAGTTACGTGCTTTGCCAAGTTATAATCTTAATACTGAAGTTACGTGCTTTGCCAAGTTATAATCTTAATACTGAAGTTACGTGCTTTGCCAAGTTATAATCTTAATACTGAAGTTACGTGCTTTGCCAAGTTATAATCTTAATCTAAAGTAATACAATTTAGCTACAGGTTAAGTTTATACACAACTAGTTATTTACTCATACTTTGCTATGGGATAAACATATTTAAACAGTAATAATTCATCTTCGTTAAAATAAATGTTAAATTAGGGGACTCCCTTTCACTCTTCGCGTGCGAACCCTAGTCAATTAGACATTTAAATTAAACAGAACACTACAAATAAGCTGTTTTAGGAACCTGTGTTTAATGAGTTAGGGACCAAGAAAGGCCAAATTAGCCAATTTAGGTAGCCACATCTCCGTAAAAAACGTTTTTGAATTTTTTACCTTGACACACTTATTACTTATAATGAGAAAAACAATTTTCTTCAAAAAAATATCAAACATAATTTTCGATCGAACACCATTAAGAGTAGTATACCGTACATCGATGTCCATAACACGATTCCTCCAGTGTATTCTGGACTTCCTGACTACCACTTAAACATCCAATTACGTTTAACCTAAATTAATCAAATGTGGATATTATTTAACTTTAGATTTACGGAACTAGACCTATACAATAAAGATTCAAAGGCAATTGAGCATACAAGTTGTTTACCTATGACGTAATTGTTTGCTAGCTGTTAGCTAGTTACGTAAGGCGGAACGTAATTCTAGACTATTATGAACACACTGTTGTGTACGCCATTGTGTGCTAGCTGTTGGCTAGTTACGTAATGTAGCACACGATTCTAGGCTACTATGAACACACTGTTTTGTACGCCATTGTGTGCTAGCTGTTGGCTAGTTACGTAAGGCTGCATACGATTCTGGGCTACTATGAACACACTGTTTTGTACGCCATTGTGTGCTAGCTGTTGGCTAGTTACGTAAGGCTGCATACGATTCTGGGCTACTATGAACACTCTGTTTTGTACGCCATTGTGTGCTAGCTGTTGGCTAGTTACGTAATGCAGCACACGATTCTAGGCTACTATGAACACACTGTTTTGTACGCCATTCTCGGCTATCTATTAGTCAGTTATGTAAAGGGGCAACATCAGACAATCATATCATTTATTTATTTATTTATTATTATTATAAACGGTTAACACCATTATACAAATGAATATATTCAAAGATGGCTTAATGGTAAACTTAACCTCATATGTGCCAGTAAATGTCCACTTAAAGTTAAAAGAGATATATTACAAATTATAACAAGGAAGATAATAACAAGAACACATATGATCAACGAAATATAAATATCTAGAATAAATCAAATTACAATAATAACAACGTAATATCAACATAATCAGGTAAACAAAGTAACAAAATTCATGTAAATATATGTAAGTATATGTAAATGGTAGACAATCAAACAAAACTTCAATTTACAACAACAACCATACATTAAGATCTGGAAAGAGGCGAAGCATAACATACTAATACAACTAAGTAACCAGCAAGTCATAACTCAATAATAATAAGATAATTATAATAAGACAATTTGTGTAACCTCACTACCACCTAACAAAGAAGATAATAACTAGAACACATATAATCAACAAAATATAAATATCTATGATAAATTAAATTACAATAATAACAACGTAATATCAACATAATATTACGTTGTTATATTGAAACATACGAAATAACCATGTTTGTTAATTTGCCCTTGCTATTGGGCTATTAACAAATAGTCCTTTCTGAGCTAAGTTGAACTGAGATCGTAACAATGACTACACTCGTTCATCTACTCTAATCAAACTCATTCGAAATCCATATTCACCCATATCTTGACGATTGGCATCTTAATAACAAATAAATAAACCTTGGAGGGCTAAATATACTTGTTTCTTACGTGGAGTAGATTTAGAAACAGGACTCCAAAGTCCCTGGCACGTCACTTTACTGCTTGTTATGCAACGATCTCTCGCGTCAGAGGTCAGTTTACTGGTATTTATTCCGGTTTAGTTAGAATTAAAGCTGCAAAGTGGATAATGTTGTAAGTTAGTTCGAGCGATTAGACGGAGAAATATTCTTCGGCTAATTGGACACAAGTAACATCACGTTCTTATTGAGTTAAAACTTGTCATTCGTCCATTAAACTTAAAGTAAGTTAATGGTTTGGATAATTTAAAAGTAAATGTATATTTATTTAAACGGCCAGGAAGCCAATTTACAAAACAACAGAATCAATATAAATATAAAAAAACTTGCTAAACAATAACAATACAAGATAGCAAAATATATAGTAACAAATTATTGGTACAGCAACAATCCATAAGTTTGTGAGTAAAAATTCACCATAATAAAGTATGGCTCAACTTGTTATGTAAGTTGATAAGTTGTTATGTAATTTGTTTGGCTTGATACTATAACAAAGCAAATAAAATTATAATAACAAATAGTTGGTTAATGGTTAAATAGCAACAAGATAATTACCATAAATGCCAACAACAATTTAATACTACAATAAATGACAGTAAAAAAACAAATATGATACAACAATGATACAAATAACAAAAGTGAAATAATTGAGCATGAATAAATATGAATATTGTAAGAGCAAATTTCTTTAAAAAGTAATAAATTAACTGAATACTTCAGTTTCAAGTGAAAAGAGTGCTAAATGGGATGACGTGTAAGACATGTCAGAAGCGACACGGTTCTTAAGTCGAACGAATCTTACTAGAGGCTCATAGAAGTCAAAGTTGGTGGAATGGTGTCTAGGATTAAGATATTCTTGGCTTCTAGTACTTGTACACACATTAAATTATATTCATTTAACAATACTTCTCAATATATTTTAATAACTAATAACTTCATTACATCAAATTCTTCTTAAATCAATCAAACATATTAATTGACAATAGCTTGAAGATTACACTTCTTCAAGAGAACTGTTTGAGTAAACCAATTGTTTCAAAGAGCTCCCTCTTCAATCCTTACCTATGTCCAACTGTCACTCTGACGATCATTCATATCATTGTACGGTCTGAGAGGAAACCAACAATTTTAGGACAACCTTGACAAAATTCGTACGATTTTAAAGATGGCCCATATACTATTACTAATCGGTATGGATAAACAATGTCCCAGGTGGACCGTAAGTCACTTGACAGTAGCAGTTTAACTGTAGTTGTTCCTTGCCAGCTGTTTATTACAACAAAACCGTTAAGATTATGTTGAAGTTAGTAAATAATTATAAACCAAACAAATTAATTATTTTTTAATATTTAGTGAAACGTTATTAAATTTAATAATTACTGTCACAATTAACTTTTCTGTCAATCGACTTATGGACCATCCTATGTTGAAAAAAGCACAAAATAGATACCTAGCATGAGTTTTTCTTTGAGTATGTTTTAATTTTTACCTGTTGAAATTTTTCTTAAAAGATGGAATAATCTTGGATTACTCATTGTTGAGGTTAGTAAGCTTATAGTAGGACTTACCACTTATTACACAAAGACAAATCTATTCATTTGAGCTGTAATTTAATTTATTGGTGTGTTAAGAAGGTTCAACAAAAGAAATCTTATGTGGCAATAAATACATAACGTTTTACGTTAAAAGACTTAGGCGTCATTATCCTACTACAAAACTGTTAAATGACTTGCTATGATGTATACATAAAAAATAAAAAAGTAAGTCCTTGGTAAACAAAATTAGGTATTATAATGATTAATTCCTGACCATACTGTAGTAAATACTAATTATTATTGCTCTTTAAACAGTTCAGCAGCGTTACTTTCAATTTGAAATAGATGCATTGATAGTTGGTGGGGGGGGGGCATTGCACATTTAACAGTTAAATTCGGTCGCGGCCGGTTGCTGAACCGATTGCTGCAACATTTACGAAAGGTACGTCCCAGAATACGCTGGCTGGCAGGCAAAAAAACACACGTCATATAGTCTAGCCGTAGACTGCAGCATGGCGTTACATAACCCAATCAGACTTATATAAAGTGGGTTGTATGGATTGTTAAAGGTTGCTTTACATAATATGCTTGGTTGACCAACTTAAGTCTGTGACGAGAAACAGTTGCATTCTAGGCCTGAATGTATTTTATAATTTGGACATTACGTGCAAATTTCACTCCTAATGTGTGGCAACTGTACGGTTGAAACTTGTGGCAATGTCTTTTGAAACTGAAAAAAATTGCCATTGGGTATGTAGTTCAATATGTTTAGCCTTTTAAACCGGTCTCCCACCAGAAGTTTGTTTTTATGAACTGTACCAACTTTGTTGACCAATTTGATTCTAATCAAGATAGTCAAATTACTGGCATACATTACTCAGCAGCCTACATTAGTGAGTAGGCTTAAATATAAACTTTAAGACTTTGGTACTTCAATCAATGAATAAAATTCCTTGTTATTATATTATCAAACGTAATTCGCAAAGTATGGTAAAATGTTTTAAATAATAACTAAAAAAATAAAAGTGAACATAACACAGCACAAATTTGCTACAGTGCAAGATTAAAATCTGTAAATATTATGGTGATAGATTTTGGTAAACCACATTTACCTTCCTCAGACCAGAGGAACTCACAAAATAGTGATTCTTTCGTGATTCTCTTCGGTCTGAAACGGTTACAAGTAGTGGCTGGGTGGTGGCGCTGCTGGGCGGTGTTAGACCAGGTATTACATACAGTTTTATTACTTCGGTTGTTCGAAGTGATTGGTTTGAATTAATGTACTTAAAAAAAATGCAATGATAAACTTTATATTTGTTTCTAACATTCAATTTTTCATTATCTTTAGTTTGTATATAGGTTTACAGTTTTTTATTGTATTTGGTTTTGTTCGTTATCGTAATATCTATTTCCATTTTCTTCTTAATTTTACATAATATGTTATGACGTATGGTGAGTTTAAGTGGTATACAGGGATTTGCAGCACTAACTTGGATTCTTGTGAAAAGTAAAACGTTGTTCATTTAATTCATAATTACTTATTTGTAAATTTTTCATTTATACTGTAGTAAATGTGTGTTGTGTAACGTTCAGTTTTATTGTATTTCTACCAACTATGTTATTAAAAAAACTATTACTAAAAAATAAACGAATACCTATTTTTCTTTCATTTGAAGTGAAGATGAAATAAAGTCCACCTGTTAGCCTTCGATCAACATCAAAGAATGTCAGAGTGAATTAATTTAATGGTTATTTTTGGAGATCGTTGTCTGAGCCAACTTCATCACTGATCTCAAATTTATTACATAACAAATATCTGTTTATTCCAAAATCAGATTTGTGGTACAAGTATTCTTACTTGTACCACAAATCTTTAGAAGGTAATAAAAATATACTTCTACAGATATTTTTATTACCTTTCAAAGAGGTAGGCTGCAAATGACTTCTGTTGTACAGTGTACGGACACTAAATAGTTATCAGACTTTCGATTGTCACGAGCCTTATAGCACTGAACAAATGGCGCCTTTCCACAAATTCTTACTTTACAAAGTTTGCTCAGAAAGCTACACCATCAGATATAAAACAGTAAATGTAAAATACCAGTCATTTTAAATCAGATTTATATTGCTCATTATAGAAATCAGAAATAAAGGAGGGCTGAAGATCTAGAGGAAGATGGATTGACAGAGTAAGGAGAGTTGAGAGGAGAGATCTTCGAAGAAAGAAGACGGAATCAAACATGATGGAGATTAGGTGGCTCACTATCCATAAAGATTGCTTTGATTGTAGGAAGACTTACGACTGCTTTGAACTTACGGTACGATGGATTGACGGAGTAAGAAGACTAGAGGATAGGTCTTGGAAGAGAGAATACGAGATCAGACGTGATGGAGAGGAGGTAGCTCCTTGTCCATGAAACCTGCTTTGAATGTAGAAAGACTTACGGAACGATGGATTGACGGAGTATGAAGAGTAGAGGAGAGGTCTTGGAAGGGAGGAGACGAGATCAGACGTGATGGAGAGGAGGTGGCTCATTGTCCATGAAACCTGCTTTAAATGTAGGAAGACTTACGGTACGATGGATTGACGGAGTATGTAGAGTAGAGTATGGTTTTGGGAGAGAGAAGACGAGATCAGACGTGATGGAGAGGATATGGCTCATTTTCTATGAAACATGCTTTGAATGTAGGAAGACTTACGGTAGGATGGATTGACGGAGTAAGAAGACTAGGGGATAGGTCTTGGAAGATAGAATACGGGGTGAGACGTGATGGAGTTTCGTTGACGAAACTGCTTCACGTATTATATATAAGTATATGAATTATATTTTATGTCATGAATAATACACAGTTGAAACATATTAAAAGTAATGGAATTTGTTTATTTCAAGCCGTTTCATACTCCATAAGTATTAGGTACTGAAGATCGACGATCGATATGGAGAAATAAGTGTAATTGAGAGGCGAAGTCTTTGAATAATTTGGATTTTTTTCAACTATTGCAGGTTGGAGTCACGGAATACTAAGGGAATTCTAACGTCTGTAACTAAGGGACATGATCGGTGTTTGTAAGCTGGTAATTTCACTCCTTGGCCATACCAATAGTCTATTGTGCACATGCGATTTGAAACTTATCAATTATCAATTTATTTTCTAATCCGAATAAAAAGTCAGGAGGGGGTTTATACAGTATATTCACAGTTGATGTTAATTAAATTTTTATGATAATTTGAGCCATATGGGAGTTACTTTAATTGCACATCTTCTCAAGGTATATTACCAGTATTTTTGTAGTGAAGTCTACATTTGTTTCTCTTATCAGCGGCAGACTGGCAAACTCTTGATTAGCAATTAACAAAAACAATTAATTAAATGTAAGCATTTTCTTGGATAGGTTATTATTTTTTTTTTTTTAGAAACAGTATATAAAACAACTTGTATTTCTCTGATCTAATAAATACTGTATCAGATAAAAAGACCGTCTTCCACCGCTTGGAAGACGGTCTTTTTAAAGCACTGGTGCGAGTGGTGTAAGTGAGACAGAGAACTACTCTTCCCTTTCTTACGTTAAGATTAAGTGTAAGAAATGGCCATCGCCTACTTGTAATTATTATTTTTTACAAGTAAAGTAATTTTCTATTCTATTCTTCCCCCACTATGTAATTTTATTAAAATATTGTCATAGCAACCAGAGTGGTAGGTCAAATGCTGACGGTGCTATAGTACGCCCCACCCATTTTACGTTATTAGCACAATGCGTTGGTTTGATTAACAATCAAACTTAGGACGATTCCATTTGGTATTCAATTGACAATTATTAATTGGAATGACACAATGAATAATAATGTAAACAATACATAGCAACTAAACAAACTTACAGAGTTTATTACAGTTATTTTTGAACACTTGAAGATGGAAGTTAGTCAAGCCAGGCAGGCTCATCGGTGGAAAGATTCCCCTCTGCCGCTGGAACCCCTATAAGATGGAAGTTAGTCAAGCCAGGCAGGCTCATCGGTGGAAAGATTCCCCTCTGCCGCTGGAACCCCTATAAGATGGAAGTTAGTCAAGCCAGGCAGGCTCATCGGTGGAAAGATTCCCCTCTGCCGCTGGAACCCCTATAAGCACTAAATACCAAAAGGTTCCCGGAATTGGTTGATATATGATAGTTGGACAAAGATAAAAACTTGCAAACCTATTTCCCTTCAAAATACTCTTCTCTTACAACAATACACTTATTACTACGATCATACAGATGATCAAAACACTTTTGACGCTTATTTTTTTAAATGCATTCTAATACTTTTGTCGCATTTTTTCCGACAGCTTTAGCACCTGCAAATCGATTTCATTTTATTGATGTTTTCGCCGTGTGAACAGGAAAAAATCGGCCGGCATGAGGTCAATCGAGTATGGAGGATATTCTAACGTGGTACTTCACTGGGTATTTACGTACTAACGAGAATCGATGTACAGGAATATCGTCATGCAGCAAAAACCAATTGTTTTCTGCTCATTTTCAAGCCGTTTCCTCGTAATCTCATAAGCGCCTAAGAACTTCTGTGTGGATAAATTTACCTTATATGTGATATCATCAATTGTTATTCTTTAGTTTGCATGGACAGTTTGTTGAACTCGCTCAATGTTGTCACCTGTGGTTGCAGTCGAAGGGCGTCTGCACTACGAGAGACATCTTCAATGTTTATGCAACCTCCACGAAAACGTTTGTGCCTTTCGTAAAATTGTCTTTTCTTCATCGCCGTAATTTTGGAAGATGACTTTTGAAGTAAAACGTCAAATTTTGTTGTTTTTTAGCTGTTCATTACATCAATTTTCGAAAAGCGACAGTTTAAACACGCAAATATACGAAAAGTGCTCTCCACGGAGGAACAATTGCGGCTGGGCGATACTCGCGCTAACTATATCCCTTCTCCAGGAGTAGTACTCGCTGATAGACAACGATATTCCCACCGGCAATGACGCTGTGTGTCTCTGGACATCGATTTCGGGAACTTTTTGACTGTACCTCGTATAACACGCATTACTATCTGGCCCAATTACTCGTATTTATAGTCCGGGTCCAAGACCAGTGACAGCTGGACATAGGTGAGAAGTGAAGAGAGGGCTCTTTTATGAAAACATTGATCTACTCAAACAGTTAACAACTAGTTCTTCCGGTCTCAACCGCGTCAAAGGACTATTTACAATATGTACAGTTCCAGACGTTTCGCCCATGCTACGATGTCTCAGCCTAACCACTGAGGATGCCACATCGTAGCCTGGGCGAAACGTCTGGAACTGTACAATGTACATATTGTAAATAGTCCTTTGACGCGGTTGACACCGGAAGAACTAGTTCTTAATAATGACTCCAGCCGCTTAAGCTTACGAAATAGGATTGATTACACAAACAGTTTTCTAATGAAGTGTTAAATATCTATTATTACTATCAGCTGATATTTATTAATGTAATATTTGTTAGTAATATTGTTAGAAGCAACACTTCCACGCGCCCAGACTAATTGTTCAATTAGTATATGTATATATGAAGCATGCTGTAACCTAAATTACAAGGGATGAACAATATAAAACACGTATTCGTCAAACTATATACATGCACTAGGGGACACCTCTGCAGACATCGAGTGCCAACCCCGACTCTCGCTGCCCTCGATACACTTCAGCCTTCGGACTCGGCATGTGACTTTGACTAAAAGTAATACTGTAGTAGATTATAACTGTGTAACGTAAAATCACAATATTAAATGTATTTACAGTATTTCACTTACATTACTTGCGTTGCTATCTATGTATTAGTATAAAAATACCTAATTGTATTACTTAGCCTATTTCAAACGTGTTCATTTCATTTGTTTTTGTTTAACACCTGAAGATCAAACTTTTAATGCATCAATAGTATAATGTTAAACAAACAAAACAGCTGTTACAGTATTAATTTACTAAAATGAACCAAATGTTATTCTTATGGAAAAAGGAAACTTTGAGGGGCTGTTTGTACCCCTTAGGAATAGAATTCCGAAAAATCCCTCCTTAGTGCTTCTCTAGGGCATAAGATAAACATATGTACTAAATGTCATGTATATATCTTATATGGTTTTTGCTGGGCGATATTGAATCAGTGAGTGAGTCAGGACTTGTTTTTTTAAATATTTAGATGATGCTGTAACCTAATAAATTGCAAGGGATAAACAATATAGATTAAAACACACAATTAATTGTCAAACCATACAAAAGTAAGTGTTTAAACTAGTTCACGTTAGGGCTACTATTTTAATAAATTGAATGATAAATACCTATAATGAAGTACCCTTTTTATTCTTTTGTATAAATATGAATAAAAAGGGTACTTCATTATATTTATCATTCAATTTATATAAAAGTAGTTTGCTGTAATCTACAAAACAAGGGATGAACAATATAAAACAAACAATCTTGAAATTGTATAAAAGTATATTGCTGTAACCTAAATTTCAAGGGATAAACAATATAAAACACACAATCGTCAAACTATAGCCTATACATTTAGCATGTTGTAGCCTAAATTGCAAGGGATGAACAATATAAAACACACAATCGTCAAACTATGGCCTATACATTTAGCATGTTATAACCTAAATTGCAAGGGATGAACAATATAAAACACACAATCGTCAAACTATAGCCTATACATTTAGCATGTTATAACCTAAATTGCAAGGGATGAACAATATAAAAAACACAATCGTCAAACTATAGCCTATACATTTAGCATGTTATAACCTAAATTGCAAGGGATGAACAATATAAAACACACAATCGTCAAACTATAGCCTATACATTTAGCATGTTATAACCTAAATTGCAAGGGATGAACAATATAAAACACACAATCGTCAAACTATAGCCTATACATTTAGCATGTTATAACCTAAATTGCAAGGGATGAACAATATAAAACACACAATCTTGAAATTGTATAAAAGTATATTGCTGTAACCTAAATTTCAAGGGATAAACAATATAAAACACACAATCGTCAAACTATAGCCTATACATTTAGCATGTTGTAGCCTAAATTGCAAGGGATGAACAATATAAAACACACAATCGTCAAACTATGGCCTATACATTTAGCATGTTATAACCTAAATTGCAAGGGATGAACAATATAAAACACACAATCGTCAAGCTATAGCCTATACATTTAGCATGTTATAACCTAAATTGCAAGGGATGAACAATATAAAACACACAATCTTGAAATTGTATAAAAGTATATTGCTGTAACCTAAATTTCAAGAGATAAACAATATAAAACACCCACTCGATAAACTAAGTACATGTAGGCCTACCATGAACAGAGCAAGTAATGCAAATTTGTATTACAAGCTCTGTGGTAGCATGCTGCAACCTAAAAAATAGTCAACTCACCTTTATTAGTTTCATGTCTTTCAATCTTGTACTGTTCGTTGTATTTTGGAGTTTACTATAATATGTTACTATTATTTTCACAGTCATTAAAAATGTGATCAAATATTGAAAGTCAGCCATGAAAAGGTCTTTCGTGAGAAATCTGGTGACATGATTAGGAGTTACGAAGTGGTCGTAAGTGGCCGGCCAGTTGCTTTTCGGAGACCGAAGGCCGCAGTCGTTGGAACATTGCCCAACTGTGTCCTTGAACCACACGTGATCACGTGACCGACCTGTACCTTGCTGGAGTCTTGAAGGGCGATACTCTCTGATGTAGTTGTTCCGGTTTCTAACCCAGGACTTGGTCTAATTGTCTTGCCTGGATAATAAATGAGTTTTAATAAACGTTTCAAAGCACCCGAAATAAAAGCAATTAAAAACATATTGCTATTAAAATAATTAAATCACATGTTTATTTGTTTTTTGTTACAAATGCTTGTTTTGTAAAGAGTCAATTACGAGTAACACTTCTTTAAATATCGAATTATTGCACGAAATCATATGACTAACTAAAAGGGCACATACTCTTGATTTAATCATCTTCAACAATTATGTCAGAACTTAAAAGCTACAATCAGACAGTAAAAAAATTCCGTTTTTGTTATTGATTAGAAAATACATTATGCTTCAACTGAAACAAAATTATCATTGGAATTATCTACATATCAGTTTAAATCTATACACCTGCTTCTAAAGTCACCACCAGAAAACTGTACCTAATGAACCGAAGTTGTAGGCGAAAGTAACTTGCTGTATCATGTTTGGAATCCGATGGTTCTTATGTGCTACTTTTCCTTTTGATTTACTGCACTGCTAAATATTATGCTCCGCGTTGCTTAACATAACAAAGTACGAGATATCGATGCCCAACTACTATCAGGCGCCGAGAAGTCACTTAGAGGTAAACCTAAACACATCAAAAAATGAATTACATCTTCGTCTTCCTTGTTTTGTTCTGGGGGTCCAAAGGTATGAATACAACAAAATATGAGTGAGATTGATTTTTCATTGCACGAAGAACATAAAAATAACCTTACCTAAAAAAAAATCCGTTTGGCAAGTAGCCTATTGACTGAGATGGAAGCATTATATAAAAAACAAAAAGGAGGAAAAACAGTAATCCGTTTATCAGAAAACGTACTTTTATGGCTCCCCCGGGCCATCAGGGTGAAAATACTGACCATGATAGACATCATTACACAATTACAAATAGGGGCGAATCTTTCGACCCGTTAACTGTTTAAATATTCAGGGGGTTCAGTGCAGTGGGGTGCCCTATTATAGTTTTTTTTCTTTTTCTATTACGTACATACTGGATTGCGTGGCAAAGAGGTGTAGGGAGGAACCGGCTTGCCCAAGTCCACCCTCCCACTCGCGGAGTTCAACAACGCATTTACTTTTTACAGTCTTTTCCTTGTGGGTTGCAATCTAAAAATAGGTACCATTCGATATCCGAATGGTATATCCGCTATTCCATAACCGAAAAAGGAACGCAAAAACCTTGAGATAGTTGCCGTACGCCCATACTGATGCGAGGTCTAAGACCTAAGACAATTGAGCTTAATTAGGCACATGGACTTACTCGTATACTAAACGCAAGGCACCCTCACTCTAGGCTTTATTATTATGGACCGTTATTAGTAGTACTGTTACACCAACAATTAAATTAAAATTAGTATTCAGAATGAAACAAAGTCTAACTCAGTAACTCTATTATTGGCCCAAATTAGTGAGTACAAATTGCATCAGATTAATCATTATAAATCGTTCGTTAATTTGTAAAACTTTAAAATTATACTCATTAAGTAATTATCACAGTTAGTTGTGACCACCGACCTGAAGGCCTCGGACGCTGTACATAACCTGATCCAGAAGCATTCTTTACTTTTTTCTTAAACTTTTGGTGGACCTGCTCAGTCTTCAATGTGAGTGGAAGGCTACTGAAACTTAGTAGTATTGTAATACAAATATCTCTGGAATAATGAAGTAGAATGTTTGGGAATTGAAATATTATGAGTATCGCGGAACTATCGGGAAACTGAACATATAAGTGTCATGACTATAGGGAAAACTGAACATATAAGTGTCATGACTATAGGGAAAACTGAACATATAAGTGTCATGACATAGGGAAAACTGAACATATAAGTGTCATGACTATAGGGAAAACTGAACATATAAGTGTCATGACATAGGGAAAACTGAACATATAAGTGTCATGACTATAGGGAAAACTGAACATATAAGTGTCATGACTATAGGGAAAACTGAACATATAAGTGTCATGACTATAGGGAAAACTGAACATATAAGTGTCATGACATAGGGAAAACTGAACATATAAGTGTCATGACTATAGGGAAAACTGAACATATAAGTGTCATGACATAGGGAAAACTGAACATATAAGTGTCATGACTATAGGGAAAACTGAACATATAAGTGTCATGACATAGGGAAAACTGAACATATAAGTGTCATGACTATAGGGAAAACTGAACATATAAGTGTCATGACATAGGGAAAACTGAACATATAAGTGTCATGACTATAGGGAAAACTGAACATATAAGTGTCATGACTATAGGGAAAACTGAACATATAAGTGTCATGACTATAGGGAAAACTGAACATATAAGTGTCATGACATAGGGAAAACTGAACATATAAGTGTCATGACTATAGGGAAACTGAACATACAAGTGTCATGACTATAGGGAAAACTGAACATATAAGTGTCATGACTATAGGGAAACTGAACATACAAGTGTCATGACTATAGGGAAAACTGAACATATAAGTGTCATGACTATAGGGAAAACTGAACATACAAGTGTCATGACTATAGGGAAAACTGAACATATAAGTGTCATGACTATAGGGAAAACTGAACATATAAGTGTCATGACTATAGGGAAAACTGAACATATAAGTGTCATGACTATAGGGAAACTGAACATACAAGTGTCATGACTATAGGGAAAACTGAACATATAAGTGTCATGACTATAGGGAAAACTGAACATATAAGTGTCATGACTATAGGGAAACTGAACATACAAGTGTCATGACTATAGGGAAAACTGAACATATAAGTGTCATGACTATAGGGAAAACTGAACATATAAGTGTCATGACTATAGGGAAACTGAACATACAAGTGTCATGACTATAGGGAAAACTGAACATATAAGTGTCATGACTATAGGGAAAACTGAACATATAAGTGTCATGACTATAGGGAAACTGAACATACAAGTGTCATGACTATAGGGAAAACTGAACATATAAGTGTCATGACTATAGGGAAAACTGAACATATAAGTGTCATGACTATAGGGAAAACTGAACATATAAGTGTCATGACTATAGGGAAACTGAACATACAAGTGTCATGACTATAGGGAAAACTGAACATATAAGTGTCATGACTATAGGGAAAACTGAACATATAAGTGTCATGACTATAGGGAAAACTGAACATATAAGTGTCATGACTATAGGGAAACTGAACATACAAGTGTCATGACTATAGGGAAAACTGAACATATAAGTGTCATGACTATAGGGAAAACTGAACATATAAGTGTCATGACTATAGGGAAAACTGAACATATAAGTGTCATGACTATAGGGAAAACTGAACATATAAGTGTCATGACTATAGGGAAAACTGAACATATAAGTGTCATGACTATAGGGAAAACTGAACATATAAGTGTCATGACTATCGGGGAAACTGAACATATAAATGTCCAATATACATAGAAGGGAATGGTAAGATCTTCTTAATCCTGAACATGACGTTACATGAATGATCTCTACGGAGTAAGAAGACGAGGCTTGTGACCTTTTTTTTTGAAGGCGAAACAATAATAGGATCCGCTGGCTGTCACAACTTGTACAGCGTATGACAGGTATGAAAAAATAGTGCCGTAGTAAGCTGAAAGAAGAACGTCACTATTAAGGGTTTTTTTTAAAGAAAAATAAAGACCCTAACTGTACTTTGTTGATCATACTTTCAATGTGTTTATGGTAGTTAAATTATCGTCCAGAATAATGCCAAGAATTTTGGGACGGCTACACAAGCGTATATTCTAAAAGAACATCCAACTCATTATTGCGTGCTTTTAGTTAGATTAGATATGCTAAAATTTAAAAAAATGTTGAGTTTTATCAGAATTTAAAATGAATTGATTATTTTGATACAATTGCAAAAGACTTTGGATTCGGAAATGGGAATTTGTTCCTATGTCTCATTACAAGGACTAGAGATTAGAGACATTAGATGAGTTTACACGGATGGGAAGACTAACCCAAAACAGAGCCCTAAAGGGCCCTAGAGAAGGCATAAGATCTCATGCAGGCCGCGCCATCAATATCAGGTATCACAACAGATTGCTATCCATTTTATAAATAGGAAGCAAACTATTCCCGTGAAACCCCTCAGATTCCCTGGTCATGCATATTCCCAGGTAGCAGATCATGATTGACCTAGTCTAAGACTTACCAATATCAAACTATTCCCGTGAAACCCCTCAGATTCCCTGGTCATGCATATTCCCAGGCAGCAGATCATGATTGACCTAGTCTAAGACTTACCAAGATCAAACTATTCCCGTGAAACCCCTCAGATTCCCTGGTCATGCATATTCCCAGGCAGCAGATCATGATTGACCTAGTCTAAGACTTACCAAGATCAAACTATTCCCGTGAAACCCCTCAGATTCTCTGGTCATGCATATTCCCAGGCAGCAGATCATGATTGACCTAGTCTAAGACTTACCAAGATCAAACTATTCCCGTGAAACCCCTCAGATTCCCTGGTCATGCATATTCCCAAGCAGCAGATCATGATTGACCTAGTCTAAGACTTACCAAGATCAAAAATTAAGTTTGTGACATTGTCTACAGTTTTAAGTCTTTCACTATATTGTTTAAAAGGCTAATTATGAGACTTGTTGAGGGTCTATTCTTCACGAAGCCAAGATAGTTTTGACAAGTATACTGTATTTAATATTTCAAGAAAATTGTATAATCTATTCAACACATCTTTTTAAATTATCTTACTGAGAGTTAAAACCAAGTGAATAGCCTCAAATTAGCACATGATTTCTAATTTTCTTTTTTCAGAATAGGTCTGACCATTGTTAATTTAAGAGCTGATGGAAATTTACCTTCTAAACAGAGGAGTTTACCAAATGACAGGATGCTGCCACGAAGTCCTTGGTAGATTTAAATATTTAAGGAGATATATCATCTACTCCCACTGAGGTTTTACTTTACTCTTCCTTGCCGTTATTAAAGTTTTCTTTTTTGTCGACAAGGGCGAGGGGAAAAGATGAGATGTGGCTACTTTTGACTACTGAGAAAGCACATCTTGACTGACGGATTGTTTATTATAACTATTTTTGACCCCTACACAATGTGCATTTGGTGCATTATACACTTATACACATCAAGTTATTTGATTTCCTTCACCGTTAGTGAGACTGATTTCCCCCCTCTTTCTCAGTCTACGGTTCTTTATAATCTTCCTGACGGCCTTAGTTTTATTATCAGTTTTCTACTGTTTCCATTATTTATTCACACTCAGCTTGTTGGATACTTTTTCTATACTGTATTAATACTTTGATATAGTATAGTTTTAAAACATTATCAAAATTAAACACCATGCTTTTAATTTAAAAAGTTCTTTTGAGAATGCCGACTTTTCTTCCTTTTCAGTTTTTATTTTCTTGCTTTTTGGGGGAAAACTATTTCAAATTAATAGTTTAGTAGGATGATATACTCATTATACTTGTCCTATAAATGTTTTGAGGACAAGTATTCCATACGTTCCTCTATACATTATTCCAGCCTTCTTCGTTTAAAAAAATTTTTTATGCTAAACTTTTTAAATTACTATCCATTTTTATTTAAACTCTTTTTTTAAAACTATTTATTCTCGATGACGTTGTACTAAGTAACGAACGGCACGAAACTTCCTCTGAGTCACTGAAATTGTGATTGATTATTACCTGGCACAGATAAAACGTTTTCTCGATGACGATGAAATAAGTAATGCATGGCATGGAACTGCCTCTGAGTCACTGCCAATTGTGACCAATTATTACCTGGTACAGATAAAAACCTGTTCTCTATTACGTTGTACTAAATAACGAACGGCACGAAACTGCCTCTGAGTTTCTTCAAATTGTAATTGATTAATACTTGGGAAAGATAAAACGTTTTCTCGATGACGATGAAATGAATATTGCATGGCACGTAACTGCCTCTGAGTCACTGCCAATTGTGACCAATTATTACCTGATACAGATAAAACCTGCTCTCTATTACATTGTGCTAAATAACGCACAGTACGGAACTTCCTCTGAGTCACTGCCAACTGTGACTAATTATTACCTGGTACAGATAAAACCTGTTCTCTATTACGTTGTACTAAATAACGAACGGCACGAAACTGCCTCTGAGTTTCTTCAAATTGTAATTGATTAATACTTGGGAAAGATAAAACGTTTTCTCGATGACGATGAAATAAGTAATGCATGGCATGGAACTGCCTCTGAGTCACTGCCAATTGTGACCAATTATTACCTGGTACAGATAAAAACCTGTTCTCTATTACGTTGTACTAAATAACGAACGGCACGAAACTGCATCTGAGTTTCTTCAAATTGTAATTGATTAATACTTGGGAAAGATAAAACGTTTTCTCGATGACGATGAAATGAATATTGCATGGCATGGAACTTCCTCTGAGTCACTGCCAATTGTGACCAATTATTACCTGGTACAGATAAAAACCTGTTCTCTATTACGTTGTACTAAATAACGAACGGCACGAAACTGCCTCTGAGTTTCTTCAAATTGTAATTGATTAATACTTGGGAAAGATAAAACGTTTTCTCGATGACGATGAAATGAATATTGCATGGCATGGAACTTCCTCTGAGTCACTGCCAATTGTGACCAATTATTACCTGATACAGATAAAACCTGCTCTCTATTACATTGTGCTAAATAACGCACAGTATGGAACTTCTTCTGAGTCACTGCCAATTATGACTATTTATTACCTGGTACAGATAAAACCTGCTCTCTATTACATTGTGCTAAATAACGCACAGTACGGAACTTCCTCTGAGTCACTGCCAATTGTGACTATTTATTACCTGGTACAGATAAAACCTGTTCTCTATTACATTGAGCTAAATAACGCACAGTACGGAACTTCCTCTGAGTCACTGCCAATTGTGACTATTTATTACCTGATACAGATAAAACCTGCTCTCTATTACGTTGTGCTAAATAACGCACAGTACGGAACTTCATCTGAGTCACTGCCAATTGTGACTATTTATTACCTGATACAGATAAAACCTGCTCTCTATTACGTTGTGCTAAATAACGCACAGTACGGAACTTCATCTGAGTCACTGCCAATTGTGACTATTTATTACCTGATACAGATAAAACCTGCTCTCTATTACGTTGTGCTAAATAACGCACAGTACGGAACTTCATCTGAGTCACTGCCAATTGTGACTATTTATTACCTGATACAGATAAAACCTGTTCTCTATTACGTTGTGCTAAATAACGCACAGTACGGAACTTCATCTGAGTCACTGCCAATTGTGACTATTTATTACCTGATACAGATAAAACCTGTTCTCTATTACGTTGTGCTAAATAACGCACAGTACGGAACTTCCTCTGAGTCACTGCCAATTGTGACTATTTATTACCTGATACAGATAAAACCTGCTCTCTATTACGTTGTGCTAAATAATGCACAGTACGGAACTTCATCTGAGTCACTGCCAATTGTGACTATTTATTACCTGATACAGATAAAACCTGCTCTCTATTACGTTGTGCTAAATAACGCACAGTACGGAACTTCATCTGAGTCACTGCCAATTGTGACTATTTATTACCTGATACCAATAAAACCTGCTCTCTATTACGTTGTGCTAAATAACGCACAGTACGGAACTTCATCTGAGTCACTGCCAATTGTGACTATTTATTACCTGATACAGATAAAACCTGATCTCTATTACGTTGTGCTAAATAACGCACAGTACGGAACTTCATCTGAGTCACTGCCAATTGGACTAATTATTACTTGATACAGATAAAACCTGCTCTCTATTACGTTGTGCTAAATAACGCACAGTAGGGAACTTCCTCCGAGTCACTGCCAATTGTGACTATTTATTACTTGATACAGATAAAACCTGCTCTCTATTACGTTGTGCTAAATAACGCACAGTACGGAACTTCCTCTGAGTCACTGCCAATTGTGACCAATTATTACCTGGTACAGATAACACGTCTTCTCAATGACGATGAAATAAGTAGTGCATGCCACGGAACTTCCTCCGAGTCACTGCCAATTCTGATTGAATATTACCTGGTACAAATAAAACCTCTACTCGATGAAGTGGTACTAAGTAACGTACGGCACGGAACTCCCTGAGTGGGCGTGCTCGAGTTGCGCGCTCTATGGCCTAGGATCCGTAAAGGGATTCTCGAGTTGGGCGTAGTACCCAAAAGGGCTATAAAACTAGTGCTGTATTTGCGCGGAGGTACCTGCAGCCGTACCCTCAACGAAATTACTAAAGTTTCCAATGCCCTAATAATAAATGTTCATACTGAAACTAACTTTATATTTTAAAAAATACTAAACATTCTATAGCAACAACTAAATATAAAACAAATTACAGTATTTTAAATGTGTAATCAATTCTAAAAATTAATACTACACGAGTGTAATTAGTTGTTGTTCTGACTTTTAACGACTGTTTCTAATGATGAGACATATCATTTTCACCGATGAATTTCACCTATTTTTGGTTTTGTTTGTATGATGATGTATCATTAATAATATACCGTAACTATATAACCTACATTTTGTATACAACGAATATAAAATTCAAATTATACTCGGAAATAAGTATTACATTCGCATTTATTTTTAATCACCTTCAAAGTACCCTTGAACCTCTAGAATGAATAAGTGAACAATTTTGTCAAAATATGCCAAAAAGCCGAGTGACGATAGACTTTCACGTTTTGTTGATTACAATTTCGAAACCTAAGTAGATGGAGACTATTCCACATTTTCACCACAACTACTACATGTTTCTTTTTCATCCGATTGTGGAGGACTACAAATGCATGTGAGGCCTTTCATAGTAAATTTAACAATTTATGTCTATCACTACACCCAAACATATTTGGTTTTATTAATTGTTTGTTGGCAATTCAAAGAGACACACTTATTCAACAAAACAAACGTGGACATGTTAGAAGTCAGAACAAAAAGACACGAAATAGAAAAAGATTCATCAGTGAAAAAATACTCAGTACCAGAACAAAGGCATTAGTCAACTCGATTTTATGACATGTATAGGCTTCAAAGTATCTGTGTAGATGTATTATGTAATAATGATTTTTATGTAGTCTTGAATTTTGACAACAATAAAGAATAGCATTCAACTAATTTATTGCCTATTATTGTAACCGTTGTATGACGGTTTCTCTATGAAACATAAATTATAAACTATACTTATTTTTATTTGAAAAGTATGCTTATTCTAAGCAAACGTTAGAGCATATTATACTGTTAAACGAGCTTTATAATCAAAGTATATATATATATATATATATCTGTAAAATTGAATTTTAATAGTGAAAAACCATTCAACATAGTAGAATGTTGCTTATCTAAAAAATAAATTTTCAAATACCTTCATTTTATAAGAGATAAAAAATCATTGTCTGGTCAAAAAAAAATTAAATGTGAAATGTGTAAAAAAATTAATATGTGAAAAAGTTCAAGGATAAGGTTTAATCCTCCAAGATATTAAATTATTACATCAATCTATTAAAAAAATGCAGTGTCTATACAAAATTACGAAAGATTATTAGTGTATTGTATTTGTTAAATATCTTTAAATAATATGAAGTAATGCATTTTAAATTATTTAACTACGTTTTCTGTTACTAAGTAAAAAGCTTGTATAAGAAAGTGCCGCTTAACACTAAACACTGTAAATAAGTTACATAAATAACCAAGAAGTGGTTTAGGTTTAGTGCTGTTCGGAGTCAGATGACAATTAAAGGTGTTTGTAGTGGGATGTGATATTTACGGAAATATTTCTTTTTCACAGCTTGTAGTCTAAGTTGTACTTTTGAGCGGCCAAGACTGGACGGCCTACTTGAGATCGGTATTGCGCGCACTGGTTGGCGCGTACTGGCGCACTGCGCGGTACTCGAGCACTGGTTTGGAGCCTCCCTAGGACACTGCAATTAACGCAGATAGGATTGCGCGCAATTCGTTAACGGCCAATTGTGATTGAATATTACCAAGTATAGTTAAAAGCTCTACTCGATGACGTGGTACTAAGCAACCCGAATCTCCACAATTGTTTTAGTTTTATTACAACTACAAGTTACAATTATTAGTTGGATTTTAATGCAACAACTTGATGTAAGGTTGTAAAATATACATTTATGACGTCATGTTAAAAAGAAGGAGAAAGTAACGGATGAACAATTATAGCAAAGAAAACGTTTGGTAAAATTCACTTTTCAACGACGAAGTAAAAGTGTCGGTCAAATTCCTTTAGCTGCCCGCCAAACACAAACTACCTAAACTACTTATATATTTACAAGAATATGTTGTTATTAGCTTCATTTGTAATGAAAGGACTTGCCAGTAACCTAACCTGTACAATATCTTTGTGAGTTTATGTGGAGAAAGCGCCTAGGACATATTGTATAATGAGTGTTTAATACGTCCTGCAACATCTTTCATATCTCCTTTATGGATACTCACTCGGTTACAGAAAAAAGTTTGGGTTTGGCGGGCAGCTAAAGGAATTTCTTTAGCTGCCCGCCAAACCCAACTTTCTGCGCATGAGTGTAACACGATGCGCATCGAAAAAAACCAGTTGTGCTCCTGACAACTGCTACTGTATTTCATCGCTGATGTTAAACTCGTTCATGATACTTAAAGCTCATTTTAGGCCAATTAAATATTCATTTTTATTTTTAAATACACAGTGATATGTATGGATGGATATGTTGTCAGAATATTGAAATAAAGGTTAAGTTAGGAAAAGAGCCTACTGATGCTTATAGCAGTATTTCTTTCCTTCCAAATAACTGAATATTTGAGTAGTTATTGCTATAGTCTGAAAAAAGTCTAAGTTTGGGGGGCAGATAAAGGAATTTGACCTTTAGGCCGACATATTTATGTGTAAATTATGACAAAACTGGCCGACACCCCTTGTTTTGCTACGGGGTTATTCTCTACGCTTGGTTATCTTTCCCTCCACGGTTCTTTCTAAACTATCAAATCAACATAATAGCTCAGCCTGTTCCCATTATCCTATAAAATAAAATTGTAGAGCCTGTAAAATCTATAAGAAGCGGCCGTAGATAAAAGAGGCTAAGCTTGCCACGCCGCCGGTCCTGGTTCGATCCCCGATGTGACCACTATTAGATTTTGCCCTGCCGATCCCGTGGTTCGGAAGTCACGTAAAGCTGTTGGTCCCCAGGCTAAGTGTTAGAGAGGGCTCCTTAGCCCTAACTTCGCCTGGTAAAATAAGATAATCTTAAACTTTTTTTATTTTTTAAAGTCTACTTTAGGATAATTAAAGTAGTGCAATCATGTCAGAGTTGTAGAAATGGCCTTAAACATTTCATAATGAAAACCAAACTACCCAAGCTTTTGGGTCATGTTTATGTTTCTTTAACAGCTGTTTGAAATAAACTATTTTAAAAAATTAACGCCAATGTTGTTCTTATGGAAAAAAAGGATACATTCGAGGGGCTGTTTCTACTCCTTAGGAAATTTAATATCGATAAATCCTTTCTTTATGGATCTGTATAATACAAAACCAAACTGTACTACAAAATTCAACATCAGATCAGCGTTCCGTAGATTTCGTGATGAGTTAGTACATCGTTTTTGGATTTTATATATTAAGATAAAACAAAATAAGTAGTAGTATATTCTTTCATATTTTGTTACATATGTGTGGGCGTTACGTCAAACTTGTGACTACTTATAACGATGATAATTAGTAACTAAGAATATCTTAACTATGGGTGAATTGAAAACTTCTTATTTACCTCAAGAGCTGTTGTTTGTCTCACAAGGAATGCCCAGCGGGTCGGGATTGTTGTTCAACCAATAGAAAGGCTGCTTCTGTTCTGTGACCTGATTGGTCGATTGATTATTCACATAAGTGGCATCCATAGAAGAACTTAAGGACTCTTTAATTAGGTCTTAAATTATGTAAGGTAGGGAAATTTATTGGTGTTTTCACAGTTTCAAACGTTACGTTGTTTTCACAATAAACTCAAAGCCAACATAATCAGGTGTATTTTTTTATAGTGTAGATAGTTATCTGGCGCCGAATTTACATATTTCTTTTAAAAAAAGTGATTTGACAGTCTCAAAGAATGACTGTTTTCACAAACCATGGGGCTTGTAGTAGTGTACATGCTCTAGGGTTTTAGACTGAAGAGTGTTGGACGGCAATACTGAATCCTATATGGATCTTTTTCGGATGTTACCTCGTTTGTTCAGCAATGATTAGTCGTCAAATGAAATATAAGTTCCTATGTATATTAGATACACATGAGTTTATATATAAGCAAATGTCTACATCAGCTTATATATAATGCATATAAGCATACGTAAAACGTCAAGGTATATTTATTTAATCCTATAATTATAATTTAATAAACTAAATATTATAGAATTGTAGGTTTTAAAGTTTTTAAATGAGATATTATCTTTTAATTGTTGTAACGCTGTTTAATTTAAAGTACCGGGAGACTGAGCTTCGCTCAGTTGAATGTTGCAAACTGAAGAATTAGCATACAAACCTCCCAGAGGATCCTGAGAATAGTTTGTTGTTGCTCTACCTTGTAGGTTATTAATACAATTTTGTTTCGGAGGTATTCCGCGTTTACCTTGAGCCCCTTTGTGGAACTCGGCCTACGGCCTCGTGGAGGAAATATCGGCCTGCGGCCTCACCAAGGCATTCTGCTACAGTCCCATTATGGGTGACCGTGCTAGTTTCTACCCTGTCGAAAACCGTGCTACTTGCCACCATGTTCCAAGAAGCGCCTACTTGTCATTAACCCAGGTATACGAGTGTTTCCAAGCTCCGCGGGTGACATAGGTTTAGTAAACTAAACGCATTTTCCATGATCGGATAATGGTTAGTAATAAAAATTACATAGACGAATGGGTTTATTCTTGTTAAGTAACAGATACCTACAAACAGTTATGCGTTGAGCAGTACGTTAAAAATAATTACAAGATTGTAATACTAAAAACTAAGCCATTATACAATGTAATAGGAAGTTATTGAAAATAATAAGCCTTATAGCTGCTTACTTTTGAATTGATTTAAAAGACACATTGTAGCTAAAGCAGTGTATTTCGTCATATCGTCGGGTTGGTTTTAGCCACTTCTATGTTACTAGACCGATTAGGCATAAATACTACAAACCAAGTCTGGCTATATACGAAGCGGCTTTTCAGCTTAATCAGTTTGTGTGAAAGCTCAAATAATCAATGTTCTAAATAATCTGTACAATCAATCTGACTTGCACAGTAATCAGCCGCTAGTTGCCTGTCTTAAATTTTTTAAATAATCTTTTTATATACAGAACAATTTATATTTGCAGTCTTTAAAATTGACTTTAGTTTTTTTCATATTTAAATTGTAACTCATTACATTCCAATACTTTCTGAGCTGTGTTTTTTTTTTTTTTTTTACTCTAATTGTGATATGTATCCTAGCATTTCAAAAGATCTTATTCCACAGATTTTTCTCGACATTAATTGATCTTTTGTCAATTTCATCATATTTTTTCTTTCTTTTCTCAGGTTGAAGACCAAATTCTGCTGAGATTCGCTTGACCTTCTTAATTTTTCTAGTAAACAGGATGGATATGCATTCATACAGATCAGGTAATTAGTTTTGAGCTCCATCCTTCCCCCTTTTTTGTCCTTTGTCTTTATCCAAACGCACTCTATATACGTTTAGGAATAGAAGGGTTTTCATTCCGCTGATCTGTGAAATAAAGTAGAAATTTTCTTAATTTTTTATTCATTTGATGGTTCTCCATGATTGTAAGGAAAGCTAATCAACTTTTTATACAGGAGATACACAAGAGCTGCTCACCATCTACATACGTTCCTGATATCTTAATTTTAATTGTACTCTACATTTTTTTCTCAAACACTGAACCTTCTTCCTCAAATATTGATTAAAATTATATGTACATCTTATCACTTTAGTAAAACTTCAGCCAAAGTTTCCTGAACAGCAGATTCAAAGTCGATTGTTGTATTATAACATACCCTGCCATTATATAAGCAAGAGTCATGGGTGAGTATACCCTCTTTGCACTTCACTTCTCATTTCTAAGAAATTGTACCTATCAACCCTCGTCAAGATGCGGTACGTAGCACGGTGGAATATAACACGGAATCTCAGGATGTCGCCTTGGAAGGACCCCACCGTTTCGCTACTGTGGGCATTGGATTTGCTTAAGATTTTTTAAATACATACGGTCTACACCTAGTTTTGAAAAATGTGTGAAAATAAAATCTTCAAACAAAAAAATGTATATTTTTTCTATAAAACTAATTAGAAATTCCCAAAGCAATTCCAACGCGCAATTTCACTCTAGATAAAAGTGAACCAACGTGCAATTAACTATAAAACTCAGCTTTTACATAATTTTAAATAAAAATTAAAAAAAAAATAGTAATAATGGTAGCTGCCAAAAAATCATACGATATATGTACGAGTATATTACTCTTGATCAAATGCCATTTGTTTGGAAAGAATCTGTATGAAACAAAACATTTAAGTTTGGATATGCGTGATCGTATGTACGGTTCGAAAATAACATTGTCCTTATGGTATTAAAAACAAACATGGCCGACAGCCTCTGCAGACTCTAAATACTCGTTTATGCATTGTGAACATGTCAATGAAGGCGCGTCGGGTCTTTGAAGGGTGGTTGTCACGCTGGAAGCGCCACTTGGATATGCGCCATGGCCACGCACGTACTTCTCTTCCTGTGGCCCAAACAAACTATAAATACTATGTGATAGCTTCATCCTATTGTGCCTTTTTGGACATCTCTCAAATAGGAAAGGATACGTTGTGTGTTTCTTAACGTAACTGAATGACATACTACAGTATCTTTTTAAAAAGGCAATGCTTTTTAAAATGCTAAATTAGTCTTTCTCGCTGAATCTATTGTGTATTTCTGGATAAATTGAATGGATCAAAATATAAAGTCTTAAATAATCTGTCTTGGAAACTATATTTGACTCATATTACCATTCCGTGAAATTCACATTATGAGCACTAATAGAAGTGCTAGCAATGCCAGGAGGGTGTTAGTAATAGTAGTGGTAACAATGCCAAGAGGGTGTCACTAATAGTAGAGGTAGCAATGCCAAGAGGGTATCATTAATAGTAATGGTCGCAATGCCAGGAGGGTGTCAGTAATAGTAGTGGTAATAATGCCAGGAGGATGTCTCTGATAATAGTGGTAGCAATGACAAGAGGGTGTCATTTAACGGTAGCAATGTCAGGTGGGTATCAGTAATAGTAGAGGTAACAATGCCAGAAGGATGTCACTAATAGTAGTGGTAGCAATGTCAGGAGGGTATCACTAATAGTAGTAGTAGCAATATCATTATAATAGTAGTGATAGCAATGTCAGGAGGGTATCACTAATAGTAGTGGTAGCAATGTCAGGAGGGTATCACTAATAGTAGTAGTAGCAATATAAGGAGGGTGTCACTAATAGTAGCAGTAGCAATATCAGGAGGGTATCACTAATAGTAGTGGTAGCAATGTCAGGAGGGTATCACTAATAGTAGTGGTAGCAATGTCAGGAGGGTATCACTAATAGTAGTGGTAGCAATGTCAGGAGGGTTTCACTAATAGTAGTGGTAGCAATGTCAGGAGTGTATCACTAATAGTAGTGGTATCAATGTCAAAAGGGTACCACTAATAGTAGTAGTAGCAATATCAGGAGGGTGTCACTAATAGTAGTAGTAGCAATATCAAAAGGGTATCACTAATTCTAGTGGTAGCAATATCAGGAGGGTGTCACTAATAGTAGTAGTAGCAATATCAGGAGGGTGTCACTAATAGTAGTAGTAACAATATCAAAAGGGTATCACTCATTCTAGTGGTAGCAATATCAGGAGGGTATCACTAATAGTAGTGGTAGCTAAGTCAGGAGTGTATCACTAATAGTAGTAGTAGCATTGTCAGGAGGGTGTCAATAAGAGTAGTGGTAGCAATGTCAGGAGGGTGTAACTAATAGTAGAGGTAGCAATGTCAGGAGTGTATCACTAATAGTAGTGGTAGCAATGTCAGGAGGGTGTAACTAACAGATGTGGTAGCAATGTCAGGAGGGTGTAACTAATAGTAGTGGTAGCAATGTCAGGAGTGTATCACTAATAGTAATGGTAGCAATGTCAGGAGGGTGTAACTAATAGTAGTAGTAGCAATGTCAGGAGGGTGTAACTAATAGTAGTGGTAGAAATGTCAGAAGGGTGTAAGTAATAGTAGTGGTAGCAATGTCAGAAGTGTATCACTAATAGTAGTGGTAGCAATATCAGGAGGGTATCACTAATAGTAGTGGTAGCTAAGTCAGGAGTGTATCACTAATAGTAGTGGTAGCATTGTCAGGAGGGTGTCAATAAGAGTAGTGGTAGCAATGTCAGGAGGGTTTCACTAATAGTAGTGTTAGCAATGTCAGGAGTGTATCACCAATAGTAGTGGTAGCAATGTTAGGAGGGTGTAACTAATAGATGTGGTAGCAATGTCAGGAGTGTATCACTAATAGTAGTGGTAGCAATGTCAGGAGGGTGTAACTAATAGTAGTGGTAGCAATGTCAGGAGTGTATCACTAATAATAGTGGTAGCTAAGTCAGGAATGTATCACTAATAGTAGTGGTAGCAATGTCAGGAGGGTTTCACTAATAGTAGTGGTAGCAATGTAAGGAGGGTTTCACTAATAGTAGTAGTAGCAACGTCAGGAGGGTTTCACTAATAGTAGTAGTAGCAATGTCAGGAGGGTTTCACTAATAATAGTAGTAGCAATGTCAGGAGTGTATCACTAATAGTAGTGGTAGCTATGTCAGGAGGGTTTCACTAATAGTAGTAGTAGCAATATCAGGAGTGTATCACTAATAGTAGTAGTAGCAATGTCATGAGTGTATCACTAATAGTAGTAGTAGCAATGTCATGGGTGTATCACTAATAGTAGTATTAGCCATGTCAGGGGTGTATAACTAATAGTAGTAGTAGCAATGTCAGGAGGGTTTCACTAATAGTAGTAGTAGCAATGTCAGGAGTGTATCACTAATAGTAGTAGTAGCAATGTCAGGAGGGTTTCACTAATAGTAGTGGTAGCAATGTCAGGAGGGTTTCACTAATAGTAGTAGTAGCAATGTCAGGAGGGTGTAACTAATAGTAGTGGTAGCAATGTCAGGAGTGTATCACTAATAGTAGTGGTAGCAATGTCAGGAGGGTTTCACTAATAGTAGTGGTAGCAATGTAAGGAGGGTTTCACTAATAGTAGTAGTAGCAACGTCAGGAGGGTTTCACTAATAGTAGTAGTAGCAATGTCAGGAGGGTTTCACTAATAATAGTGGTAGCAATGTCAGGAGGGTTTCACTAATAGTAGTAGTAGCAACGTCAGGAGGGTTTCACTAATAGTAGTAGTAGCAATGTCAGGAGTGTATCACTAATAGTAGTGGTAGCAATGTCAGGAGTGTATCACTAATAGTAGTGGTAGCAATGTCAGGAGGGTTTCACTAATAGTAGTAGTAGCAATGTCAGGAGGGTGTAACTAATAGTAGTGGTAGCAATGTCAGGAGTGTATCACTAATAGTAGTGGTAGCAATGTCAGGAGGGTTTCACTAATAGTAGTGGTAGCAATGTCAGGAGGGTTTCACTAATAGTAGTAGTAGCAATGTCAGGAGGGTGTCAATAAGAGTAGTGGTAGCAATGTCACGAGGGTGTAACTAATAGTAGTGGTAGCAATGTCAGGAGGGTGTAACTAATAGTAGTGGTAGCAATGTCAGGAGTGTATCACTAATAGTAGTGGTAGCAATGTCAGGAGGGTTTCACTAATAGTAGTAGTAGCAATGTCAGGAGTGTATCACTAATAGTAGTGGTAGCAATGTCAGGAGGGTTTCACTAATAGTAGTAGTAGCAATGTCAGGAGGGTGTAACTAATAGTAGTGGTAGCAATGTCAGGAGTGTATCACTAATAGTAGTAGTAGCAATGTCAGGAGGGTTTCACTAATAGTAGTAGTAGCAATGTCATGAGTGTATCACTAATAGTAGTAGTAGCAATGTCAGGGGTGTATCACTAAAAGTAGTAGTAGCAATGTCAGGAGTGTATCACTAATAGTAGTAGTAGCAATGTCAGGAGTGTATCACTAATAGTAGTAGTAGCAATGTCAGGAGGGTTTCACTAATAGTAGTAGTAGCAATGTCAGGAGTGTATCACTAATAGTAGTAGTAGCAATGTCAGGAGGGTGTCAATAAGAGTAGTGGTAGCAATGTCAGGAGGGTGTAACTAATAGTAGTGGTAGCAATGTCAGGAGGGTGTAACTAATAGTAGTGGTAGCAATGTCAGGAGTGTATCACTAATAGTAGTGGTAGCAATGTCAGGAGGGTTTCACTATTAGTAGTAGTAGCAATGTCAGGAGTGTATCACTAATAGTAGTGGTAGCAATGTCAGGAGGGTTTCACTAATAGTATTAGTAGCAATGTCAGGAGGGTGTAACTAATAGTAGTGGTAGCAATGTCAGGAGTGTATCACTAATAGTAGTAGTAGCAATGTCAGGAGGGTTTCACTAATAGTAGTAGTAGCAATGTCAGGAGCGTATCACTAATTGTAGTAGTAGCAATGTCAGGAGTGTATCACTAAAAGTAGTAGTAGCAATGTCAGGTGTGTATCACTAATAGTAGTAGTAGCAATGTCAGGAGTGTATCACTAATAGTAGTAGTAGCAATGTCAGGAGGGTTTCACTAATAGTAGTAGTAGCAATGTCAGGAGTGTATCACTAATAGTAGTAGTAGCAATGTCAGGGGTGTATCACTATTAGTAGTGGTAGCAATGTCAGGAGTGTATCACTAATAGTAGTGGTAGCAATGTCAGGAGGGTTTCACTAATTGTAGTAGTAGCAATGTCAGTAGGGTTTCACTAATAGTAGTGGTAGCAATGTCAGGAGTGTATCACTAATAGTAGTGGTAGCAATGTCAGGAGGGTGTAACTAATAGTAGTGGTAGCAATGTCAGGAGGGTGTAACTAATAGTAGTGGTAGCAATGTCAGGAGGGTGTAACTAATAGTAGTGGTAGTAATGTCAGGAGGGTGTAACTAATAGTGGTGGTAGAAATGTCAGGGGGGTGTAACCAATTGTAGTGGTAGCAATATCAGGTGGGTGTCACTTATTGTTTAAATTCAAAATCATTTATTATTTCTGAAATTAATATTACATTGCAGTATCATTTTCAATCTCTCTAGCTTATAGCTATTTGAGAGATCAACTAATTTAATGATAATGAAATATCTTTAATAAATGGGTAATCTTAAATTAACTAAAAAACAAATCAAAATAAATAAACAATTCAACAAATACCAAGGAAACATAGTTAAAGGAAACCCAACTTCCTTTATATATATTCATTATGTATGTATTTTTTTATATCAGTAGTACTAATGATTATTTTATTTTTTAGTTTATATCAATTAATTGTTTGATTGTTTAAAACTTCCTCCTGGATCACGACTGTTAGTCCTAACTACACATGAGCCTCAAAGCATTAAATATAACACAATGGACATAAATAAATAAATAATATACATAACTATATAAAACAAATATACTCTAAATCGGCAATAAATAAACAATATTACATACAATATAGACTATAAACAATTCAACAGATAAACTAAAACAAAAAAAACCAATGAAATCAACAATGTGCATGTAACTTTTGTATGATCTAAAGAAATACCGATACAAATAAAAACAAATAAAATCTAACAGTAATAAGAAACATAATTAATAGTAGTAGTAGCAATGTCAGGAGGGTGTCACTAATAGTGGTGGTCGAAATATCAGTAGCGTGTCACTAATAGTAGTAGTAGCAATGTCAGGAGGGTGTCACTAATAGTGGTGGTCGAAATATCAGTAGCGTGTCACTAATAGTAGTAGTAGCATCGTCAGGAGGGTGTCACTAATAGTGGTGGTAGAAATATCAGTAGCGTGTGACTAATAGTAGTAGTAGCAATGTCAGGAGGGTGTCACTAATAGTGGTGGTCGAAATATCAGTAGCGTGTCACTAATAGTAGTAGTAGAAATGTCAGGAGGGTATCACTAATAGTGGTGGTCGAAATATCAGTAGCGTGTCACTAATAGTAGTAGTAGCAATGTCAGGAGGGTGTCACTAATAGTGGTGGTCGAAATATCAGTAGCGTGTCACTAATAGTAGTAGTAGCAATGTCAGGAGGGTGTCACTAATAGTGGTGGTCAAAATATCAGTAGCGTGTCACTAATAGTAGTAGTAGCAATGTCAGGAGGGTATCACTAATAGTAGTGGTAGCAATGTCAGGAGGGTATCACTAATAGTAGTAGTAGCAATGTCAGGAGGGTGTCACTAATAGTAGTAGTAGCAATGTCAGGAGGGTATCACTAATAGTGGTGGTCGAAATATCAGTAGCGTGTCACTAATAGTAGTAGTAGCAATGTCAGGAGGGTATCACTAATAGTAGTGGTAGCAATGTCAGGAGGGTATCACTAATAGTAGTGGTAGCAATGTCAGGAGGGTATCACTAATAGTAGTAGTAGCAATGTCAGGAGGGTGTCACTAATAGTAGTAGTAGCAATGTCAGGAGGGTGTCACTAATAGTGGTAGTAGCAATGTCAGGAGGGTGTCACTAATAGTAGTAGTAGCAATGTCAGGAGGGTATCACTAATAGTGGTGGTAGCAATGTCAGGAGGGTATCACTAATAGTAGTGGTAGCAATGTCAGGAGGGTATCACTAATAGTAGTAGTAGCAATGTCAGGAGGGTGTCACTAATAGTAGTAGTAGCAATGTCAGGAGGGTGTCACTAATAGTGGTAGTAGCAATGTCAGGAGGGTGTCACTAATAGTGGTGGTCGAAATATCAGTAGCGTGTCACTAATAGTAGTAGTAGCAATGTCAGGAGGGTATCACTAATAGTAGTGGTAGCAATGTCAGGAGGGTATCACTAATAGTGGTGGTCGAAATATCAGTAGCGTGTCACTAATAGTAGTAGTAGCAATGTCAGGAGGGTATCACTAATAGTAGTGGTAGCAATGTCAGGAGGGTATCACTAATAGTAGTGGTAGCAATGTCAGGAGGGTATCACTAATAGTAGTAGTAGCAATGTCAGGAGGGTGTCACTAATAGTAGTAGTAGCAATGTCAGGAGGGTGTCACTAATAGTGGTAGTAGCAATGTCAGGAGGGTGTCACTAATAGTGGTGGTCGAAATATCAGTAGCGTGTCACTAATAGTAGTAGTAGCAATGTCAGGAGGGTATCACTAATAGTAGTGGTAGCAATGTCAGGAGGGTATCACTAATAGTAGTGGTAGCAATGTCAGGAGGGTATCACTAATAGTAGTAGTAGCAATGTCAGGAGGGTGTCACTAATAGTAGTAGTAGCAATGTCAGGAGGGTGTCACTAATAGTGGTAGTAGCAATGTCAGGAGGGTGTCACTAATAGTAGTAGTAGCAATGTCAGGAGGGTATCACTAATAGTGGTGGTCGAAATATCACTAGCGTGTCACTAATAGTAGTGGTAGCAATGTCAGGAGGGTGTCACTAATAGTGGTGGTCGAAATATCAGTAGCGTGTCACTAATAGTAGTGGTAGCAATGTCAGGAGGGTGTCACTAATAGTGGTGGTCGAAATATCAGTAGCGTATCACTAATAGTAGTAGTAGCAATGTCAGGAGGGTGTCACTAATAGTGGTGGTCGAAATATCAGTAGCGTGTCACTAATAGTAGTAGTAGCAATGTCAGGAGGGTGTCACTAATAGTAGTAGTAGCAATGTCAGGAGGGTGTCACTAATAGTAGTAGTAGCAATGTCAGGAGGGTATCACTAATAGTGGTGGTCGAAATATCAGTAGCGTGTCACTAATAGTAGTGGTAGCAATGTCAGGAGGGTGTCACTAATAGTGGTGGTCGAAATATCAGTAGCGTGTCACTAATAGTAGTGGTAGCAATGTCAGGAGGGTGTCACTAATAGTGGTGGTCGAAATATCAGTAGCGTGTCACTAATAGTAGTAGTAGCAATGTCAGGAGGGTGTCACTAATAGTGGTGGTCGAAATATCAGTAGCGTGTCACTAATAGTAGTAGTAGCAATGTCAGGAGGGTGTTACTAATAGTGGTGGTAGAAATATCAGTAGCGTGTCACTAATAGTAGTAATAGCATCGTCAGGAGGGTGTCACTAATTGTGGTGGTCGAAATATCAGTAGCGTGTCACTAATAGTAGTAGTAGCAATGTCAGGAGGGTGTCACTAATAGTAGTGGTAGAAATATCAGTAGCGTGTCACTAATAGTAGTAGTAGCATCGTCAGGAGGGTGTCACTAATAGTGGTGGTAGAAATATCAGTAGCGTGTCACTAATAGTAGTAGTAGCAATGTCAGGAGGGTGTCACTAAAAGTGGTGGTAGAAATATCAGTAGCGTGTCACTAATAGTAGTAGTAGCAATGTCAGGAGGGTGTCAATAATAGTGGTGGTAGAAATACCAGTAGCGTATCACTAATAGTAGTAGTAGCAATGTCAGGAGGGTGTAAATAATAGTGGTGGTAGAAATACCAGTAGCGTGTCACTAATAGTAGTAGTAGCAATGTCAGTAGCGTGTCACTAATAGTAGTGGTAGACATGTCCGGAGGGTGTTACTAATAGTGGTGGTAGCAATATAAGTAGCGTGTCACTAATAGTAGTGGTAGCCATGTCCGGAGGGTGTTACTAATAGTGGTGGTAGAAATATCACTAGCGTGTCACTAATAGTAGTAGTAGCAATGTCAGGAGGGTGTTACTAACAGTGGTGGTAGAAATATCACTAGCGGGTCACTAATAGTAGTAGTAGCAATGTCAGGAGGGTGTCACTAATAGTGGTGGTAGAAATATCACTAGCGTGTCACTAATAGTAGTAGTAGCCATGTCCGGAGGGTGTTACTAATAGTGGTGGTATAAATATCAGTAGCGTGTTACTAATAGTAGTGGTAGCAATATCAGTAGCGTGTTACTAATAGTGGTGGTAGCAATATCAGTAGTTGTCACTAATAGTAGTGGTAGCCATGTCCGGAGGGTGTTACTAATAGTGGTGGTAGAAATATTAGTAGCGTGTCACTAATAGTAGAGGTAGCCTTGTCCGGAGGGTGTTACTAATAGTGGTGGTAGTAATTTTAGGTGGGTGTTACTAATAGTTCAATTCAATTCAAAATCATTTATTATTTCTTAAATAAATATTACATTGCAGTGTCTTTTTTAATCTCTGTAGCATAGAGCTATTTGAGAGATCAACTAATTTTAATATGTTACTTATAGTGGCAGTAGCAATGTTAGGAGGATGTTACTAATAGTGTTAGTAGCAATGTCCGGAGGATGTTACTAATAGTGGTAGTAGAAATGTCAGGAGGATATTACTAATAGTGGTAGTAGCAATGTCCGGAGGATGTTACTGATAGTGGTAGTAGCAATGTCCGGAGGATGTTACTAATAGTGGTAGTAGCAATGTCAGGATAATGTTACTAATAGTGGTAGTAGCAATGTCCGGAGGATGTTACTAATAGTGGTAGTAGCAATGTCCGGAGGATGTTACTAATAGTGGTAGTAGTAATGTCAGGAGGATGTTACTAATAGTGGTAGCAGCAATGTCAGGAGGATGTTACTAATAGTGGTAGTAGCAATGTCCGGAGGATGTTACTAATAGTGGTAGTAGCAATGTCAAGAGGATGTTACTAATATTGGTAGTAACAATGTCCGGAGGATTTTACTAATAGTGGTAGTAGCAATGTCAGGAGGATGTTACTAATAGTGGTAGTAGCAATGTCCGGAGGATGTTACTAATAGTGGTAGTAGCAATGTCTGGAGGATGTTACTAATAGTGGTAGTAGCAGTGTCAGGAGGATGTTACTAATAGTGGTAGTAGCAATGTCCGGAGGATGTTACTAATAGTGGTAGTAGAAATGTCCGGAGGATGTTACTAATAGTGGTAGTAGCATTGTCAGGAGGATGTTACTAATAGTGGTAGTAGCAATGTCAGGAGGATGTTACTAATAGTGGTAGTAGCAATGTCCGGAGGATGTTACTAATAGTGGTAGTAGCAATGTCCGTAGGATGTTACTAATAGTGGTAGTAGCATTGTCAGGAGGATGTTACTAATAGTGGTAGTAGCAATGTCAGGAGGATGTTACTAATAGTGGTAGTAGCAATGTCAGGAGGGTGTCACTAATAGTACTGGTAGCAATGTCAGTAGCGTGTCACTAATAGTAGAGGTAGCAATGTCAGGAGGATGTTACTAATAGTGGTAGTAGCAATGTCAGGAGGATTATACTAATAGTGGTAGTAGCAATGTCAGAAGGATGTTACTAATAGTGGTAGTAGCAATGTCAGGAGGATGTTACTAATAGTAGTGGTGGCAATGTTAGGAGGGTGTCACTAATAGTAGAGGTAGCAATGTCAGGAGGATGTTACTAATAGTGGTGGTAGCAATGTCAGGAGGATGTTACTAATAGTACTGGTAGCAATGTCAGTAGCGTGTCACTAATAGTAGAGGTAGCAATGTCAGGAGGATGTTACTAATAGTGGTGGTAGCAATATCAGTAGCATGTCACTAATAGTGGTGTTATAAATGTCTGTAGCGTGTCACTAATAGTAGTTGTAGCATATTCAGGAGGGTTTCACTAATAGTAGAGGTAGCAATGTCAGGAGTGTATCCCTAATACAAGTGTTAGCAATGTTAGGAGGGTGTCATTAACTTGGTATTTAATTTTGCATCACCCCTATCCCGAAAATAATTAAATAAATTAAGACAATATTAAATATTCTAGGTTACCTAACTAGAACTACATTCACTAACATCTGAAGGATATATTCAAATTAACACGCATCTCCAAACTACAAATTTAAATTTTTTTTATCACATAAAAAATCTATTTTTACTTATCTTTAAATTTTTACTATGGTTAAAGCCACAACGACGATCTTAAATAGCAATATTTAACTAATTTGAGATTTGAAAATATTTTCATAATATTATAACCATAATATTAACTACAAATAATACTAAAGTCGTAAGTTCATATGTAAATCATACTGTTGCGGGAATTTTCACTGCCAAATGTTGAAGTCACCCTTTCAGAAGGAGCAAACTCAGATTACTTCTTGTCAAGGTTAAATTAAGTCATTAAAAATATTATTTCCAGTGTTTAGGCATTAATTTTCAGGTCCCGTCCATATTTTACTGGACTAATTAGACAGGCATATACCTCGATTTTTATATCAAAATGTATACGTGTTATCATAAAAATTGCATTATTTAAAAGTTATTTTCTTTTTACTTATATAGAATGTATTATTTACAACGATTTATTTATCTATATAAATATACCGTAATTAGCACAGATTGGTCTTAATGGTAGAT
Source organism: Stictocephala bisonia (assembly GCA_035578905.1). Classification (NCBI taxonomy): domain Eukaryota; kingdom Metazoa; phylum Arthropoda; class Insecta; order Hemiptera; family Membracidae; genus Stictocephala; species Stictocephala bisonia. The sequence goes on from JAQJVL010000134.1 coordinate 1,069,153, forward strand.
GACATTAATTATATTCCAAATTTTAGAAAGATTTTAGGAACATGTAATCAGAATACCACGGAAAAACATGTATGGACGAAAATAGACTGACAACTAACCACGACTTGTTTGGGCTCAAATAGACACACACACTACCACTGCAGAACTTGTTTGGGCAAATACAGTATAGACAGAAACCCCACTGAGACTTGTTTGAAAAAATATAGACAGACATCCAAGCAGGAATTGTTTGGAAAAATAAAGACAGACAGATACAAAACCAGGATTTGTTTGAGAACATTTAGACAGACATCCAAGCAGGAATTGTTTGGGAAAATAAATACAGGCATACACACAACCAGGGTTTGTTTGAGAAAATATAGACAGACGCCCAACCAGAGCATGTTTGGTCAAATATATACTACCATGGAAAGACTTATTTAGGTATATACAATCGATCATGGTATGATATGCTTAGTCAAACGTATACAGACTTTTTAAGGTTTCAAAAGTGTACTTTTTCTTTTTTACTTACTTATAAAACTACACTCACCAGTTCACATACGCCTGCACACAGAGCTGTACTTTATTCAACAAGGGAAGTACCGACCGTTAACTTTTTGAAATTTGTTAATGATGTTAGGCTAATAAACTTATCTACATTTATTATTGTAGGAACGTAATTTTAGAGTATGTTTGTTTAGATGTAATTTAGTTTTTAGCACTTGAAAAAGATTTGGGTTTTACCAAATCGGAACGTCGTGATTGGTATTTTTCACGTAATGATGGCACATGTCCAGAAACCTTTGTCTCCCTCACCGACCGTTAGTTCATTTGAGGATTCGAACCTTAGGGAATGCCCTCAAACCTTGTTTTATAACACTCATCCGGAATCCCACCCACAAACACACTACTAGTACCCACCATACACGAACGGTGATATTGGCCCACTCATCCTTCCATACTGTACATAGAACGGTATTGACAACATTTAGCCTATGATGGGAAGTGCTTGCGAAAATATAAACCTAGAACTATGACAGGATGTATTTACGAAAGTATAGTCAAACTACTACTGCAGGAAGGATTTTGAGATACATAAAGAGTCTAACATGGCAAAATATATACACACCTCCATGGCAACAGGTATTTAGAAATATACAGACAGTCGGAATCGATCAGGAAAATATATACAGACCATCATTGCAGAAAATGCTTAAGGATAAATAGGCACATGACTTTGGTGGGATGTATTTTCGAAAATAACGACAGCTTACTTTGATAGAAAATGCTTTGGAATAATTTGGGTTTTATTAATAATTGTAAAGAGGTTCAAAATAGTAAACCATTTTAAAATTTCAAAGTGCTTTTCATTATGATGTTCCATGTCGAATGGATTTTTGAAACATTTTAGTACTTAATCTGTCCTAACTCTGTCCTAACTGAACATCTTACAGCGATAAGAGACACAATACGAGTATTCTTATATCACACCTCTAAGATGTTGTGCTGCCTTCTACGTTTAGCCAGTTAAGTTTCGTTGTGTGTTGCAATTGGTTTCGTAAATTAGTCATTTTTCAGACATGGTTAGCAAACTTCAAACCTTAACTAGAATTATTTGTTAAAAAAATTACAAAATAAATACCATTACACAGGGTTGCTGGTCATTACCACCTGAGCTTCCTACAGTGGTCATGGCGATGAATTATGTGGTCAGCTTACGGAAGGCTTCGGTTACACAAGCCACAATCCCTGCTTGACCTCAGCCGCGCCTTAATGGGATTCTTCATCTATGTGCCGATGATTAATTAACTATCATCGCACAAGTTAGGAGCAAATAAAACTACTTCTACAGTATATATTGCGACTCCATTAGATAAGTTTTTATGGGAACACTTTCCTTACTTATATTCAAAGTTTTACTCACATGGAATAAACATGTGATCTAGGACTATGACAAGTCCTACTTCATACCTCCACTTTAATAAGTGGAATCAAAATGACCTTCAGTACTTACTTGGTAAAATATAGGGATGAGGTTCCAGATAGTTTTGAGAGTCGGTTTAGAACTGGGAAAGCTGCCAACTGTTTTCAAAGAGACGTGATTGTACTGGGTCATGCTTCTTCACGTCATGATATTGGGTGATAGTACAAATAAAAACACATGTTAAGTATGCCAAAGAATATCAACTGGATTTTGATTTCTTGTCATAGTTTCAGAATAGTAAGTATAAGCCTTTTTAGTTAGAAAGGGAATTGAAATTATTAGATGTACAAACGTTTTTACGTTTGCAAATACCTAAAATATTTCATTAAATTTTTAACACAAACGGTAGTTTCTAACATTTTCCTCCAGATTTGATTTATATCTAAATCCTAAAATGTTATATTATATGATCATCTTAATTATATACAAGAAAAAATAAATGTAAGCGAGTTTTTTTTTTATTATTTAAGATTTAAGGATAGTATTAGGATGTACAGCCTTAAATGGATTGATCATCAAAGCTGTAGAGTAATTGTCATGTAAAGATGACCAGAGAAATTGTTATGCATTGCACGCACCATTATGCATTTTTGCTTACCAGACAAGAAACGATTGTTACATGAATACATTATCAATGGTATAACCTTTGAAACCTGCTTGTATCAATACTGTTACACCATCCCTCGTGTTACGTGATCATTGATAACCGTACTTGTTGACTTAGTATACTGTTTCGCGGAGGAATAAATTTTATTCGTTATGTAAAATATCGATTGCTCTTCAAGGAAGCCGTCAGAACGTGCCAACAAATAAGTTATGTGTGTTGTTTCCAGAAGTGACGCGCCATCAATGTTATATAACGGTGACAAGTTCTTCCTTCATCTGCCTGCACGTACGTGCTTTTACAGAATGGGTTTGGGAATAGGCGAACATGGGAGTAGATTTAAAGTTTCATTTACTAAGCAATAATGAAATTACAATCTACTCTATGTATAGAACACAAACTCCCGTATGTTTTTGTAAACAATACTCGAAAAGTAGTGAATGGATTCACTTGAAATTTTAACACTAGAGTTGCCTTCTTATATATTTAGTACCTAAAATGTAAACGGGAACAGGGCATTTCTAGCATTTCCGGAGCCACCTTCATTTTACAAATGAAAATAAATATCACTGATGAAAAAGTGCTACGTGACCAGCTTATTTATGTGCTGTATCCAAATATATACAAATATCCAAACTGTATGCTGTAAGTTGGGGGATGACGTTGTTCGCGTCCACAGCAAATCACTAAAGCTGTACGGATCCCCTGGGTAGTTCTAAACGAGCAACAAATAGAACTGGTAGCTGGGACTATCACAAATTTGTGATCTCCCAGCTACGGTAGCTACAACACAAAATATAAAAGGTCCTTTGAGGACCAAGCTAATTTTAAATTGATTGGTTCTGTTTTAAACGTATAGCATTTTAACGCTGAGAGATTTGAGCAAGGCTAAGAGTACGGCCACATCAGCCGGCTTGTATGCGACAAGGAAATTTGTTGAACGTATGAAATCAAATGGAGGTGGCTACATTACGCCACTAGCGACCAGATTTGGACGCATCAGGCTGCGTTTTCTGGTCGCCAGGACCAAATGACCAAGACATGCAACCCGTGTTGACTTATGGCACCAGCCACATTTAAGCGACCAGTCGCAACATAAAAAAACTCCCTCTCCCCAACCCCTGAGTGAACATCCACGTAAAGTGACTACTAATTTTTATTACTACTACTACTAAACTAGTAATTCAGTTTAGTTCCCAATTTGTGCTTGTTGAGTTATTTTTGTGACAATACTGTTTGAAATGTTGGAAGTTGATTTACTTATTAATGATGTATGTGTTCGGCCAGCTCTGTGGGATAACACTTTGAAAGAGTAAAAAGTGATAGAAACTTCAAAATTAAATCATGGGAAGAAGAAGAAAGATAATAACAAATTCGTGTAGAATTTGTTATTATCTTTTCTGCCAATAATGAAAAATCTCCCAGTTGATAGAATAAATGTGGGCCCGTATGGCCATACGCAAGTCATGCGTCAAGCTATTTCTCCTGTTTCCAATACTCCTTCACCAATGATGCCATTTTTCCAGCCCACAACCCCAAATGTATCGAACTATTCACAGCCTTTAACAAGTAATGAAGCGCAACAAATAGGCTTTCAAAATGACCCCTGTTCCTCTAACTCAAACATCCATACTTCACTTTATCAACCTCAAAATACGTCCAAATACAATGTTAGAACCCCAATATTGCAATTAAAAACCATGCATACCAAAAATACAGTTCAACAAAACCTACGTGTTCTCTCCCTAACACAATCAGAATCGGAATATTCAGAAATTTACAGTATGTTTAGCGATGATCTAACCGAATCATAAAATATTTAACTGTAAAAATGTATACCTCACTTTGTTGTTTATTTTCGCACTTCTCAGATGATCAATAAATAATAAAACAAAAATTCTTTATTTATTTTCCTTTTTTGAAATATGTTTGAATAATATAGTGTGTTATTATTTAAACAGTGTTTAATCTATGAATTTTAGTTTTGTAAGAACCAAACTTACAAATGTTTATGCTTAAGTGGTTGATAATATTTTAAAATTAATTTATTAACATGCATATTGGGCTTACCTTAATGTAACTGTCAAACGCTTTTCTGCACTAATACATAATTTGAACTTGGTGTTATTTTTTGTTATTTATTTTGTCCATGAACTTATAACAAACATTCATCGAACGAAGTAACTCTCATTCTAAAATAAGCGAAAAACTTGTCGTTATCACTCCTAAGAAATGCCATAAGAGTATGGAACTGGCCTTGAGTTAAACGAACGGGGTTTGTGGGGGTGCACTGCAAATCTACACTTCTTATTCTTCTTAATGTAAGATCTCACATCTATTGCTAAGAACAAATCTTCCTCGCTTAAAGAAGTTATCATGACAACTGTGACCGAATCGTCTAGTGTGGCCTACCCCTTGCGACCAAACCCACAACCAAAATGTTGCTCTGGTCGCAGGCGACCAAGTCGGCTGATGTGGCCGTACCCTAAGAGTGAGTGCACCACCAGTGCTTCATGAAAACAATATTGATCCTTGCACTCTAAGAGACCCATAATGAAGATAATAACAGCAGAAATAGGCTTATATTTGACTTTCCACATGTTCTTACGGCTGCGCCACATTCTGTTCCATTCTATTGGTCATTACTACAGACAAAGCCAATATCGTTAGTGCTTATGCATTCCAATAAAGGCTTTGCTATTAAACTTGTGTTGTATATGTACGAGGTGGTTGGTCATGATTGCTTGGAAGCCGTTATGTGATGTAACAATACAGTTTTATGTTGTGTTATAGATTTGAGTAATAATTATAAAAATATATAAAAAATATTAGAAAATAAGTAAGTGCATTTACTTAACTTTATGTTTGATTCAAAAGAAGTAAATGTTCATTCCATTTCGTAATATGTTACTAATTTCTTCCTTAATTTCAGTGCTTCTTTGGATGATGAAGGATTATAACCTAATGCTTTCTGTTGGAGAGAATATTTTACATTATTCATGATAAGGCTGGCATTTTCAAAAATAAATGTTAATTATTGTTAAAACGAGAAACATAGCATTTTAAAATTATTTTCATATTGTTATTGCTTTTTATTAATACTGTTACTCTCGTTGAATTTATATGTTTGTTTATTATATAATATTTTATCCTTGTTAATTATTCATAGTTTATGTCATATATATGTAATTGTTCTCTTTTATTGTTGGAATGATTTATTATTTATATATTTGAGTATTTATATTTCTTCATAAGTGAACTTATCATTTAAAACAAACTTTTATTGTCATATGGATGTTCCTTTTTGAGTGTTTTTGTTAATTGTACGTTTACAGACCTTGGAAAATTTTTCTATTTGAGCATTTATGTCATGGCAAGTCCCACTATATACGCGTATTAATACAAGTTTACTTCTTTAACTGCTTTAATATTACTAGGTGTAAACCTGTACTAAAGTATGGAAATAAATAAATAAAAATAGTGCAAGAGGCAATATTCTTGGATACAGACTTGTTGATGCTATAGGGCATAGGATATATGGTATTACAACTTAAGTGAAGCAAGACATTGACAATGTATCAGTTACCCACAAAAGCTCTGATGGTGACATCTTTGTCTTAGAAATCCAAGTGTCAGACACTACAATAGTCAATGTTTATAAGCCTCCTAACATCCGATGGCCTGACAATATGATTTTGCAAAGTTTTGAACATCCTGTCCTCTATGTGGGGGACTTTAACAGTCATCATAGCCAAACACCGACGATGAGAATGGCAGAAAGCTTGCTGACTGGGCTGAAATGAATAAACTTTTCTTGATCTTTGATGCTAAAGATTCAGCCACTTTTTATTCAGCTCGTTGGAGTTGAGGTTACTCTCCCGGCTTAAGCTTCTGCTCATGTGAATGATAACCAAGCCCAAATCAATTAGGAAAGTTCTCGATGCTTTTTACCACTCTCAAAATAGGCCAGTACTGGTTTCATTGGGGATCCAAATTCCCATAGTTCGATCCTTTCCATGGCCTAGATGGAATTTTAATAAAGCACACAGGGAGGCCTTTGCCACCAATCTTGATGATAGCATCAGGTTCATTCTCTTAAAATAAGAAATTAAGATCGTTTAACAAATCTTGTCTCGTCAATTGTAAGCTTGCATACCAAGAGGATACAGAAAGGATTATATACCAGGATGGAGTAAGGAATCAGATGACCTTTACAAAGAGTTTAATGCTACCAAAAACTCCAACACAGCTAATCTGCTGCTGTACTCTCTAGACAGTGCCAGAAGAAAGAAATGGGCGAAAACTGTTGAAGATATAAACTTTACCCACAACAGTAGAAAAGCGTGGTCACTTTTAAGGAAACTCTCTACTTCTAAATCTCCAATCCAAAGAGAAGTACTTCACACAAAGGCCTCTGATTTAGCTAAACGGATAGTCAGCTTATCAAAGTCAGCTCGCTAACCTTCGGACAAACACGTGATTTACAAGCTGAGTGAAATAAAATGGCACCCCTGGAAGTCTCCAGAACTTTCAAGGAGGAGAGACAGGGCAATTTCCTCTATACCAGCAGGGAAAGCAGCTGGTCTTGACGGTATCTTTTCGGATTTCTGCTACATGCTGGTAGCAAAATTAAACAATGCCTTCAAGCAGTCTACAATAACATATTAGCTACAGGCAATTTGCCAAAAGCATTCAAGCGATCAAAAGTAGTAGCTATTCTGAAGCCTGGAAAGGACCCTGAATGAGTGGAAAGTTATCGCCCAATATCTCTTTTTAGTGTTTGTTATAAACTGCTGGAAAGGCTGCTATACAATAGAATATCACCCATTCTTGATTCTATTGTTGAGAATCACAATATCACATAATATCACGATGTTCCAGTTTAGCAAAGTGGTTTTCGTCCTGGCCGAAGTTGTAACGACCAGATCCTAGCTCTGACATCATTTATTGAGAATGGTTTTGAAAAGAAGTTAAAAACATCTGCAGCTTTTTTTGATCTCACAGTAGCTTATGACACAGTTTGGAGCAAAGGTTTGTTGTTAAAGTTCTACAGCCTCCTTCCTTGGATCTTTCCTTTGCAACTTTTGGAGTCAATGCCTAGTGCCAGGCTAATAAAGGTATATCTCGGTCGTGAAGAAAGCTCTTTTAGACAGTTGAAGGATGGTCTGCCACAGGGGTCTGTTCTTGCTCCAATTTTGTTCAACGCTGACATTCCAGTAACAAAGTCTAGAAAGTTTATATATTCAGATGATATTGCTTTAGCTTACCAACACAAGGACTTCACAGCTACTGAAGAAACATTCACAAGTGACCTTGCAGCCTCGAAGGATATTTTAGAACCTGAAAGCTAAATCCTAACCCATCAAAAACCGAAGTAGCCTGCTTCCACTTAAGTAACAGAATGGCTAATCGAAAATTGAACACCTTTCTAAATTGTGTAAAACTCCATCATAATGATCATCCACACTACCTGGGAGTAACGTCAGATCGATCGCTGGCGTTTAAAAGCCATCTTAAAAACACAGCAGCTAAATTTGAAACCAGGACATATGTACTACAACATATTGCTGGAACAACTTGGGGAGGCAACGCACACGTCCTGCGTACAATACAGTGCTCCCGTATGGCTAAATAGCGCACATACAAAAGTGATTGGTGACCAACTTAATAGAGCCATGAGAGCTATTAGTGGTATACTCTCATGTCTACTCCACTTCCTTGACTCCTGGTACTGTGCAATTTAGCTCCTCCAGAGATAAGACGTCAGGAGGCACTACTTAAAGAATTCAATAAGATATTGAATACTAATAAATACTAATCTTGAACCATAGTATTTATTATTATTTATTTATTATGCGTCTTTTGAAGAGGCGAGTAAGGAAAGGCGTCTTTTGGGTGGATGGATGGTAATCTGGTGCAGTTCTGTAATTCAGCTAGTTGGGAACAAAGTGTTGAGGAGATTGTAGGCACTAGTGGTGCAGTGCTGTAACCCAGCTACTTGGGAACAAAGCGTTGAGGAGAATGTAGGCACTAGTGGCGCAGTGCTGTAACCCAGCTACTTGGGAACAAAGCGTTGAGGAGAATGTAGGCACTAGTGGCGCAGTGCTGTAACCCAGCTACTTGGGAACAAAGTGTTGAGGAGAATGTAGGCACTTGTGGTGCAGTGCTGTAACCCAGCTACTTGGGAACAAAGTGTTGAGGAGATTATAGGCACTAGTGGTGCAGTGCTGTAACCCAGCTACTTGGGAACAAAGTGTTGAGGAGATTATAGGCACTAGTGGCGCAGTGCTGTAACCCAGCTACTTGGGAACAAAGTGTTGAGGAGATTGTAGGCGATAGTCCTCACAAACTTGGCGTCCGCTCAATGGGTGCTATCGGCTGGGACTCAATGGGTGCTATGGGGGCTAGTGACGTCTGGGAGTTCAATGTTGGGTGGTAGTCAGTGTTCAGATGTTGTTTAGGGCAGAGAACTATGTATCAGGCTTGTCAATCAGCTGAAAACCATACCAATAGTCCCTACTTCTTAGTTCGGAATCCACGTAAAGCTGTAGGTCCCTTAGTTGTCCTGTCTATTGGGCTATTAATAAATGGAACAGTCGAACTCAGTTCGTAACCAGACTACACCGGTCCACCACATTCATACTAAACTCTTGTTACTATTTATTTCCCCTTAAAATACGTACAAAGTTATGTCGGAGTCTCAACTCATGTGCATATGTAAATGTTGAAGGGTGCAAAAGTTCAATTGGCTATAGTAATTATTTAATATTTATTGATATTATACTATAAAAACCTAAAATGATGATTCAAGTTTGTCAGTTTCTTCACTCGTCGAGTATTATAACATAACCGTAATGGAATTTAATGGAATCAATTACAGCCGATAAGGAAATACAATCCAAGAGGTCGATTCTCAATCCACTAGGGTATTTGTAAGTACGCGAACAGGCCATGTTGAAACAGTGGCCTTGTGCATTATGTAACCGTCTTATAACAGCGTGTTCGAACTATTGTTTTTGTTTGTCATAAGCTATAAGCCATTCGTCATAAGAAGGCAGGCTTTATTATATAACTACAAGTACACGTGGCTCGCAGGTTACATAATGTTATATAATTATCTATAATACATGCACTTAAAAACAATTCACACATTATGCACGATTGCTAACCACAAAGATTGGCATTTAAGAATAAGCAAAGTTTTTTATTTTTATTTTGTAAATGATAGTTGTTATCAGAGAAAAAAACATTATTACGTTCAGTGGATATAACTTTTAAGCAAGTTAAAAATGAAAGGTTGATGTTAGAGTCTGGTAGTAGTTTGGCAGAGGCAATGGCGAGGTCTAAATGTAAAAGGAAGGAATACAACTATAAAAGAGCGCATGTAGCAGTTCTAAGAGTGGGTATAAGTATGAAAGGGTGACTATAGAAACTTGTAGTGGATATTTATTTAGCCAATTTTGGTGTAAATCTTTTTTTGAAAAAGAAATGTACAGAAAATTCCGCTGTTAAGGCAAAAATAAATACAGATAATTCAGTTAATGGATATACGACATATTGGTACAATATATTTACTGTTATATTCAACGAATAATGTCACACTTCGAATGATGTCATATGTATGAGTAGTCTTCGAATTCTCCTCTGTAGCGGAATCGGTTCATATTAGAGAACAGACTATACGTGGAGGACGAACCCGGTTAATGGGTGAAAAGAAAACTAAACTTTAATGAAATGTTAACGAAGTAACTCCATAATTCGTTTACATCGAGGCTGTGTTGGGTGCGTAAAGTCTACTCTGCTCAAGGGAAAGTGTAGATTGGATATTCAGCCCAAGAGTAAAATAATCTTAAAAATAATATATCGACGATATTTTCAGATAATAAATGTTTCTCCAGTAAGAAATAAGGTGAGTTAGTTGACTTTTAGGTGTGTTCGTGTCCAGTTCTTAATCGATTTAACAGTGCTTAGTATAGTTTAATAATCACCAGGTCATGTTTATTACAGTAATTTAGTTTTAGCATTGATTATATAAACCTACAATAGATAAACCATCTAATAGGTATATTTGTGGCAGTAATTTTGTTAGTTTGTGTGGCCCGCAACCACAGCTGGTTTAAACTGCATTACATTTACATGGGACTATACTAGCGCTCCACAATGGACCACAAAAAACAGCTGATATTTTGAGACTCAAAATTTAACATTGGATGGGAAATCTATTTGTTTATAAAATCAATGGTTTTAGTTATATTACATGTTTTTTATTTTTATGTGACAGAAGGCCACATGTTATAGGATTCAGTGTTAAGTGCAATTCTAATAATTAGGCCCTTTACAATTTTAGTTAATATTCTATTAATAATTGACATGAAGGCCTTGTGTTTGCAATGAAAGAGGCCAGAACTGAGCCAGTGACTGTACAATGCGCGTGTGGTATCACCACCGCCTTGTTGACAATCGAGTTTTGAAAACTACTGAATTTTTCTTCTTAGTTCAAGAACAAATTATTTGATACGAGAGTACGATTTTAGTGTCACTTAAATAAACACTTAATTAATTTAGTTTCAAAAAAATGTTGTCTAGCGTTTGTGCTTACCGAGTTTGCATTGGTTCATATAAAAAAAAAATTGGGTGTGCGTCGGACCACACGGTGGAAGTTATACTTCTTTGGCCATTCTCATACACCCACTCACGCACACAAACAGACAGGATATATAAATGAAATATAAGACATTTTTCAATATTATTCAATATATTTATCTTCAATATATTATACGTGACTTCATTATTATATTATACACCTATATTATCATTATCAGTAATTTCTTCGATTAAATTTCTTCGATTAACAATCGATTAATCGATAGTTCTTAAAAATTAGTTCTTACTTTTCAGCGTGACGCGGTTTCTCGACCAACATCCCATCCCAAAGTGTCTAACGGGCGCAAAGAAGTATAACTTCAAAAATAATTTCGCATTAACTTGTTAGAATTTTAAATGATACTTATACCAAACTGTAATCCATCCAGAAGAAATTATTTTATTATTATTAATATCGCTACAGTAATAGGTTAAAGATGACTAACGCACAATTTCACTTATAAAAACGTGTTCTTAAGCACAAATATTACAAATATAAAAAGCAAATTAGTTTAAGCAGCATCTTCAGCATATTTTTTCTTATAGTATACAACGTTAAACTATCAATTAGTTTGAAAATTACTGCTTACTTATTTTAAGTTTGACATCAAATTAAAACTCAATGAGTTTTGTCATTTCATCAGGACAGTCGTTATGTCATATTTTGTCCACGAACACGTGACTCCATGACAGTATGTAGAACGAAGTGTTGGTGATACGTTTGGTCTAGATGTGACAAGGAAGATGCCATCAGACCAGACGTTACGTGACAGGTTATACACGAACAAATGACTCGATAACAGTATGTAGAACGACGTGTCTGTAATATGTCTGGTCTAGTGATTACAACGAGGATGCCATGAGGACAGTAGTTACGTCACAGGTTGTACACGAACACGTGACACGATGATAGTATGTAGAATGAGGTGTTTGTGATATATCTGGTCACAGGTTACAACGATGATGCCATGAGGACAATAGTTACGTCACAGGTGTGTACACGAACACGTGACTCGATGACAGTACAGTATGTAGAACGAGTTGTTTGTGATATGTCTGCTCTAGAGGTTACAACGATGACGCCATGAGGACAGTAGTTACGTCACAGGTTTTACACGAACACGTGAATCCATGACAGTATGTAGAACGAGTTGCTTGTGATATGTCTGGTCTACTAGAGGTTACAACGATGATGCTATGAGGATAGTAGTTACGTCACAGGTTTTACACGAACACGTGACTCCATGACAGTATGTAGAGCGAGTTGTTTGTGATATGTCTGGTCTATTAGAGGTTACAACGATGATGCCATGAGGACAGTAGTTACGTCACAGGTTGTACACGAACACATGACTCGATGATAGTATGTAGAATGGGGCGTTTGTTACATGTCTAGATGTTAGAAAAAAAACATCTAGACATGTTACAAGTAGGATGCCACGAGGACAGTCTTTACGTTACTTGTTGTACACGAACACTTTTTTGTAGATGACAGTACAGTATGTAGAACGAGTTGTTTGTGATATGTCTGGTCTAGAGGTTACAGCGATGATGCCATGAGGACAATAGTTACGTCACAGGTTGTACACGAACACATGACTCGATGATAGTATGTAGAACGAGGCGTTTGTAACATGTCTAGATGTTACAAGTAGGATGCCATGAGGACAGTCTTTACGTTACTCGTTGTACACGAACACTTTACTCGATGACAGTACAGTATGTAGAACGAGGTGTTTGAGATAATGGCTTTTCTAGGACCATCAGATTCAGTGACACACTTTAACACTGACTGCCAGCATGGTGTGTATTATTTGTTGCATATTCTTCATAAAGTTAGGCGTAATAAGCATTAAATGTTGAATACACATTTTAAATTAACAATGCTTACATTCATAGATATCATAGAAAATGTAAAATTAAAACCAGTTTTAATTTTGAACCAAAGATAACTTGGAAATTAAAATAATTTTGTCAGAAACCAAAGTGGAAATTCATACTGTACATACTAAAAATCTTAAAGAAAAAATAAAGTAAAACTTATATTATTCGAACAGTTTTTTTTTTCAAATATGTTGTTCGTTCACTGCACAATGTCGTCGACATAAACCCACGACCACTACACCTTGGGGTCGTTGCTGATGACGTCATCGGAGATCGACACCTTTTATATAACGAACTGAGGTGATGTTGACACCCCTGCGATCTGCTGTGACATAATGCAGGCACCCTGTAAACACAATGATGACTTTAACCTTTATATAACGTCTGTTGACGCATTGCCAGAGAAAATTATCGGTAACTTTGGTTAGTTAAATTTAAGTATTAAAACGCTCTGCAAAGAAAAGTTATATTTGGTTTGTTGCTTTGATAAAGTCATTTATATTCCAAGAAATGGACTTTCACTGCAACATTCTTATAAGAAATTGTGATATAAATAAGCCAGCTTTAGGTAATAAATAATAAGTTGCTTAGCTGTTTTTCACTTGATGGACCGACTATTATAGCAGAGTTAATTACATCTAGGCGACATAAATACAGTCACGGAAGAAAACTGTTTGACTAGTTTGTGACCATTTGACAGTAGTGAAGCCTTTTATATGAGAGTTCATTAAGTTTAGTTGAAACAAATACAGTTACTGAACAAAACTGTTTAACTAGTTTGTGACCATTTGACAGTAGTGAAGCCTTTTATATGAGAGTTCATTAAGTTTAGTTGAAACAAATACAGTTACTGAACAAAACTGTTTAACTAGTTTGTGACCATTTGACAGTAGTGAAGCCTTTTATATGAGAGTTCATTAAGTTTAGTTGAAACAAATACAGTTACTGAACAAAACTGTTTAACTAGTTTGTGACCATTTGACAGTAGTGAAGCCTTTTATATGAGAGTTCATTAAGTTTAGTTGAAACAAATACAGTTACTGAACAAAACTGTTTAACTAGTTTGTGACCATTTGACAGTAGTGAAGCCTTTTATATGAGAGTTCATTAAGTTTAGTTGAAACAAATACAGTTACTGAACAAAACTGTTTAACTAGTTTGTGACCATTTGACAGTAGTGAAGCCTTTTATATGAGAGTTCATTAAGTTTAGTTGAAACAAATACAGTTACTGAACAAAACTGTTTAACTAGTTTGTGACCATTTGACAGTAGTGAAGCCTTTTATATGAGAGTTCATTAAGTTTAGTTGAAACAAATACAGTTACTGAACAAAACTGTTTAACTAGTTTGTGACCATTTGAAAGTAGTGAAAGGCCATTTTGACGGGCCCTTCTTTTTATGACAGAGTTAATATTGATGCTCGCGTCCACAGCAGCTCTCCCAGTCTAGTGCTAAACAGTTATTAATGATATTCTTTGTCCTCAGGTGCTAAACGAATGACGATTTCGTAGATGAAATGTTATTTGTGTGATCACCCATCTCTGTCAACAAAATCGGCCCTTTTTTAGACACGGCAAATTTATAAAGATGCAGGTTTAGTAGTAGTTGGTCCAAGTCATACAAATGCCAATGGAAATATTCTACCTACTTTGCAGGAGGCGGACCGTTAGTTCGAGAGATTTGCTCGGACCAAATGTCTGGCCAAGGCACGGAATTATTATAAAGATTCAATTGTTTGCTACCGCCCGCCATACCTAGGGCTCAGGGGCTCGGTACAGGTATATTTGGACTAGAAGTCCGTGAATCTTTATGGGATTTTTACGTTTAAAGTTAGGCTAGGCTGTGTGTGAGTAAACGACGTCCCTGCAGCCCTGTGCGGCAGGCGACAGCTAACAATATAACCCCTCATTTACCCTTGTACTCCACCCATTCAGAGAGAGGACGGTTGGTCTAAGAGTTCCACTCTGACTAAAAGTCCGACTCAGCAGACAAATGCGCTGCGCTTTTAGCGTCGTGCCATATTTCGTTTTGCAGGTCAATGAGGGTTGTGTGTAACCTCTATACGGGCGCACTACCGCCCGCGGAATCTGCCTGCTCACTCCGCGTTGACGCTGGCAACACGACCTGTTCTGCAACGAACGCTATTTTCGCATTCGCAGGTTCATTCTGTATGGACGATATTGCCGTCATAGCGTCACGGGAAGAGTAGTGTTTATTTCACTGTCCTGACCAGTCTTGTGAAGGAGTAGTGAGCTAGTGTCTTTTGATAGTGTTCGATACAGAAAAGTTTATAGTTGAAATTGAGAAGCGGCCGGCAATTTAAAGTCTAAATTCTAATAAGCAGGTGCGAGCACAGTGTTGAATGAAAGTTGGGAGAGCCGTGTTTAAAGGTTGGGACGATATGACACCTTATGGATACTTCTTTTCATATTGGTTATCTTTCTTCATAATAACACCACCGATCAGATGTAAAAGCTCAACAAGCGAGATAACAGACATCCTTTAATACTGGAAGAACTTATCTTCATATTGTCTATTCGTTTGAAACATCATGTGAAAAGCACCAGTGGACAATATGTTGCTTAGAAGAGGGTGAGTACTCCAACGCCTCTTTTCTCGCCCATCCAATTACACCCCGAGAAGAAACTGAAACCCAACATACCCTTTGCGCACAGCGTCCATTTTGGCATTTCATAGCGTGACATTATCGTTCTTACAGAAGGACTGTTTTTTTAACTGGGCGCTAAACGGCATTACCGCGTCGCATTTGTCGTCCGTATAGAATGGGCCTAAACTTTCCTGGCGGCGCTGAAACCGTTTGTCTAGCAACGTTAAAACTGCCCGGATAGATACTGCAGGCATTTTAAAAGCTAGAAACAGCTAGTTTTTTAACTGTTCGTATAGAATGGTAAAATAAACGCCCAAACCAAGCGTTTTAAGCGTGGAAGTTTTACTGCCCATATATTAGATTAGCCGTGAGGTGTGAGCTGAGAACTCCCTGGTTCAAGGCTAACAAGTGATTTAGTAATCGTGTTCCTAAGATTATCGATCCTACTACATTATTAACTTGCTATAAAAAAACAATAACTCGCTGCATCATAAGTATTTCCAACAACATATATTTGTCAGAAGGTTTGGTTGAATTAGAATTTAGTGTAATCTGGAACCCCCACGTTCATCCAGAGTGGGTCCTGTTGGTATATTTAACTTTTTAGGTTTAGTTATTTTTCATTTTACTTTATTCAAAAGAGACAAAACTCCATGCCACAGTTGTAATCACTGATCAGTTAGTACGGATGGAAACTACACCTTTCAAACTCATAAAGTGTAGGTAATTCATTAAATAACGCATTAAAGTCGAGGGACTATAGCAAAATCTGTTGTATATTTCTTGACAAATTCAATAAAAATAAGAGAAAAATAATTTCTAGTGTTGTAAAATATTCACCCATATCTTAACGATCGGCGTCTTATAAATGAATAAAAAAAGATTCAGTATAATGTACCCTCCTATACGAGTACACGTACATGTGTATTGACACGCCTTCCATTCTATACACGTACATGTGTATTGACACGCCTTCCATTCTATATACGTACATGTATATTGACACGCCTTCCATTCTATAAACGTACATGTGTACTGACACGCCTTCCATTCTATATACGTACATGTGTATTGACACACCTTCCATTCTATACACGTACATGTGTATTGACACGCCTTCCATTCTAAACACGTACATGTGTATTGACACGCCTTCTATTATATACACGTACATGTGTATTGACACGCCTTCCATTCTATACACGTACATGTGTATTTTCACGCCTTCCATTCTATACACGTACATTTGTATTGACACTCCTTCCCTTCTATACACGTACATTTGTATTGACCCACCCGCCATACTATACACGTACATTTGTATTGACCCACTCGCCATACTATACAAGTACATTTGTATTGACCCACCCGTCATACTATACACGTATATTTGTATTGACCCACTCGCCATACTATACACGTACATTTATATTGACCCACCCGCCATACTATACACGTACATTTATATTGACCCACTCACCATACTATACACGTACATTTGTATTGACCCACCCGTCATACTATACACGTACGTTTGTATTGACCCACTCACCATTCTATACACGTACATTTGTATTGACACTCCTTCCCTTCTATACACGTACATTTGTATTGACCCACCCGCCATACTATACACGTACATTTGTATTGACCCACTCGCCATACTATACAAGTACATTTGTATTGACCCACCCATCATACTATACACGTACATTTGTATTGACCCACTCGCCATACTATACACGTACATTTATATTGACCCACCCGCCATACTATACACGTACATTTATATTGACCCACTCACCATACTATACACGTACATTTGTATTGACCCACCCGTCATACTATACACGTACGTTTGTATTGACCCACTCACCATTCTATACACGTACATTTGTATTGACACTCCTTCCCTTCTATACACGTACATTTGTATTGACCCACCCGCCATACTATACACGTACATTTATATTGACCCACTCACCATAGTATACACGTACATTTGTATTGACCCACCCGTCATACTATACACGTACGTTTGTATTGACCCACCCGCCATACTATACACGTACATTTGTATTGACCCACCCGCCATACTATACACGTACATTTATATTGACCCACTCACCATACTATACACGTACATTTGTATTGACCCACCCGTCATACTATACACGTACGTTTGTATTGACCCACCCGCCATACTATACACGTACATTTGTATTGACCTACTCCCCTCTTCTACACGTACATTTGTATTGACCCTCCTTCCCTCCTTCCCTCCTATACACTTACATTTGTATTGACCATCCTCCCACCTACAAACGTACATTTGTATTGACCCTCCTTCCCTCCTTCCCTCCTATACACTTACATTTGTATTGACCATCCTCCCACCTATAAACGTACATTTGTATTGACACTCCTCCTTCCTATACACGTACATTTGACATTTGTATTGACACTCCTCCTTCCTATAAACGTACAATATGTATTGACCCTCCTTCCCTTCTATGCACCTATATTTGTATTGACCCACCTTCCCTTCTCTACACGTACACTTGTATTGACCCACCCGCCATACTATACACGTACATACTATACACTCCTTCCCTTCTATACACGTACATTTGTATTGACTCACCCACCCTCCTATACACGAATAGTGGTATTGACCTACCCACCCATCCGTAGACAGACAGTGGTATCCTCCAACACATGCTTACGTGGAAGATAATTGCTAGTCTTCACACGAATTGAGAACGGAATTGAAATTTCTAGAATTCCTATTGGTACTATTATGGAAGATAAAGAGTTTAATTTTAGTATACGATTAATTACTGTAACCAAGTTACAAACTTTGCTATTTTTAATTTACCGTTATTATTTATTTATTTATTTATTTTTTTTGGCAAAAAAGAAGCCTTATGATGTACTGTATCAAAATAAAATAAAATTTTCCTTTTTACTAACCTACAAATTCAGTATATTCCATTAATCCCCTTCGTGTACTAGAAAACAAAAACCAACCGGCAAGGCGGCAAGCCCTTCTCTGATTTCATAGAGGTGTAAGTGTCATTAAGTGGGCACCTAGTCCTGGTTGACGATAGAAAAAATGGGTCGACAATAATTAGACAACTCTAAGTAGCAAAAAATGAGTATAAAAAGAGTCAGCTAATATCAAGAATGAACTCGACAACTCTCTGTACAGGTAGCTATGAAGGGGTGGGGAGTTGGTGGTTGGTTTGGACAAACTCTTCGAGGCAATCTTGTGTCATACAATTCTGGTAAGTACTGTACTTTCCAACCCTAACATTTATAGATTTATCAAAAGTCTGAAGGATGAACAAATCAACACGTACATCAGATGAAACAGCGCATACTGTCTGTCCGCGTAAAAAATGTGTGTGGGAAAATACACTGATTGGCTGTAAAGTTGATCTGTTTGCTATCAATAAGATTATAAACACGGTACTTAACGTAATGCCAAGTAATTAATTTTTGCCAGCCTAGGGGATAAACCAATTAATTTCTTACTTGCTGTAATATGAATAACCTCAGTTTTGAATTACATGTTTTAAGTCTACTTTATTAACACACTTCATATGTTGGTCGGTTAATTACTAAAGAGTCAATTTGCAAATTAACTTCTTTTTTTTTAAATATAAAAAATATAAACAAGTCTTTATGACTTGTTTAAAGAAATAAACGTGCTTTATCATAAGTAACTAGAGTTTTTAAAATATCCGTGCTACTACCTTGGAAAATTGTTTCTTTATCGCAAAGTTTTCTTCAATTTGTAATTATTTGTTTTATCAAGGAAATATTAAAATGAATGTTACCGATTTAAAAACATATATTATTGTGAAAAATATGGTCTCAATATTTTTATTATAAAGGCCTAGTCAGTTTGAAGGAGGTGAACACTTCTCCAGAACATAGTCCCATTTCTTTTTAATCTTTGATATGGTAATATTACTCAGTGCTTAAACAATATTTCTTTAAAGAATTATTCTATCCTTTTCCCAGTATTCATTTCCAAATTTTGTCGTGTACTGCACAAAACAGTTTCAATAACACTCCACTGGTCGTGTTAATAGCTGTTCTCGTGAACACTTCTACCAACGTCAAACTTAAATCATCAGACATACATTTTCCTTTAGAATTCTCTTTGCTTTTATTTTGCTATGACTGTATGTTATTGTGAAAAACCAGTGTGTTGCATTTTCTCTAGCCTTTAGTAATAAAATCAGCGTTTGATTATTCTACGTTTCTTCTTCATATTGGTTTATTATTCGTGCAATATTATTTATATACTCGCTATCGATAGACTCCACTTTTACTTGTCATAAATATTTAGTTTAAATTTAAGAAGACAAATATAAATAAATAAAAAAAATACACTAACTTAACATCATACGTATTAAATAAGACTAATAATAAAACGTAAGTGAAATAAGTTACATTAACTAAATACAATATTCATTATACATGTAATTACAAACTTGAAAATAGCAATTCTTATTCAAAATTATTTAACAATATTGTAGTGTAAACAATAAAAATTGTTGTATCCGAATTAATGACCTTATGTTTACACTAAAACCAAACAAGCTCAATTTATCAGACAATCCAAAGTATTTTCCCACACGTATTTTTAACGCGGTCGGAATGTAGAAGTACAATCAAATAAAGAACTGACTCCAACACAAAGAAGGAAGCAATAGTTAATACAAAGCAAAATAAACCAGCTGATAGATGGTAAAATTCCCATTCTGGAATTTCTCAAGTGTTTGTCCTATTTTGTTGCTGTAAAAAAATAAAATCTATGTACTGCTGCTGTTATTGATGTTTTCAGTAATAATTTAAAAAAAAATTATATTTCCTTAAACATTTTATAAAAAATCTTCAGTTGCTTTTAATTTTGAAACCAGTTTTATAACAGGCCACATTTGTTTTTTATTCTATTATGAACAAATTATAAAACATAATAATTGAATTTTCCTGTGTTCGATTTGTTAATGTAGGTTAAACGTACGTCCATAGTATTCATTATTTATGGACGCCGATCGTCAAGGTATGGGCGAATATGAGGAGGGAATGAGTGTGACGAGTGTAGATGAACGAGTTTAGTCATTGTTACCAACTAAGGTTTACTGTTCCTCAGAAAGAGCCTTGCCCAATAGCCAGGGCAACTAAGGGACCTCCAGCTTTACGTGGAATCCGAACCACATAGTATTGGTATGATTTTCATCTAACTGACAAGCCTGACACCTACTAGTAGTGTTCTTCCCTACACAACATCTGAACATTGACTACTATCCAACATGTACACCCCAGACTTCTTTAGTAGTGTCCACGTCGATGACAACCATTGAGCGGACGACACTTTGTTCCCAAGTAGCTGGGTTACAGCACTGCGCCACCAGTGCCATCAGTTTGCAGAATTATTTATTATTAGTTTTATAAATATTTTATCGTGTTTATTTTTATCGACCGCTTTCATGATTCTGCTTTTACTTACAAATATAATTTGTGTATTTTTCATAGTTACGACACTGATTATACATAAAAACTGTTTAGGATATTAATTTAACTTATTTTTCTTTAGCTGAAAACTTTATTAACACATTCAGATTGGACTTATGGATCAATATTAAATAATATAACAGATTACTAGGTGTAGATGTCAATGAAGAAAGATTTTATTATTGTTATAAATATACTACATCTTGGTTAATAACTTAGTAATGTGTACTTTATTTGTTCGCTGTTGGAAATGAAAAGAGCTCTTATTGACTGCTAAAACTATTTGTTTTATTTTAAGGCTTCTAGCTCTTTTGATACCTTTAAAATTGCATAATATTGATACAGTTTTCGTTTGTATAATTAATCTGTACTTTTTTCTACAACTCCTAACCTAACTGACAGAATTGAGCTGTCTTGGATGCGGCTGTTAAGAGCCTGCAGAGCCTGTCGGCCATGTTGGTTTTAATCCCATAAGAACAATGTTATTTTCGAACCGGACGTACGATCACGCGTATCCAAATTAAACAGTTATTTATAAACGGATTTTTCCAAACAAGTTTCATTTTATAATGAATGAAATTACGCGTTGGAATTGCTTTGCGAATTCGTTATTAGTTTTATTGAAAAAAACATAAAAGATATTTAGTTTTAAGTTTTCATTTTCACCTATTTTCTAAAACTTAGCGTATGTATTCAAAATATCAAAACCAAACCCAATGCGCAATGCGGTAGCGTTTAAAATGACACATCATACACAATTTTTGGTCAATAAATAAGGACAAAATATGGATTCACACATAACATTGTTCTTATGGGATTTAAACCAATATCGCCGATAGGGTCTGCAGACTCTTAAATCACTGCTACTTCTCCCCCCCCCCCCCACAATTGCCGAGTTCATGCTTTCGTTGGGGTTCTTTTTAAGAGTTGCCGAGTGCATGCTCCCCCTTCAACCGGAGCAAAGAAAAGATAGCGAATTCATACGGTCCAAAAATGGAACTTATTGCGCTAAGATTCTATACGTTTCGACCAAGCTGTGATGCGGCATCCTCTGTGGAATAGCAGGGAAGAGGGGCTAACTTTTTTTAAAGTACCTCTTCATAGGCATTTCTTGAGGCTAGTCAGATCGTTGTCCTTTTTGCTTACGTAACTACTAGTTTGTTCACCTCAGCTAGCTGATGTCAAGGTCAATGTTTTGCACTGCGCATGCAAACTGCGTGCCATGCAGTTCCGCCAATCAAGTGCTGGAATCGCCCTGCTCGGTCGGTCGAGATGCAACATTCAATATGCAATTTACATTTGAAACTGATCTAGACACATGAGCAGTTGGTTACAGCGCACATCCTCTAACCTGTTTCAGGATGGAGTGCAAACTCTTTAATAAAATCTGCCTTTATCCTTTTTTTTTAATTTGTTACAAATATAATGACCAAAAGATTGTACTTAAACAACAATATTTACATTAGGCCTACTGAAAAGATAATGTTTTCCAGAACTGTCAACATTTATGAAAAAGTTTCTTAGTTAGCAATATTTAGGAAATACAATGCAGCACAAGAGAAGGTCCTTTTCCGTTAATTCACTACCACTACTTTGGTTAGGATATGTTAGGTTTAGTTAGGTTAGGTTTGGTTAGATTATGTTAGGTTTAGTTAGGTTTGGTTAGATTATGTTAGGTTTGGTTAGGTTTGGTTAGGTATTTTAGGTTAAGATAGGTTTAGTTATGTTAAGTTAGGTTTGATTTGGGTACGTTAGATGAACCTAAGTTATGGTTATGGTGGTGAATTAAAAGATCCCAAGAGAACGTCTCACAACGCAAGTTTATCACAATATATGTAAAAATGTTAAATTTTGTACCATCGATCATAAAGGTCTACGTATCAAGTTTTCACAATTCCAATTCGTCACAAAATTTTATTTTGTTCTTGTATTTTAATAATTTTGAGTTGTAGATATTTAGATTCAGTACAAGAAGAACATTCCGATATGGTGGAGGGGTGAGTTGAACAATCTTCTTAATCCTTATAAAAATGACGATTTGTATTAAGAAAATTTAACAAACAATGTAAAATATATATATATAAATGTTTAAAATCTGAAAATACATCTTATATAACATACAAGTAATTATCATGTAAAATATGTACTATTATACACTTACATTATATCCGGTTTGTTCTATTAAGTGCAAAGAAAAGAGAAGTTTAATTCGTATAAACTCACAATGTTGACAGGGTAATCTTCACCTAAGAAGAAGTAAGAATTGTACTTTCTCTTCTCATTTAGTTGATCGCAAGAACTAAATTTGAATGTCGACCAATTTGTGTAATGTTGCATTGTCTTCGTACACTAGTAACAGTTATCATTCATCTTTAAATTATTCAATGTAAATGTGTTTTTGATGAGATTACTATGGTGGCTTAAAGATGTAGGACACTGAACAGATGCTTCAACAACACTTGATTTCTTTATCCCTATAACGATTAGTTAATAATCACTACTGTAGTTTGTATTTTGTAATAATACTACCATTTAATGATAAATAAAATATTTTAGACAATTTTTATTTCTCTAGTAGTTTTGGTCTCAATATTGAAATTGATCGCATTAACTTGTAAAAAAATAATAAGTAAAAAAACGAGTTGAGCTTATCCAATCTCACTAATTCTGCGTGAAACAAATATTATGCCAGTGTTTCATATTCCTAAATTCAAGAAATTGAGTATTGTGACAGTTTTAGTTTATTAGAGGCTTTGGTTCAGGTACTGAAGACTACTAATTTTTAACATTTAAATATTTAAACTATTTGAAAAATGACACTCGATTAGTAACTAAAGTTTTATGGGTGATATCAAACCAAAATCGGTAACTAACTTTTAAATTAGCCTATAGATAACCTATCGGCCTCTATGGAGTCAAAATAGATTAGAAACTACTGTACATAGATTTTAAACATTCGTAACATTTTATTTGATAGTTTCATTTTACAATCTTCTTACATTGGTGTTGTCTTACTAAATATTTCACATACTAAACAATTTATACATTTAGATTAATTATTTTAAGATCAAAAGTAATGAAAAACTGACATTTATATGTACTTATGCTCTAATCAGTCTTCACATCAGTGAAATGGCCGCGCTGATTTGAATGAGCTATAATCCATTTTCAATATCCAGGATGAGATCAGGTAGGCTGTGCATGTGACCGCGGCTCACGTGGCGCGGCGAAGTTGGAGGTTATGTAAGCGACATCCGCTGGTTAATAAGTTATGTAACGCTTCATTTCAGCCATAAATATTTCTCGTCCGCCATCACTACTCTTGTGGCTCGTTTTGTAGTCTGCTATATACTATACTAATAGTTTGATTTTATAGTCATGAACTTTTGTTACTACGCACATCGCTTGTCGTAACTGATAGGCCTAATAGCTGAACTCCCACAAGTTACAAGTCAGAGTTTTGGGACCTGTATTTTACCATGTACTGCATAATGATATATTTCTGTAACTCACCACTTGTAATATTCGCTATTTATTCTTCAGCCGTACCTTGTCAAAACAAACCAAGCTCATCATTATCAGGACAACTAAATTATATTCATAATTTTCTCTAAATCAAAGAATAGATGTAAGATGAAAATAGTATTTTGCTAGAAACTCAAGTCTGCTCCACCCACCCAACCTACACCAGTTAGGTTGTAGAAGGCGGGTGTTGCCACACCTGATAACATGATGATTGTTACCTTGCTGATGGTAGTAGTCATTTCTGTCTACCTCAGGCGATGTAAACATATTTAACTACACCATTTTGATAGGACATTTTTTAAATACGTTTTTTGGTTTTGTACTTAATTTTTGTTTTTTTCTTAATCAGCATATTGGGGTGCGCGTTGGCAGGAATACAATACAAGTGAACATCACTTGACTTATAATGTAAGCACAAAACGTGAGATTGATTTAGGCAAACTCGTCTACTTCCTCAGACCATAGGGATTCACAGAGGAAGTTAGGGTTGTTTATCGAAACCGATCACTATAATATCTCTACATTTTGTACTCATCTTGTGTTAAATTTGAGTACTGAGGCTTTTACTTTAATTTAATTTTTGTTTTGAAAGATGTAATTTACAAATTGTTTACTTAAAATATATCGCAGTGCGGAAGTCTACCATAAAGTCTAATAAGTATTTTACTGATACAAATTGGTATCGCTGAAACCTAGTTGAATAAAGATGAAACTAAGACCTTAGAAACAAAGAATGTATCAGTTAAATAAATTATCCAAGATACAAAATAAATTCAATTTAAATATTTAAGTAATATATGCCATTGGCTTATTTTAAACGATATACCTAAACAAAATATAAATAAGCATTACTTAAAATATAATATACCTATACTTATTTAACGGTAACAAAGTAATTTATCTATGCTCAATGAAGTATTTTACAGAACAAAAACATCTCCGTCTAAGTATAATCAAAATAAATACTAATTTCTTCAAGAATTTGTTAAACACGTTTTTATATTATATCAATGAAATTAGACACAATATCAGCCACAAAATGTATAAATTTAAAAAGAGTTATAAGTACTAGTGTTTGTTTCAAAAAGGAAAACTAATGTTCAAATATTTTATTGGGTATTGTTGGGTATTTTTGGTATTTTCACTCCTTGGTTACAAATTGCGTGAAATCATTTATCACAGTTCACTAATGCCGACACAGGAAGAAGGAATAGTATAAACTAAATTAGTTTAGTTACCGAAGCGTTTTCAAGATGCATATATTTTTCTGAAAATTTGAAATTAGTTGTAAAATAACCCGTACAACAAAAGTTACATAGTGCCGATATGTGCTTCCCCCAGGGGGTGAGTCTCCCCCCTTGGGGGTGGTAAATTAAAAATTCCAAATAACACATATCGGCACTATGTAACTTTTGTTGTACGGGTTATGGATAGATTTAATAATTTTAAGAAAATATATTCTATACATTTTTTTCGAAAACCCAGTAGTTTTTTAGTTATTAGTCGATAAAAATTGCAAGAGAAAACATGATTTTCAACAGTTTTTCACGAATAAATCGAACATCTTATGATTTACGAAAACAATTGTTCTTATAAAAAAGTATACAAAAATTAGATGGTTTATTTTTCATAGCATTATGTTATATTGGGAGATAATAGTTACATCTCTTTGAATTTACTGTGAGATTCAATATAAAATAACGAAAAAATGAGTAGCTTTTACGAAAATACTCATTAAACTTTTTTTAAAGTACATACAAAGAGCTTTGATTTAAACTCTTGTTGAAGTTTATAGAACAAAAATTAATGAAGTTACAGTGAAAACAGTCAAGGCAACTAACGTTTTTGTAAAATAAATCATCAATAAAACCGAAGCGATTATTAAAGTAGTTATTAATGATCAGAATCAAACTATAATTTACTTGAATTATATGTCAATTATAAGTTCCAGAAGCGTAATTAATTCAGAAAGCATAATTTTAAAAATATATAAATAAAAACAAAAATAATAGAAAATTTTAAAAATTGCCTTTTTGTTTAAATACGAGGCGTAATTCATTAAAATAAAACTAATAAAAACTATCGTACCAAATTTAGTGTCTGTTCCACTGAATATTGACTGAAGTAGCATGAAAACGGAATGAGTATGGTCTTGAACGGCAAGGGTTTGAACAACTTGGCATATTGGGCGAAAAGTACTCATTTCTAACCCTTTAAAACATAATTGTTTTTTAAGTAAAGGTTTTAAAAAACTAATTTTACTTGAGGTTAATGGTTACAAAGTTTCCTTTAAATTGTATTCTTAATGGATCAATTATCTTAAAATACAACGGAGTTATGACTAAAAATTGATTTGTATGATTACTGTCTATACATCGGAGCATGGCATTTTTTTTAAATTTTGAAGCGCTTATTTTTATTAGTTACATAAACAAGATACTGACGATAAGTAAATATCAAATATGTACTTAATGGTTTTTAAAAAAACACTTTCCTGCATTCCAGCGTTATTTTTGGTAACGACTTCAATATGTGTTTAATAGAAGAACATTTTCTCTATTCTCTATTAAAGACAACCCGCTGTCTTTAATGTGACAATCCAGAGTGGGAATTTCCATCAATGACTACAATTGATTTCCATACAGTTTGCACACTTTCTACTAATAACAGGATAAATATTCTTCTGTGTGCTTTTAAACAAGATTAATGTCACGCATTATTACTATTACACAATCAGACAAAACGTGTGCGCGTGTGTGTGTGTGTGTGTGTTTTACTATATTAATTTTTTCTAGAAAAAAAAAATAAATTTGTAAAGTACAGGAGGAACATTTGGGACGCTACAACGTTACAAAAGTTACTGTAATTTTTGTTCTTGCTGGCTTAACAATACATTTTTTTTATGGATTACAAAACCGTACATCGACAATTGGAAAGATAAAAGAATAAAAATAACATTGTTGTAAAGAAAACGTCGACGAACCACACCTGAACCCACCCCCCACCAATACACGTACAGTGGTATTGACCCACCCACCCACCCATACACGTACAGTGGTATCGATTGTACACTCGCCTTTGGTTCCCATTTCATTTTTCCAGCTGAACGCCAAAACTTTATCCTATCTGCTATCTGCAATTTTGCCGAGACACTTTTATACTAAGATCTACGATAAAAGTGGGATCATAGCCAAGCCACATGGTAATGCTGGTAAAATGGCAAAAAATGTTACGACGTGCAAAAATATTGAGCTTGTAGTCAGGTTTCTTACAAACTATGCTGAACAAAATGTCATTTTTTATCTGGCCGATCCAGCACTGTGTATAGCGCTAATATCAAAATTTTGCATTCATATGAAACAGTAGGAACAGTTTATGGGAAATAAGCAACAAGATTCAATAGTGACATATCTGATAAAACTGTTTCTAAACGATTATTTCGGAACATTTGGCGTCAAACCAGTAGTGATATTGTAATCATATAGAAATACGTGTTTAGTAATATACTTCACTACTGTAAAGAAGAATATAAAGATTCTATGCCCTACAGTAGTAACTGAAGATAGCTCAAGGGCAGAGGAAGTCGTTGGCCAGCCTGCAGAAAGACCCTCAATGTCATGTAGTAGTAACTGAAGATAGCTCAAGGGCAGGGGAAGTCGTTGACCAGCCTGCAAAAAGACCCTCTATGCCATGCAGTAGTAACTGAAGATAGCTTAAGGGTAGAGGAAGTCGTTGACCAGCCTGCAGAAAGACCCTCTATGCCCTGCAGTAGTAACTGAAGATAGCTCAAGGGCACAGGAAGTCGTTGACCAGCCTACAGAAAGACCTTCTATGATCTGCAGTAGTAACTGAAGACAGCTCATGGGCAGAGGAAGTCTTTGACCAACCTGCAGAAAGACCCTCTATGCCCTGCAGTAGTAACTGAAGATAGCTCAAGGGCGGGGGAAGTCGTTGACCAGCCTGCAGAAAGACCTTCTACGCCCTGCAGTAGTAACTGAAGATAGCTCAAGGGCAGAGGAAGTCGTTGACCAGCCTGCAGAAAGACCCTCTATGGCCTGCAGTAGTAACTGAAGATAGCTCAAGGGCAGGGGAAGTCGTTGCCAGCCTGCAGAAAGACACTCTATGCCCTGCATTAGTAACTGAAGATAGCTCCAGGACAGAGGAAGTTGTTGACCAGCCTGCAGAAAGACTCTCTATGCAGTAGTAACTGAAGATAGCTCAAGGACAGAGGAAGTCGTTGACCAGCCTGCAGAAAGACTCTCTATGCAGTAGTAACTGAAGATAGCTCAAGGGCAGAGGAAGTCATTGACCAGCCTGAAAAAAGACCCCAACCAAGACGACCCAACAAACGCAAGCGCTCATTAATAATTTCAGTTTGTAATTAGGGGTCAGAAATCATAATTAATGAATTTCGGTTTCTATTGAATATTTTTGTAAACTTAGAAAACTTTTTTGTCCGGTTAAAACTTTGTTACAAGTAAATTTTCGGTTTTATGTAACATCGTTAATTTATTTTACTCCCCTTTTCCTCACCCAAACTCAATGTTAAGGGTTGGTGCATTTTATGAAGTAAAATTTTGTATATGCCTAATGCATAAAATAAGTGTTTCCTCTAAGAGTATACAATAAAATGAACATTTTTATGTAACATTTATTTATTAAGTATGAATAGTCTTTAAGCTGTTGCATTTTCAAATTTTTAAACGTGTTTTCCTCAAAACAAATTTTTTACTCTAACTTCTTTCCTTTGACCATAACGTATACATTATTTGACATAAATATGTCATTTTGGTATCAAATTGTTCAGGATTTATTACTCATTTAGAAAATAACTATAACTAAAAAAAAGGCAAAATTACGACTTCGGGTCCATTTTCGCCTTCCTAATCACAATTATTGTAGTTCACTATAATACATATTAAAATTTATAGAAGTAAACATAATAATATTGTATTCAGTGTACAAATCTCTATCTCTACGTACGCTTTATATGAAGCGCCAATTGAGCAGGGACAATTTGTTCTTCAATATAAATTTATTCACTACTAAAAAGCACTAATAATCTTCAGAACACATGATCAAATATGTAAAAACTAAAAATAATAATAAAACGTAAAAATACAAATAAATATTACATTTAAAAACATACAGAAGTTGTGTTCCAATTAGTTTGTCTTCGTCTAATACTTCATCGATGACAACACATTTTGGCAACAATCAAAAAATATATTATCAAATTAGGCATATTTCTGTTATTTCAGTGCTGAATAAATAATAACGATAGGCTACTGTCAACGTGCGTTCAATAATATAATATTAAATCGCGCGGCGTATTCCACAGAATAAGTAAGCCACCCTAAGAAGGGTTTAATACTTTTTTATCAAAATTTGAATGAAAACAGAACTTTGCAAGGTTAGTATTATCTCATAGGGTCACTAATTAAGTCGTATTATAAAAAACATTAGTATGTAATATACTACATAACGTTTAAAGACGGGGTTTTTCGAACTTTCAATAAAAGTGGTAGTTTTTAAGGGTTTTAACATCTTAGAATGCAACGATTTAAGTTGTTTAGGACTAAGATACTTTTCAGTTAGATGTATCGTTAACATATCTCAATACAATTATATCCTACAATTATTTGAAACATTGTTTTCCTATATGTTACAATAAGGTTTGGTTTTTACCCGCTTAAAACAAGAAACGCAACTTGCACTCATATAACTTTTTAAGTAGAGGGTAAGATGAGCTTAATTCGAAATTTTCAGAAAATTTGGTCTATTTGAAAACTTTCGGAGGTTGTACCTTTAGTTCTCTGACTGGACTATATTTATCAACAGTATTATTGAATTAGCGACAGTAGTTAAGGGGCTGCGAATACTAACTACGTAATTAGCACTATTATTGATTGGCGACCGTATCTAGGGGCTGCAGGGATACTCACTACGTAATTAGCACTATTATTGAATTAGCGACAGTAATTAAGGGGCTGCGAATACTCACTACGTAATTAGCACTATTATTGATTGGCGACCGTATCTAGGGGCTGCAGGGATACTCACTAAGTAATTAGCACTATTATTGAATTAGCGACCGTATCTAGGGGCTGCAGGGATACTCACTACGTAATTAGCACTATTATTGAATTAGCGACAGTAGTTAAGGGGCTGCATGAATACTCACTACGTAATTAGCACTATTATTGAATTGGCGACCGTATCTAGGGGCTGCAGGGATACTCACTACGTAATTAGCACTATTATTGAATTAGCGACAGTATTTAAGGGGCTGCATGAATACTTACTACGTAATTAGCACTATTATTGAATTGGCGACCGTATCTAGGGGCTGCAGGGATACTCACTACGTAATTAGCACTATTATTGAATTGGCAACCGTATCTAGGGGCTGCAGGGATACTCACTACGTAATTAGCACTATTATTGAATTGGCGACCGTATCTAGGGGCTGCAGGAATACTCACTACGTAATTAGCACTATTATTGAATTGGCGACCGTATCTAGGGGCTGCAGGGATACTCACTACGTAATTAGCACTATTATTGAATTGGCGACCGTATCTAGGGGCTGCAGGAATACTCACTACGTAATTAGCACTATTATTGAATTGGCGACCGTATCTAGGGGCTGCAGGGATACTCACTACGTAATTAGCACTATTGTTGAATTGGCGACCGTATCTAGGGGCTGCAGGGATACTCACTACGTAATTAGCACTATTATTGAATTGGCGACCGTATCTAGGGGCTGCAGGAATACTCACTACGTAATTAGCACTATTATTGAATTGGCGACCGTATCTAGGGGCTGCAGGGATACTCACTACGTAATTAGCACTATTATTGAATTGGCGACCGTATCTAGGGGCTGCAGGGATACTCACTACGTAATTAGCACTATTATTGAATTAGCGACAGTAGTTAAGGGGCTGCATGAATACTCACTACGTAATTAGCAATATTATTGAATTGGCAACCGTATCTAGGGGCTGCATGAATACTCACTACGTAATTAGCACTATTATTGAATTGGCGACCATATCTAGGGGCTGCATGAATACTCACTACGTAATTAGCACTATTATTGAATCGGTGACCGTATCTAGGGGCTGCAGGAATACTCACTACGTAATTAGCGCTATTATTGAATTGGCGACCGTATCTAGGGGCTGCAGGGATACTCACTACGTAATTAGCACTATTATTGAATTGGCGACCGTATCTAGAGGCTGCAGGGATACTCACTAAGTAATTAGTACTATTTTTGAATTTGCGATAGTAGTTAAGGGGCTGCATGAATACTCACTACGTAATTGGCACTATTATTGAATTGGCGACCGTATCTAGGGGCTGCAGGGATACTCACTACGTAATTAGCACTATTATTGAATTGGCGACCGTATCTAGGGGCTGCATGAATACTCACTACGTAATTAGCACTATTATTGAATTGGCGACCGTATCTAGGGGCTGCAGGGATACTCACTACGTAATTAGCACTATTATTGAATTGGCGACCGTATCTAGGGGCTGCAGGGATACTCACTACGTAATTAGCACTATTGTTGAATTGGCGACCGTATCTAGGGGCTGCAGGGATACTCACTACGTAATTAGCACTATTATTGAATTGGCGACCGTATCTAGGGGCTGCAGGGATACTCACTACGTAATTAGCACTATTATTGAATTGGCGACCGTATCTAGGGGCTGCAGGGATACTCACTACGTAATTAGCACTATTGTTGAATTGGCGACCGTATCTAGGGGCTGCAGGGATACTCACTACGTAATTAGCACTATTATTGAATTAACGACAGTAGTTAAGGGGCTGCATTAATACTCGCTACGTAATTAGCACTATTATTGAATTGGCGACCGTATCTAGGGGCTGCAGGGATACTCACTACGTAATTAGCACTATTATTGAATTGGCGACCGTATCTAGGGGCTGCATGGATATTCACTACATAATTAACACTGTTTTTGCGACCCTTAAAATTGTTTGGAACTGCAATAATTTATTAAAATGGCAACCACTTTGGTATTTTTATAAGCCACCAAAATTCTTAGAGTGGTTTGTCTTTGTTTTAATGCACTAAATTAATAGCATAGAGACAGAGAATTGCAAGTTAGAAAACATATGAAAAGAACTGTATATATATACATAGGCCCCTACATATGTACTTGCGGCCCTTTGATTATTTTGAGGAAACTAATAAGGCTCGTCATGAAATCCTAGTGAGGAACTCAGTCCTGATATAGAGCGTTGGCTGTCACGCAGGTGATCCGGATTCGATTCCCGGTGTGATCAAAACAGATCTTACTTTTGTGCCACTCCCGACATTCAAAAGTCACATCAACTAATTGAGCCGGTGGTCCAACGAGTCTAGGCAGGCTAGGGGTGCGAGGGGGTAGCCCTCCGCACTAAAAGCCATGCGACGTGTTTTATTATTGAATTGAACAAAGTATGAAGAAGATGTATTATAACATTAGGCTTTATATTATTTGAATAAATGCATTCCAACGTTTCCATAGGTTAATTATTTTAAAAACCAAAATCGAAACTCGGCTTTTTAAGCTTATTTTGATAAAAAGTAATAACACGAACTCTTATGAATGATTACCACCATCAGAGTACGGTGTTAGTTTCAATAAAACGGTCGAGTCAAATCTTTTTAGTTAATTGATTATAACACTTAGTGCTGGGATACATCCAACATTTCAGCTATCTTGTGTAGCTATTCAGTTTATAGAACATAAGGTAGGCATCCCGGCAAGGCTGCACACTAGACTGTGACGTCAGGTGGGTTGATTATTGTACTAAATACTGGTAACTAAAACAACCGCGTGATATCTACCGTATTCATTTCTACTAAGGTTACCGCACTGTATAACCATCTACCCCGTAGAGGAATACTGCATTACCTTATCGGCTAATGTTGTAAAAAGTTTCGTATCAAATGGTGATGGTTAAAATTTGTTATGGTTAATTTGTCTGCCTATTTCATTCTCCGTCTTTTCTTGTACAGAAGCATGTTTTTAGCCTCCTAAATACTCACCTTTCAGGTGAGTAAATAATTGAAAGTATTTTCCCACCAACAATAATAAACTGGTATACTCAATAATTATAACAAGTGAGGCGTCGCTTTAATCAGCGTTAATTGAACAAAACGCACCAACACGACAAGACCGCATTTAGTATGACATATGTTAAATCTACCAAAATTGCATGTTAATAAGCCATTTCCGTTTTTTACATCTTATCAGATATTATAAACAGACAATCCGTATGTTGGGCAATCCACGGGAAGTCCTACCAGTACATAATTAAACAATTCAAAACAGTCTTTATGAGACTCAGACTTTAAAAGAAATCAGATGTGCATCTGTTTGGATGTTATATATTTGATCATAGAAAAATATTTCATTTACATTCTTTGAATAAATAACTGTAATGTAGCAATTAATTATACACACGCCTTTAATATCAGAAATGTTAAGTTAAATTAGGAGTAAAGAAATTCTATTCCGAAATTGAAAATAAGTTTCATTGTTACTAACCATGCGAGGTAGCATGGTCCCAAGGTTCCTATAAAAAAGGTTGTCTCATTCTCATATGGTCTATATAAGCCGAGTGGTGACGTCAGAGGGAGACCTCCAACCACAGAGTAAGTGTATTACTTACTCTGTGCCTCCAACAAAGAGTGATGAACAATTAAAACAACACAGTAAGAACCATTACTGAATTGTTCTTAAAATATTATAAAATTATTTAATTTTACGGCATTTTAATATTAATTTAAATCAGCAAATTGATTTTTTTCATGTGTTGCTGGGATCTACTTACTTAAATACTATATTATATACTAAATTAAATATAATTACTAAATTATATCAATATTAAAATCAGTCACTTATGTCAAATAAATAAACAACGTAGACTGAAGTGTCGTCGAGAGTACGAATATCAGATGTTTTAAATTGTTTCGTTTTGTTTTGTTTACAGCAGTGAAACTAGAAAAAACACATCTGAGGCCTCCCTATGACGTAATTGCTACCTGCGCGATATGGATACGTACTTGTATGAGACAACCTCTTGTATAGGAACCTTGGCATGGTCCATGGTGCCCAATAGTTACTGCACATAGGGCAGCACGTTCCCCGTGCGTGGTTACAGAACGCAAGGATGCAGCACGGTCCATGCTTGTAGGCTGCTCGATTCAGGCTATCTCATGGTTACTGAACACAACTGGATAGTAGTGCGTCTCATCTTTAATAAAGATAGGGAGTACCACGGTCCAGTGCGTCTCGTGTTTAAAAAGACGTCTAATGGTTACTGAACATATGGGGCAGCACGGTCCAAGGCGTCTTATGGTTACTGCATATTCGGGTAGCAGGGTCCAGGGCGTCTCATGGTTACCGAACATACGGGGCACCACGGTCCAAGGCGTATCATGTTTCAAAATATAGGGAGTACCACGGTCCAGGGCATCTCATGATTAATGAACATACGGGGCACCACGGTCCAAGGTGTTTTATGGTTACTGAACATACGGGTAGCAGGGTCCAGGGCGTCTAATAGTGTCTGAACATACGGGGTAGCACGGACCAATGCATCTCATGGTTACTGAACATACGGGGCACTACGGTACAAGGCGTCTCATGGTTACTGAACATACGGGGCACCACGGTCCAAGGCGTATCATGTTTAAAAATATAGAGAGTACCACGGTCCAGGGCATCTCATGTTTACTGAACATACGGGGCACCACGGTACAAGGCGTCTTTTGGTTACTGAACATACGGGCCACCACGGTGCAGGGTATCTTATGGTTTCTGAAATAAATTCGTGGATAAAAGTGTCATTTCGTCCATGAGTGGTTTACGAACAGATGATTGAGTCACGTTTCGTCTATCCTGAGCATGAACATTGGTCCTGATTACTTGAAGGTATGTAAATTTGACCTACCCAAACCAGATTACGCACATTTACTTGTATCAATCATTACTTATTCGTTAGTTTTTGTTAGTACTCTCACAAATTTAGTTAGTTTTGCAAAAATAACCAAATTAGAACCGGAATTCAATGGGTACACCAACTTCCCA
This sequence comes from Stictocephala bisonia, assembly GCA_035578905.1. Classification (NCBI taxonomy): domain Eukaryota; kingdom Metazoa; phylum Arthropoda; class Insecta; order Hemiptera; family Membracidae; genus Stictocephala; species Stictocephala bisonia. The sequence goes on from JAQJVL010000134.1 coordinate 1,105,043, forward strand.
TTCCTAATTCTAGCAGGCCCTAATAAAAAAATATACATATAATACCGAGATTTACCAATCATTCGTTAGTTCTAAAGCTAAAGATGCGAAGATTCTGCGTATGGACCTAAACCTTGAGGTTGTAAAACGTAAGAAAAAATGGGAAACAATTTATATTCACATAATAGGGAGTTTCTAGTTGAAGGTAAGTCGCAAATCGCACCGGTGCATTATGAACGTATCGCAAATTATTGGGCACACCACGCTGTCCTGGCTGCTGCTTACAATGGATCTCTCCCACTAATTTAATACTGTAAAAATCGTATTATATGAGTTTGATACGCACAGGCCTATATATATGGTATTAAAATGATACGAAAACGGGGACTCCAACATTGATACTGGGGCAGATTCTTACATATGAGACGCCGACACAACGTTGTGCGTATTTTAAGGCGAATATGAATGATGATAGGAGTGTAGTCTGGTTACTAACTGAGTTCAAATGTTCCTCAGAAAGGGCAATTTATTAATAGCCCAACATTCAGGACAACTATGTACAGATACTTCACCTAAAATGATACGAAAACGGGTACTCCAATATTGATACTGGGAGTACTGGGACAGACACAGATACTTCACCTAAAATTATACGAAAACGGATACTCCAATATTGATACTGTTATACTAGGTAAAATAAAAAAAATCCTACCTAGTTCTAAACAGATACTGGGACTGAGACAGGTAGCACAGTATCTGTCACCGGTATTTTTGAACACAAGTAACTGTTACAAGTACTTAAAGAAAGTAACAGGTACAAAATACCGGTTACTGAAATATCGACACACATCTACAGTAATTCGGTTCCAACATTGACCATAGAAACAAAAAGTCTGCCCAAACCTGTGGGTCTCGTGTTATCTGTACGGTAAAATTAACTCTGTTAGGTTTGTCACCTAACTATCTCCCTCCATCTGTCTCCTGCACACGCTCAAGTGGCTAACGGCAAATAGTCGGCCGAGCGCATAGTTGACATGAATCACCTGTATGTAGCAGCTCATACGCGCGTCTGCAGCATTTAGCATTGGTAATCTATTTGTTTATATATTGAAAGATTCCGAGACGCCTCTTAATCCACTACACTGGCTATCACTCGAATATATGGACGTAACATCGATGTACTGTATACAATTCTAACTGGATCGCTCACGGAGTGGGCGAAACGTAGCACAGAACGGTTTCAGGGTTAAGAAGGTTCCAGTGATCAGAGGAAGAGGAAGGCGGGCTTCGGTAGGAGTTTGAGCTACAGTGAAGAGGAGGCACTCAACACCAGTCGCCCCGGCTTCGAAGACGCCCGCCAGTCCACTCGACCAGCCTACCAGCCTTTCTCAAGGCTTGGATAACATCGTCCAAGGAGCCGCACAACACCCAGCTATTCCCCCAGGGTCGAGGAAGCATCAGATCGTCCGAGACAACTTGGACCCAGGGACCATGAATCCCAGCAACGTGTAATTATAGGCATGTAAGCCTGGAATTAAAACAAGACAAGGGAAGAAATAACGTGCAAGCCGGCAAGCAGAGCTCGTCACACAGAGACCGCACGGCACACTGTCTTGCATGGCATTCCGACAGGTGTCCCTTCCCTATTCGTCGTTTTATGAATTGATCAATAACTATATGTAGCTGTGGAGTCAAAATATAAAAAAGGCATATTGTTGCTTCGATAAGCATATGCTAAGTAGATTTGCTTATTATAGTCACACTGAATTATTGTAGTGACATTTTATCTGGATCGGAGTAGTATGTTGTACTGTAATATGTATACTGTATATATTACAGAATGTTTATACAATATGTGCTTATTATTCAAAACAAATAAATATTGATTTTATTTCGCATTAAAAAATTTTTTAATTAATTTTTGTATACTGTCAAAAAATTGATTATTTATATTTACTGTTTTCGCTTGGTTAAGGATACTGGACCTTCTTGTCAAGGGTTTGTTCACTTAGCCATTATGTGACAGATTGATGTTTCTCTCACGTAATGCGAGCCATCTTTAAACGTTTCCCAACAGGTTCCAGGAAAATAGTTTATATAACACTATTTATCCTTGGCCAGACGACAGGACCCGGCTAGTGTCCTCCTCACTCGACAAAACTCCATTCGTGTTGTGGCGTCCAAATATCGCTCAGCAGAAAATATATTTTTCTATCCGTTTTGACACATAAAAAGCATAGAAGACTTTCCCCTCACCCCAACACTCCCTTCCACATCAAGTTCATTAGGGAATATCAATTGTAACCACGTTATTAAAACAATGTTTAAATTTTCTAAAAAAACTTACTGTTGGCGCAGAAATTATGTGCACCTGGGTTTGAAGGTTGTTTACTAAGAAACTAAGAGGTTTATGAAAATTCCAATCACACCACTATTTTTTCATTTAATTTTGAAATTTTATTGTAAGTTTTAATAATTTTAATAATTTAGAACTTATTCTATAACTTATCATTCTACTGGTACCAGGTTTGATTCCATTCGAGAGTAGTCAGCCACTAAACTAATTACAGTCCGAAAGGATAATGGGTTTAATTTGAAATTAATATTAGATTTCTCCATGTATTGACGGACAGTGTCTTTTAGGACATTTAAAAAAGAAAGAAGAGGTATTAAAAATGCCAAGAACGTATGACTACCTGATAATATTATACTTTGAAGTGACAACAAACGTAACAGTGCAGCACAACATAAACTCTTAGGCCTACCGCAAATACTATAAAAGAATAAATAATACAAATATTGATAAGAATAATAAATAAATGTAAAAACAGGATTTGGATATAATGTAAATGTAATCACGTTCTGGAAACAACAACAAATTCCTACACAGGTGATGATCCAAAAAGGGAATACTCCTCGATACGTGTTATAAACATTTGATTCTAATGGCAATCAATTACGTGTTAATTCACTTTGGAAGATGGTACAAGTTTGGTCGTGTTCACCGGTTGCTCACCACCGCAGCGGAAATATTCGATGTCAGCTTCTAGATCTTGTTCTTCTTCGTCCGGTGTGGCTACTAAACAGTAGCCAGTTACTAAATCCAGTGTTTACTAGAGAGTTTAGTAAACAAAAGAGTTGTAATGATTGATCATAGAAAGGATTTGGGGGTATTCAGAAAATTAACATTACAAACCTGAAAGATTTCGCACTAAATCTGTCAGTTCCCGTTTCCCTAAAAATTAAAATAATTTCATAAAAACCTTTTTACTAGATTTGTTTAGTTTTAATAAATTTAAATGTTCCCTGGTTAATTGTCTTAGTCAATTGATTATATCATAACATTTATTGAAACACCATAAATATTTATTTATAGCTTCTTAAGTCACATGTCATATGGCTTTCAAGGGTTTGCTATAAAATACCGATTTTTTAAATAACTATACAAGCCACTTTTACTATTAATATTGTATTTTAATGTATGTTTAGGATGTAAATTTACACTATTATTTAAGGATTTTAAACATACAATATATTTACTCACAAAGATTCGCGTTATTGTCCTTCCGTTTGCCAATATTACGTTCGAATAATTATATACCGATATTTTGGTAATCATTACCATTGGTAAGAGTTCTCCTATTACTGTAGTCCCAAATTTACCATATAAAAATATGACAACCATACAAACAATTCTGAATTATTGCAAACCGACAAACTCTGAGGCAGTCGACATCTGATGGTATCAAGCTAGGACCTGATAGCTCTGACGTCACCGCCACATCCTCTCATTGTCGACTGATGAGGAAAGAACGCGTTCTTCGTCTTTCTCGTTCAACAAAACGCACTCTACATTTTCCTTACCAATTAAGCTCTAACGTGAAACATTTAATTCATCAACATTGTATTGCAGGTACATCTAATGCATTATTACATTTGTAGAGACCCCAAGACCTATATTTCACTTTGAGCTCGTGGTGCTACGGTTATGTACAACCGGTATAAACCATTGGTCGCTTCCTGTGTAAGGTTTCCTCGGGGGTTTCCCAACCAGAGCTGCATTCGGTGAAAGATACGACCTGAATGCTCCGTTGTTTCACTTCGCCTGAAGGAGGACCTGTTTGAAATGGACAAAAACTTGATTATATCAACAGTAGTAATTAAGGGTTTGTTACTTTTCTAAGCGTGACAACGATACTTCCGACGTTGTACGTTGTATGTTGCTCTGCGTACTGCTTGATCGACATATCTAGGTTTTATGGTTATCTTCTAATGATTGGTGTGGAATATCTTTTTCCAGTTTTAAGATTTAAGAATTTTGATCAGAATATTTTTGTTGTCTTGATTGGAATGGAATTGACATTGGTTGGCTGTAATTTTGAAATCCTAGTTTGAATGAATATCTATTGACTTCTTTAAACTTATCTGGTGGCGTGTTCCATATTCTACCATCGTTTTTATGTATGATAGATTCATTTGTCATCTGTCAACAATAATAATACAATTCTCTTCTAAAAAAATAGTTTACCAGCCCCAATTCTATGAGGCCTATTATGGACTTTCCCCTTGGGGTAACGAATGAGCACTCTACCATGAAGGTTCGATTAGTAGAACTAATAGACTATAACAGATACGCCAGAAAATATCAGTAAAACAGATAGACCAGAAAGTATCAGTAGAACAGAAATACCATAACAGATATACCAGAATATATCAGTAGTACAGATACCAGAACATATAAGTAGAACAGATACAACAGATTAGTAGAACTGATAGACGAGAACAGATATACCAGAACATATCAGTAGAACAGATAAACCAGAACCGATATACCTGAAAATATTAGTAGGACAGATAGACCAGAATATATTAGTACAACAGATATACAAGAACAGATACGTGGAACTGATAGACCAGAACAGATTAGTAGAACAAATATACCAGTACAGATTACTAGAACAGATAGACCATAATAGATTTACCAAAAAAGATCACTAGAACAAATCGAAAAGAACAGATATACAAGAAAATATCAGCGGAACAGATATGCCAGAACATATTAGTATATTTGATAGACCAGAACAGATTAGTAGAACAGATCGACCAGAGCAGATATAACGGAAAATATCAATAGAACAGATAGACCAGAACATATTAGTAGAACAGATATACCAGAACATATTACTAGAACTGGTAGACTAGAACAGATTAGTAGAACAAATATACCAGTACAGATTAGTAGAACAGATAGAGCATAACAGATATACCAGAAAGTATCAGTAGAACAGATATACCAGAATATAATAGTAGAACAGATATACCAGAACAGATTAGTGGAACAGATATACCAGAACAGAACATATTAGTAGAACTGGTAGACCAGAACAGATTAGTAGAACAAATATACCAGTACATATTAGTATAACAGATATACCAGAACAGAACATATTAGTAGAACTGGTAGACCAGAACAGATTAGTGGAACAGATATACCAGTACAGAACATATTAGTAGAACTGGTAGACCAGAACAGATTAGTAGATCAAATACACCAGTACAGATTAGTATAACAGATAGACCAGAACAGATATACCAGAAAGTATCAGTAGAACAGATAGACCAGAATATAATAGTAGAACAGATATACCAGAACAGATTAGTGGAACAGATATACCAGAACAGAACATATTAGTAGAACTGGTAGACCAGAACAGATTAGTAGAACAAATATACCAGTACAGATTAGTATAACAGATATACCAGGAAATATCAGTAGAACGGAGATATACCAGAACATATTAGTAAAACAGGTATATCAGAACAGATCGGTAGAACAGATAGACCAGAACATATTAATAGAACAGATATACAAGAAAATATCAGTAGAACAGATAGAACAGAGCAGATACACTGCAACCCACCCTCACAAAATTAATAGCAAGGCCCACCGAAAGTGGGCGCGATGGCACCGGACTCAGGAGGACACAGAACAAAAAAACACAAGTTACGGTCAAAATCTCGTTTTATTATATTTTTTAAGGAAAGTAATTAGATAATTTTTTTCCTTTAGACAAAACAATTAAAATAAGAAAATAGTCGGCTGCCCGTTTCAGGGTAAATCAAATTTGGGCTTAATCAAAAATATAAGTATAAATGTTTAAACAAATCACAAATGGACTATAAAAATAGATAACAACAATAAATAAGCCCTAACAAAGTATAAAGATCACCATGAATAATACATAGCAATAGTAAATAAATAAATAACAAAATACATTAACAAATAGCTAAGAAAACACGGCAAAAAGAATTAATACTTAACAACTACAAATAAAAAGGGTAACCAAATAACTTATAATTATAACAAACAGAAATATACAAAGGCAGCATTACTATCCGCGGCCTCGGGAACGCAATTTTGAAGTTAGGCCATTTTGAAAAAGTTAAAAAAAAATTAAACAAAAGATTTCAATTAATAATTACACAGAATCCATCGGGTGAAACTGGGCGGTTCCTAATGGGAATGGGGAGATAAAAAAGCAAGCCCACGAGAACGCCGTTCACAATAAAAGCCCTATTACAAAAAAAATTAAATTAAAAAATATAAAATAAAATATAACGGTACTCTCCCTTACAGTCCAGAACAACTCACCCTTAAAACACTAAGTCCCCACAAAAGAACAGTCCCATCCACAAATAAAGAACAAATTTCTCAGCTAAAGACAAAAAACACTTCACAAGTTTTTTTTTTTTTTATATTCTGCTTGTTTTTGTTTTCTTTTTTTTTAACCAAACATCACAATGAGTGGCCGGGAGGGTGAAGAAAAATAATGAAACGTGTTCACCTGCATGCTGAAGTCATCCATCGGGCTGGAGAAACAGTAAACAGTGAGGAAGGGAGGAATATGTAGCTGCTACCTCTGGGCCGCAAAGAAGGCCAAAAGGACGGCCCAGCCCATAGGTCCTCCTCTACGTATCCAGGTGACATCAAGTTGGAAGGCAATGCAGTTGACGGTCCATCTCCCCTCCCGGACCCTGGACCGGACTGGAGCCAAAAGCTGAAACGACCCCACAAAATGAATGCAGCCCCGCACAGGAGAAAAGCAAAAATAGGATTAAAACAAATTAATAATCTATAAAATCAAAATATATAATTAAAATGGAAGGCTCTAAATCAAATCAAAGAGATATTTAAAATATTTTAAAAACTCACAAAATTTTAATTTAACTGCATATGTCCTTAACTAACAAAATACCCAAAAATAAGTTTTACCTAAAAATTGAAATCAAACAACTACACAAACATTAATTAACGACAAATAAATCACATTTCGGCCGTAACTGTGAATAAAAAGGAAAATTGGGAACAATTAACCAAAGAACTAGCCCTTACGTTCTTTTATGTATTATTTATAACTTGAATGAATTTTTTTCTCAATTACATGCTCAGTTGAGTTCATTGTGAGCAGCACAACTGTGACTCAATCTTCCGTCAATAACGAATTTTGCGGCCTACATAGGTCTCCTACATGCGTCGTATTGACTGAGCTCACCAAATTACACTTACTATAGTATTGACCCACTCGCCCACCCATACACGTCCGGTGCTATTGACCCACTCGTCCACCCATACACGTATAGTGGTATTGACCCACCCCCTTCACATATGGTGATATTGACCCACCCACCCATACACGTACAGTGGTATTGACCCACCCGCCCACCTATACACGTACAGTGGTACGTACTAGCCCAATGCCACTGTACGTGTATGGTGGGCGGGTGGGTCAATGCCACTGTACATGTATGGGTAGGCGGGTGGTCAATGCTACTGTACGTGTATGGGCGGGCGGATGGGTAAATGCTACTGTACGTGAAGGGTGGGGGATAAATATCTTCAACAGATCTTTTGTTCAATCATGCCGACGAAGACAAACGACAGCAAACCAATGACGGCTAACAATACAGAACCAACACGAACAAGAAACAAGGAACAACGAAAAGAAACACAGACGCACAAACTAAAACAAACAACGAGTAAGGCGACTAATCGAAACGACTCGACTCTGTGCTACGGCACAACCTCTCTCCCCAAAATAGGGCAAAGCCCCAACAACAGGCGACCCCCTTCCAGCACCACAGAAGACCAAAATCTTGCTTGGAAGTGAACACAGGGACGACAAGAAAATTCTAAACAAGGGGACTCAAAGAGAACCCCTTGGAGAAATGCTAGGCCTAGCAAGAAATGAGAGAAGGTGGGAAACCAAGTACAGTTAGGGGAAACAAAGAGGTGATCAGTATCTCTGCTCCCCGACAACCCCTGTGTTACCGTTCCAAGCAGCTGAAACCAAACCCCGGTAAGGCTTCAAGTGAGAATCATGAGCCTTCCGGAAAACCCTGCCAGACTGGGGATCTACCAGTAAGACAGTGACAGGAGACATAAACCTCTGGATGTGGTGAGGACAAGATAACCTGAAACACAATTTGGCAGCCCTTTTCTCCACGGCCAATCTGACCGGATGAGCTTGACAATAGACCAAATCCCTCACCTGGAAAGGATTGGGCCTACGACCTTGATTGTACCTCCTCCTCACACGCTCCCTAACCCTACTAACAAGGTTACGTCTGGCAGCCTCCCATGTCGCCTTGACATCAAAGGTACCAGGCGCTGGAAGAAGATCGCTAAGCTTCCACAAATTGGAAAGGGATTGTTCCGAACGAACCCACGAAGAAGCTCAAAGGGTACAGCATTGTGACTCTCATGTTTAGCCGAGTTGAAAGCCAGCTGAAGCCAGAAAAGGCTTTCATACCAGGTGTTCTGCTTGGAAGAATGAAAAGCAATGAGAGCGATCTGAGATTGCGATTGAACCACTCTACATAGGAAGGCTGTCGGTAGTAAGGAGAGGTAGTCACGTGCTGGATGCCATGCCTAAAACAGAAACGCCGGAACTCCCAAGAAGAGAACTGTAATCCATTGTCAGAAACGATAGTGGCGGGCACACCAAAGTGCTGAAAAAGCTGGAACTCGAGTTCACGGATAGTGAGGTGAGTCGTAGCACTACGAAGGGGGAAAAGCCAACAAAACATTGAGAAGACATCAAGACAAACAAATAGGTGAGAGTTACCTGACTTGCTACGTAGGAAAAGACCCACGTAGTCGATGAAAACCTTCTCAAAGGGACTTTCCGCCACTTCAGATGACAACAACCCCAACTTTGAATTCTGACTGAGCTAGTAAAGGGAGCAGAGGTGACAAGCCCGTACCCTCTCAGCAATATCCAGGTCCATGCCCTTCCAGATAAACTCCTGACGAATTTTAGCGATGGTCTTGTGAATCCCTAAGTGACCACCCAAGGGAGAGTTGTGAAAGTAGTTAAAGACCATAGGGACCAGGATGTTCGGCAGCACAACCTTGGGTCCTCCACCACGGTGAGGCTGGCAGCAGGGAACCCCTTTGGACAGAAAATAGGGAGGGTGGGTTCCTCCTCTTGGAGCTCACGCAAGAAAACAGACAGCTCAGAGTCTTGCTGTTGATGGAGAAGCAGACTGTCAAAATCCAAAGGAAGTAGCACAGCACCACAACATCTGGCTACTTTAGGTGAAGGGTCGCTGGATTCATGATACATGCAGGACAGAGCATCCATTATGAGATTCTGCGTGCCTCGCACGTGCTGGACTTGGAACATAAAGGATGATATTTTAATTATCCAGCGACCAATTTTCCCGAGCTGTCGGGTATGAGCAAGTAGCCAAGAGAGCGCTTGGTTGTCAGCCTCTAACAGAAACTCCACATTTTATAGGAACCTACGGATCTTGTCAATGCCAAAGACCACAGCCAAATACTCTAGCTATAGATGGAAGAAGCTTTCTTTTTTGGGGGAGTCAAAGTACGAGAAACAAAAGCAATGGGCTGCCGAACACTTTTGAACTTCTGGGATAACATCGACAGAGGAGGAGGCATCAGTCTGCAAGATAAACTTAGCAGTAAAATCCGGCATCCGCAGTAGTGGAGGCTGAATAATGGCCTTCTTCAAAAGCATCAAAAGACGTCTGCTGAGCTTACCCCAAAACAAACTTTGCACCCTTCTTCCTCAACTCATTCAAAGGGGCGTCAAGCTCAACATTGTGGATGAAACGACGGTAGAAGTTCATCATCCCCACAAAACGGGCCACACCCTTGACATACCGGGGAGGAGTATTTTACCCTGTGTCGGGTAGGACACAGAGTATTTACCAGATACCCTGTGTCCTAGCAGGATCGATGCAGACGCCCTGAGAGGAAACCAGATGACCTAAGAGGGAAATTTCAGTTTTTGTGAAAGTGACTTTGTCAGGATTGACGGTAAGGCCAACGCTGCGAAGGGACTTCAGAACTTCCTCCTGATGTTCTAAGTGTTCCTGGAACGTTTCGATTCAGATAATAAGATCGTCTAGGTAGTTGAAGACGTGAAATATGGAACAATCCAGAAGCCTGGTTAAAGTCTGGGCTCCCACAGATAACCCCATAGGAACACTAGTGAACTGATACCGGTTCCAGGGAACACAGAAGCTGGTGACATGCCTCAATCCTTAGCAAGTGGAATCTGATGATGGGCCTGGTTGAGATCGAAAACACTAAAGAACTTGGCCTTGCAATGCAACGAACAGTCAAATGCAGAATGCAAGTCTGGAAGGGGTACTGAGTCTACGGACGCCTTGGCGTTCAAACGCCGGTAGTCGATGACCAGCCTAGACTTCCCATTAGGTTTAGGTGCTAGGAATGCTGGACTGGCATAAGCTGAGTGGGAGGGTTCGATGACTCCCTGCTCAAGCAGATCTTTAATCAACCCTCGAAGAACTTCCATCTTGGGCGGAGCAAGTTTGTAAGAGTGTGAGCGCACCGGCAAAGTGTCAGTCAGGTTGATCTGATACTCTAGAAGGCGAGCAACCCCTAGCTTGGAAGTCAGCACATCAGGAAAGTGCGAACACAACTCCCTGATAACTTCTTCCTGTTAAGCGGAAGATGACTAACGGGGTCCACCTTAGATAGTTCCGCCTCACAATCTACCTCTCGGACTGCAGAAGCAAAAGAAGAGCAGTCACCGAGATGAACAAACACCCTGTGATTAAAACGGAAACCCCCATGCTGGTTTTGCAAGTCCAGAACCAGACCACTCTTAGCAGTGAAATCCGCTTCCAGGATAATCGGCACACTAGGTCCTTAGAAACAAGGAAGCTCCACCCCCATGAAAAGCCAGAAATTTTAAACTTAAAGCAGCATATAAGAAGAATAGGCTAAACAGAGTTCGACGCAGTCCAGCAAACAAGAGACAACTCCTCAGTGTGTTTCAACAGACCATGGTTAGAAAGATGTTGAAATAAAGCGGAGGAAATGAGATAGCGAGCCGAGCCAGAATCAAGGAGAGCTCGGAACTCGGTGTCTCCCACACAGATTTTTACATAGGGACACACTGAGGCCTTAGCCCGGTTGCCCAGAGTAGCCATGCCAGCCATCCCCCGATATAATGGGGTCAGTCCCATCCCTAAGAGGCAGCATGTAAACGAGGAGTTAGGAGAGTCGCCTGGGAGACAACCCCCTTCTCTCCACGTTTTTTGGCTCCGCGATGTGATGCAGAGCTGATCCAGGTCTCGGAAGGTCAACGGGCGGAAAGCGAAGACCAGGCGAGACCTTTCTTGGGGATTGAGGCCGTCAAGGATGACAGAAATTGTCTCCACCTCAGACATGGTTAGCCGCATCACCCGACTCACCTCCCGAATAGCCCCCACAAAAGAAGCTAGATCCTCACCATGCTGCTGAGGTATGTAAAATATATTGAAGGTGAGGCGCTCACGCAACCTAGGAATGAAAAAGTTGAGCGCCTCCCTGTGAAAATTATCAAAATTCCTCTGTCGGGCCAGCACCACCGAAAGCCTCTCAGAAAGGCTGCCCCGACAGAAGGGAATGATCAGGTGGAGAAGAGACATTTCCTCCAATCCCGGAAAGTCCCTGAGCCTGAAAATATGGCCAAAGAAAGAGAGCAGGGCCTCAGGATCCAACCCGTCGACCGAAACAGGCCCTGTAACAAAGGAGTCAACGGGTTGGGCAACTTGCGATAGGCGGTGACATGTCCTAAGGACATAGGCTCAGGGCGAACGGCAAAATTCGGGACTGGAGGCAAGCATGGTGAGGTCACTGGCTCGACAACTAACTAATACCGGTCCCAGGGATGGAGCACACGAAGGATACTGCGGAAGCAGCCTCTCCACCGTAGGCGTCGACAGGCTGGAAAGAGCTTGAGCGACCCGCTCCAACAGCCAAACCCTCCTGCAACCAAGTTCGATCGTCCACCTCAAGCTCCCCCGCCTGGTTGATGAGCCGTAACCTGACACCTAACTGGCTCACCCTAACGAGAAATTTGCTCCTATCACTCCTGGAGGGAGGATTGTTACAAAAGTCTTCAACAGCTCCCTCCCATTCCTCCAGAAGGGACCTACTACACAAAACCAGTACTCCGAGACGCTCATCCCTTCCCACCAGGCAACTGGACCACCAGCTGACAACAAGCCCCTAAGCTGCCTCCGTAACTCCACCACCACACTGGCAACCGGCACAGCCCCACGAAACTTTACCTCAAAGACTAACTCCCCATATTAATATAGCATTCATTAAAACTCATCATGACTCCACAGAAACAATAAACTACACAAAAACCAGAAATTCTAAAAAAATCAAGATTCACAAAATTCATAAAAGACTCGATTCTGTGCTACGTAACAATACCAGAAAATATCAGTAGAACAGATAGACCAAAACATATTAGTAGAACAGATATACCAGTAAAAATTAGTAGAACATGTATACCAGAACAGATCAGTAAAACAGATAGACCATAAAAGAGTTACCAGAAAATATCAGTAGAACAGACAGATCAGAACATATTAGTAGAACATATCTAACAGAACACATTATTAGAACTGATAGGCCAGAACAAATTAGTAGAACAGATAGACTATAACAGGCATACCAGAAAATATCAGTAGAACAAATATACCAGAACAGATTAGTAGAACATAACAGATAAACCAGAAAATATTAGTAGAACAGATAGACCAGAACATATTAGTATAACAGATACACCAGAACAGATTAGTAGAACAGATACACCAGAACAGATTAGTAAAACAGATACATATTAAAAGAACTGATAGACCAAACGGATTAGTAGAACAGACATACCAGAAAATATCAGTAGAACAGATAGACCAGAACATATTAGTAGAACAGATATAACAGAACAGATTAGTAGAACAAATAGACCAGAACAGATTAGTAAAACATATATACCAGTACATATTAGTAAAACATATATACCAGCACAGATCAGTAGAACAGGACATGATAGTAGAACAGAAACCCCAGAATATATTAGTTAGTTTAATCGTTTAATGTCATCGTCGTCGAATAAGGCGAGAGAAAGCCAATTCGTCCAACACGATTATCGCCGCCATTGTTCATGCAAGTCCTCTTGATCGTCCACTAACATTGCTGATGCTGAGGACCAAGGGCGTGCCACCACAAACCCATCGAACATTTAATCATATGTAACGAATAAATATTTAACAGAAAAAGACAGTAACAACAATTCATCAAGAATATTGTCTTCCTATCAATAATTACTTGAAATTATTTTGATTGTTTCAAAATATTATTCAATAACTTTCAATATTATTTGATTGTTTATAGATGATCAATTTCCCAAATCTTAATTCGAACTAAATTTTGAATCAATTTAACTAACAACAAGATACATTTGCAACAAATAGTACACGTAGTAAACAAATACTAAATTTAGTTCACGTTGAAGGTAAACGTCGACTTGTCGTAACCTCTTGCTTCTCGATTGCGACAGGTCATTTACAATTCGCCTGACCTAATTTGTAACAAAAGATAACAAAAGACGTGAATTATTGCTAAGGAATTCAATCTAGAACTAGACGAGAATTAATTTACTGCCATTTGTTAGTGTAATTGTCTCCTGTTCTTTGTGGCCTACTTCGGGCTGTTTGCGCACTGTCAACAAAGTAACATTAACTGTACAACTTAGCTGTCACTCAACCTGAGACACTTTCCGAGAAGCTAGCTAAATGAAAAATACTGAGAACTTCAATGGAAAAACATCTAAACATTGGCTTGCATGCTTAGATTATATAAAATATTGTAACTAGCTGTACCCGCCCGCTTCGCCAGTTATAATATTGAGTATAATATGTGCAGCAAGCGAGTATAAATTTCAGTTTACACTGTGTTTTTTTACTATTTTAAAAGTTTAGCCTACCATAATTTTATTCATTTGTTTTTATTTAACAGTTGTTAATCAAACAAATCAATAAATTAATATAGTTCCATAAGAATACAGTTGGCCCAGCCTACATAAAGGTGGGCATGATCTTGAGAAGAGGGTAATAAAAGCGGGACGTTGTGGGGGTACTTTTCTAAAAACGTTATACTAACCAGGTGATTACAAACGAGAAAAAAATAGTTACCCGGTACCGGTGTAATTTAAATGTACCGGTAACTAATCATTTTCTATTAATTTAATTTGTTAATATAACCTCTCTTATTATTTAATTACATATGCAGTAATTATATAGGTGGTAGGTTCCATGCTCGGTTCTTTTAATACCGACACGGCGTCCGGTCAATGGTTGTCATCAATATAGACACTACTAGAGAAGTCTGGAGTGTCCGTGTTGAATGGTAGTCAAGGTTCGGGTGTTGTGTAGAGAAGAGAACTAAGTATCAAACTTGTCAGTTAGCTGAAAATCAGACCAACACTACGTGGTTCGGATTCCACGTAAAGATGTAGGTCCCATAGTTGCCTTGGCTATTGGGCTATTAATAAATAGTTCTTTCTGAGCTAAGTCGAACTCAGATAGTAACAATGACTACACTCGTTCATCTACACTTATCACACTCATTCATGCCTCATATTCGCCCATATCTCTACGATCGGCGTCTTAGAGATGAATAATGAATAATATCACTGTTCCTGAGTCATTTCTATTTAGGACGTGAATAATATTTATTGACAGTTTACTAATAGTTATTAATATTAATATTTAAATAGTGGTAATTTAATACGCTTCTCATGTATTTAAATAATCTCAATCAAATAAACAATTAACATATGGTTTTGACATTTTAAAAATAATATGGAAAATCTTATCTTTTTGTAACATTTGTGTGAGATCATAATATTACTGACTACCTGCCCGGTTTTGCCGGTCATAATATTTATTGTGTTTGATTATTAAGGGTGTTCGATCGAAAATTAGTTTTGAACATTTTTTGAATAAAATTGTTAGTATCTATGTAAGTAATAAATGTGTTACGGGAAAAAATTCTAAAAAATATCTTTATAGAGATATGGCTGTCAAAGTGACTAATTTGTCATTTTTTGTGAATAACTCATGAACAAACTGTGTGATAACATTTTGAGAATATTGTGGACAAAAGGTACTAATCAACTTAGTATATAATAAATCTAAATAACATTTTTTAGTGTTACCAATTATTTTTCTATAAATGATATTTGTTCAAATTTTGAGTTGAAATTTGTACAGTCATCTTTGACTAAAAAAGTACATTAATAATACATATAAAACTCACTTCTAGAATTTACTATAAATGTGGGAGTTATGGCCATCTGTCGAATTTGTGGGGCAGGACAGGCTGGGGCTATGAGGGAGAGAGAGGGGAGGGATATAAATTGCTAGGTTCGTTAGTGAGTCAGGACCTTTACTACTCTTAGCAGCAGTTGCGATAAAATCTAGAACAAAATTCCTTAGAGCGCTAAACTGGGCGCCCGGACGAACACCCTTAAAGTCGAAATGTGCTGCAAGCTTTCAGTTTACACTGTATGTTTCCACTATTAATTTAGAACAGATGGTGTTATGTATACTTTACTACTGTAACCAACTATTATTTTTTATTTTAAAAGTTTAGCCTACCATAATGTTATTCAGTTTGTTTTTATTTAACAGTTTTTAATCAAATAAATCAATCAAGTAATATACCTCCATAAGAATACCATGGGATTTTTGGAACCAGTGGGACGGAGTCCTGAGGTCGGAGAAGAAAATACTTTCTTAGTGAGCCTCT
The DNA here is from genome assembly GCA_035578905.1 of Stictocephala bisonia. Taxonomy (NCBI): domain Eukaryota; kingdom Metazoa; phylum Arthropoda; class Insecta; order Hemiptera; family Membracidae; genus Stictocephala; species Stictocephala bisonia. Next base: position 1,121,163 of record JAQJVL010000134.1, read on the forward strand.
AAGGGCCAAGATACTATGTAAAACATTTCAAGTCACTTGTATAGTTTAAATGAAATAGTGATGAGTGGCAAATGGCTTTTATATTTACAGATTTATGAAATATGTAAAAAATCCCAATTTTGAGGATATTTTGCTTAATTTAATGATTTCTGGAGCTGTTTTTCTGGACTTTACAGTACATTTTGAGACCTGTCTACGCTGGCTAGGTTGTTTCAAAATTGTATCCATGTTTTTTTGTGTTTTGTGTGCTTAATTATTTTGCTATGATGAATGAATAATTATTTGCTTATTCAATATGTACTACCATTGATTTTAATGGTACTACTTACCGTTTTTATAAATAAGGAATTTTATAAAACTAACATGTTATTCATTTTTAATAATAACAAAAGTTGTATTTAATATGTCTATTATCAGTTTAAACTAAACTATAATATATATATATATGCGTACATACATGTCATATATTTGAATGTCTCTATTACCATAGACCTTGTATTATACCTAGAAGGTATATGCTATTTCGTTAAGATATACAGCTGATAGATGTTCATTTTTTTCTTTAAACAATAACAGACTCAAATGAACCGGAGAACCGGAACAGATTCTGATTTTAATGGTTCCGTGTAAGGCAAAGGCATGTTAGTAAAACAAGTTGTTTATTTGTGAAGTGTCAAATTTGGTAAAAGTTATGGAGGAAATATTTCATGAAAAGGTAATAAATTTAGTTTATCACAGATTACATTTTTGAAAATAGTATATGTATATATATATCAGTTTTATTTTTTCACATTGAAGGAAAGAAATTCTAGATTTAGGAAAAGACTGCTGAACGGGTTTTGTTTCTTTTTCTAACCTAATTTTAACTGGAGGAACTTGTAGTTTCTAAATGGTTATTATTGCTTTCTTTTAGGTAACATAACATATCTAGGTTATTATCATACTTGTTTTGAATTCTGCATTGAAAAACTGTTTCCAGATATTTTCTTACATCAGTCTTTAATAATTATTATAGCCTAGACCTACTTTTCCTTTTAGTGGATTATATTTGGGAAAGTTAAACTATTGTATCAGATTTTGACATACATTTTCAGTACTAAGAATATCAGTTGGTATTTACATACTCTTAACTTCTTAATAGTTAATTCTTTCTTAAATTTTCTTCAGTAGACTAATCCTTAAAATTAAATGGCCCTTTACTTACAATAACCATACCTAAGGTGACCGTCCGTCTTGCTTTAGACTGGACAGTCCTGCTTTGTAGGGTGTCCCTGTGTTTACTTGGGGGATGCCGTTATGTCCCACTTTGAGAGCATTTAGTGAAACTATATATATCTTACCTCCAATCATTCGGATCAATAATTAAAGTGTAAGTAAACAATAGCTAGTATTACATCCTATATGCTTATTCTACATGCTACACTATGCTATCCTACATGCTCTATGCTATATTTTAATTTAAGGATAACAATATTATCTATATAAAATTTTATGTTGATTACCGGTATCTACTTTTTTTGTTTAATTATGCCAATTTTCATGTATATTTGAAGTACTGGTAGAGTGTAAAATGCTATTTTCAAGTATTATGTTCTGGCAATATTTTATAATATGATATTTGTTGGCCATCATAAACCTCTCACCTTACCCCCATTATTGCATCCAGTTTTGAGGGTATGTAGGATATGGTTACATTAACCATACCCATAATGGTTTACTTAGGATAGTCTTAAACAGGCATTGCCTTAGGAGGTCCTAGTATTTTCTTGAAATATGTAATTTATGAAAGGTTTTGTTCTAGTAGTATAAGATTTATTTTGTTAACAGAGAATTAAGAAGAAGCCTTTTTATGTTTAAATGTAATTATATGTATTTTATGTATATATTTCGAGAAAATAAATATATTCTTATTCTTGGATTTTGTCTTTAAGTTTCAGTGTTCAGTAAAAGTACCTGATTTAATGATTAAAAATATTTTATATGATCCTTGATTATATACACCTACAATAGATAAACCATCTAATAGGAATATTTGTGGCAGTAATTTTGTTAGTTAGTGTGGCCCACAACCACAGCTGTTTTAAACTGCATTACATTTACATGGAGCTACACTAGCGCTCCACAATGGACCACAAAAACAGCTGATATTTTGAGACTCAAAATTTAACATTGAATGGGAAATCTATTTGTGTATAAAATCAATGATATGATTCAAAGAAATAAAACTTGCTTAGTTTACCACTTAATACCAGTGCTAATTGTTCCATTGTTCAGATAGCCTATTTTAGTTGTCTGACGTAAAGTAGGCCTAAGTTTGTGCTTATTGAATGCTTGTGAGATTTGGATATTGATGCATTTTCTACATGCTTTGTAAGTCTTCACATTTTTATCCAAGATGGGGAGGTGGGATCAGGCCTGTATCAGGTATGAAACTAAATTAGGGGATACAATGCCATCTTTGATCTTTTCCTCATTTAGCTTACCTTATACACGATTGAACTGTGTTTTATTTTAAATTATAAATATGTTGTAATTTAAACTGTACTATGTAACAAATCTTTACAGATTCAACAAATGTGTTATGTTGTGACAACAAAACTGTGATTATACCAATTTAAATGTTATCAGCAAGAGGGGTCCTTGTGTGCTCAACACTGCCTGAATGCTCTTCTCCAAGGCTCCTACTTTACTGCAGTGGACCTGGCGGCTCTAGCACAAGAGTTGGACGAAGCTGAACGAGTCAGAATGGCAGAGAGTGGCGTGGACAGTGAGGATTACAGACGGTTTTTAGAGGTAGACCCTAAAACATTTGAAATTTCCTTGTTCATTTTTACTTTTTCATAAAAAATACAAGTACTTTTTTCTGGGCAGCCAGAATTTTAAATGTAGTCATTTATCTATTGTAATCAATTTAGGATAAATATCAATAAACAAATTTTATTATTGATTATGTGATTTTCCTCCATGTTGACGGTTTCAGGATTTATGTATGTATAAAATAAAATTAGGCCTAAAAGTATCTTATTTATTTTTGTTTTTTTAAACTTCACTCTTAGCCTGCAGGCCTGTGCGAACTTTATTAAACGAGTGAAATACTAACTGATAGCTCTGTTGAGGATTCAAACATTTGACTATGCCCTCCGTAGGCCTCAGGCTCAGCCACTGAGCCACTATGATGGCTAAGTATTAATGTTCTTCCCCATTCCACCAAAATAGTTTTGCCTTTCTTAACTTTGAAGTCCTTTAAAAACAACAGAACGTGGTTTCTCTTTTAAAAGTCTTTGTGTTGATTTAGTTTAATGGTAGAATGGTAGTAGTTTTATGGATTTGTTGTAATATTTGGAAGTCTTCTGAGGCAAGCTATACATATTTGATCTTATAAGCTTAGCTAAAAGTCAGACCCATACTAAGTGGTTTGGATAAATCTGTAGGTCCCTTAGTTGCCCTGGCTATTGGGCTATTAGTAAATGGCCCTTTCTGGTGAACAGTCAAACTCAATTTGTAACCAGATACACAGGCCATGCACACTCATTTAATCATTCATATTCGCCTAAAAATACGCACAGAGTTGTTTCAGCATCTCATATCTAAGACTAAGGCTTACATGGTTCTTGTAAGCCATGTAAATATCACCCATCTTGACACACATAATTAATTTGAGTTTTATTTCAGGCGTTTTTCCCGACACATTAAAGACCAGCGTGGTAGTTCCTATACTTAAAAAAGGGTTCAATTCGATTAAATTAGAAAATTTAAGACCTATCAGCTTGTTAACAGTTTTTTCTAAAATATTTGAAAGGTTAATGAATGTAAGACTTACTGCATATTTGAATAACATAGGTTTTTTCAATGGCAATCAGTACGGTTTCAGAAGAGGAAAATCTACCGAAGATGCGCTTCTAAATATTTCTAATATGATTTACGAAAGTTTAAATTCAGGGAATAAATCAACAGGACTGTTTATTGACTTTAAATCTGCCTTCGATATAGTAAACCACGAGATTTTGCTACACAAGATGGAGTTGTTAGGAGTGAGAGGACCTGCTCTTAGCTGGTTTCGCAGTTTCCTCTTGGGCCGTGAACAGCGGGTGCGGATTGGCGAGTCTCTGGGCGGACCGCTCCCAGTCAGGGCTGGTGTGCCTGAGGGCTCCATCATATCTGCCACCCTGTTTTTGATATTCATAAACGATCTCTTAGAAATGAGCCTAAATGGCATGCCAAATGCGTTTGCTGATGACGTAGCATTTTTTTACTCTCACAAAAGTATAAAGACTTTGTTCAATTACATACAAGAAGATTTGCGAACTCTAAGAAGGTGGTGTCATTTAAATAAAATGCAATTAAATGTCAAAAAAACTCAATATGTCAATTTTGATTTCAAAGATTTTAATTTTGAAAAAGAAATGAAATATCACATTTTAAATTGTAATGAAATTAACTGCAACTGTAAAACAATCAGTAAAGTCTCACACTTCAAATATCTTGGGGTAATTTTGGACAGTAAACTAACTTGGGGTAAACACATAACAACTCTACAAACTAAACTTAAATCTTCAATTATGAAATTTTATTTTTTACGAAATTTTTGTTCCAAAGATTTATTAAGAAGTTTATATTTTGCATTAATTGACTCCAGATTACAATATGGATTAGTATGCTGGGGCGGGACATTTAAATACCTAATTGAAAAGATAAGCGTTACTCAAAACTACTTTTTAAGAATAATTTCAATAAAAAATAGAAGGGATAGCTCCTTCCCTATTTTTTATGAGTTAAGAATCTTGCCCCTGCAGCATCTTTTTGTGTTCAAAGTTTTAAGACTGTTTTATTCAAGATGTGGTAACCACGGAACAATTGATTTGATATACGCTACAAGAAATATTTACCGTAGAATTTTCAGAATACCTAAAGTTAACAAATCAATTTTTAAACACTTTTTTTGTTATCTCGGACCACATATGTTTAATAAGTTGCCTTTAGAAATAAAAAGTCTAAGCAATATTAGCATTTTTTGTAGCAGATTAAAAATATGGTTGTTTATTCAACAGAAATTGATTTTTTTTAAATTGTAGTCTCCCTGGTCTATATGTACAGTTAGTAAATGAGAAAATATTTTTCCTTTTCTCAATTGTGTAGTATTTCTAAAAAATGTATCCTTAGTAAATGTTTTAATGAATTTATTTATTTGTATATGTATTGTGCAGTGAAAATTAGTCAGCTGTGTCTGACAGACGTCACAGAGAGCCGGCTCAGGTGTTTTATAATTTTGAACTCTGGACTCTAGCTGATAAAATGTTTGTATTTTCGTTATCACTGGCCACACTACTTGAATCAGTGGTCGGGTAATTCCCAAGTACTGTGTAACCTTGTAATATTTCTAGATATTGTTTGGTGGAATAAATCATTGATTCATCTTATAGTAGTAAAAGATTCTACAACTTATTGTTCTTAATATTATTCTTGCTGTATTTATGAATTTAGTATACTATATTGTTCATTTTTTTATTCAAGCAAGTAATATATTTCATGTAACAGCAGTCACAAACTGATTTCAACTAAATGTGTCATTAATTAACAGCATGTCAGCACAATAACAGATATAATAATTTTAGGTTTTGAGTTTAAAAAGATGAACCTTTTATAAATTAAGAAAGAAATGAGTTTAAAATACAGGAAAATATAAACACTTGTATTTATAATGGTTTAGTTTGTTGTCATGTATGGATGAGATGATTCAATTGTGATTGTGTTGTTCCAGCAACCATCAGGAAACATGGATGACAGTGGGTACTTCTCAGTTCAGGTGATCAGTAGTGCACTGGAACTGTGGGGCTTGGAATTGGTGCCTTACAACAGCACAGAGCCGAGAGCCATAGCAGCACAAACCAATCCTGCGTGCGTTGTAAATATAAATATACCAAGAACGTCTCTTGACATTAGTGTGTCTATAAATCTACACAGACCTATAAATCACACACATTAAATATCCATAAACCAAAATTACTGAAACTGATCTATAAGAATTATTGAAATGTGTTAATAGAATTGTACTTTATACTATAAAATTAAGAAATACTAAAACCACTAGGAATTATTTCAAATTAAATGAAATGTTTTAAATACCTTGGTAATTAAGGTTTGTCTTAGTTCTTAACTATCACTGTTTAGAAGACAAGACATTCTTCTATGTTGATATATTTGTGTTGTTCTCTATCAAAATGTTACATGCAACGATAATGTCACTTACAAAAACAGATATATAGTTGACTCTTGATAATCCAACAGATATGGGACCCTGAGACCGTCTCAGATTGCTTCATACAATACAGTACTCTATTAAACACAACTGTATTGTATTCAGAATCATTTAATTGACCTTAATATGCATAAAATAAACACAATACAAAGCAAGGAACATTGATTTATTACTCTACAAATACTAAATGGGTACATAACATTATTTTACTGAACACATAGTACAGTACTGCAGATAATAATTATATACAATATTATAGATTTTAAACTTCAGAATGAAATTGATTGACAAAATACTGTAAAATTATAAACATGACATAAAGTTATAAACATGAACATGAGTGACAAAATACAGTACCATTAAAATTTAAAGTATTTACTGCATTTAAACATAATTCAGTGTACCGTACCGTAAAATATAAACAAACATATACTGTATTGTAAATGATGTTGAGTAACAACATGCCTTAAAAATAAACAGGGAAAACATTATAAACACTACACAAAATATGTTTGGTGCATACATGTTTACTGTGCGAAGAATTATTTTAATTTCTTCTGTCTTTTCTCCAAACAGTTAGTCATCGTTTGTTCTTGTATTTGTTTAAAATGACAATTTTTAAAAAGTGATATCCAGTTTATTTGCACCACCAAATTAGTGTGTTAGCTACTGACACCGCCTCTTCAGAGTTTACAATAGATGTTTTTTCTTCTGCTGTTGCAAGTGCTTCCTCTGCCAAGGTGTCATCAGATTCTTATGATGCACCTAACTCCATGATTATTTCCTGGTTAGCATCAAGATCGTCATCTAAAACCCAAGTTTTTAGTTCATCCACTGATTCCAATTCAAGATTGTCATAAAGCTTAAGGTCATTTTCCAAAATTGGCCTGGCATCATTTTCAGAGTCATCTTTACTATTGTTTTTTTTTTTTAGGAATAGTGGGTTTCAGTGATTTTTATCAAAATTACAGATTTTATTTACTTCCAGGCAAACGTAGCATTAGTAATTGCTTCCTTGATATTGAAACTTTTCAAAATTGTACTATGTCACTATTAGGCTGACTCACAATGTCCATAAGGAGTCGCTTTTTATAGTGATTTGAAAGTTTTGACGACATTCTGATCCATGGGCTGGATCAAAGCCATAGTATTTTTCGGAAAGTACGTCCGTCCTTAAGATATCCGTCAGCAGTTTTAATTTTTAAATCGCTTGCATCTAGATGGGCTGTAGCACCTCCAATAAAAAGAGCTTACACAGGCGACTACTTTTTTTAGCTCGCTTTTAACTTTTGGAATGAAGCTCTTTTTGTATGAATCTAAACAAATGTTGTTTGTTACTCAGGCACAGCTTTGATTCATTTATGTTACTGGAATTGTATCCATGTTCACATTCTTTAATGCCCATGGGTTTTTAGACTTGCCCACAACTAACAGTTTTAAAACATGTGTCCCAGGTGAATTTGCACATATGGTACCATGAGATATGTGCAATGCTCATGAGATGCTCTTTTCTTTCATAAAAACTGTCTGCTTGCAAAACGAAAATCTTTGTAGAAAGCTGCCTCCAGTTTAGCCAAGTTTCGTTGGCGTTGTAAAGTTGCCGAGGAGTTAGGCCTAGTTCAGTTATTTTTTTTCCGAATTCACTGACAAAGCAGACCCAACGATCTGACCTTGGCTACTAGGCGCATTGCATTACCAATCCTGTTGTACTATTAAATGTTGGATTATCGAGCGCCAAAACTTAAAATTAATCCAAATGATTTTTCTTTTTATAATGATCAATTAAATTAATTATTTCAATAATAGGCAAATCTGTTGCATGTGGAAATGTACCATACTCTGTGATATTGTAATTAATTATATAATTATGTTTAGATTGTAAATAAATTATTTATATTTCAGTTAAAATTTCCTGTTGCATTATCCTCATTGAGATGAAAAATGACTTTATTGTACACACAATTGGTGAGGTTAGGAATAAAAAGTCCTCTCTTACACCTAACTATAAGATATATTTTTGTAATAACAGGGTGATCAGTGCTTTTTACATAGAATATAGTTATTGCATAAGGTATGGTTTGAAATTAAGTAAGATGAAAATCTTTTCAGGAACTCTATTATCAATAAACAACAGGGTTTTTTTCAGCACAGGGAATATATGCGTTTTGTTACTATTACATTTTTCTGGTGTGGATAAGTACTACATAAACAACATGTGAGAAACATTAAAACCCTACACTATAACACCATTTGGAGGAGTATCGGAGAAAATCATCTTTTGTTATGTTCTTTACTATTAATCTGGTACTTTGAATTACTGTTAGTATATTTCATTTGCAAAGATGTTTCTTAGCAGAGAATATAAGTAGGATTCTATAACATACACCTATTAATATTCATAAACCTTATTTCATATACCTATTAATATTCACTCTTTATTGTTGTGTCAATAATACATTTTGTCCGATCAAAAAGTGATGTTACTCAATTAACATACAATTTTAGGTTAGGTTAAAGGACACTAGGCCAGGAATTAGTATATATTGGAGAGATAGGACATCAGCAAACTTACCTTAGAAGACAAGTTCACTGACACCAGAGTAGTAGTAACATACACAAAAGAATCACACAAATTTTTAATGCCACTGGCACTTTCTTCAGGTGAGTAGAAAGTGTCTCTCTCTCTCTCTCTACTCACCTGAGAAAAGTGCCAGTGACACTGAAAATTCGTGTGATTATGTGATTCTTTTGTGTATGTTACTACTACTCTGGTTTTAGTGAACTTGTATTCTAAGGTAAGTTTGCTGATGTCCTATCTCTCCAATATATCAATTAACAAACAAAAATATGGTCAGCCACTGACATCCTTAAGACGAATTGAAAGAAAGGGGAATTTCATTCATATTGTAGGTAAATAAATAAATCTAGAAATGCTAGTTCAAGCACCAAACAATATATTTGAATTAATTGCAAAGCATATGTTCTGTTATTGGTTAATAGACTATTAAAAGTTTAAATTTTGTGAATGGTGAAATTAGCCGTAATATGTGGAAAGGAATTAAAATTTATTGAAGAATGACGTTACTGAGATAAAGAATTGCTTCTTATATTTAACCTAAAAACCAATGGTTTTAACGTTACTTCCAAACTACTGGAGAAACCAAACCGGATCAGCTGGTTCGAGAGTCAGAACCTTAGCTATTGCTACTCAGGATATACGAGGTGTGGCTAGAAAAAAACTGGACTGTGACTGAAAATAAAATTTACTTACAATTTGATGTTATCTCCTTTGATGTACTACCCTCCTCATTCTCTACACTGCTCCATGCGAGTTTTCCACTGGGTTTAGCACTGCTGGAGATCATTTTCTATAAGCCCGTTCATGACTTCCGTTGCTTTTTCTTTTACTGCTTCAACAGCCTCAAATCTCGTTCCTTTCAATGCTGACTTGACTTTAGGAAACAAAAAAAGTCACAGGAGGCCAAGTCATATGAGTATGGTGGATGGTGAAACACGGAAATGTTGTGGTTTGCAAAAAACGTCTTCACTGACAAAGCGTTGTGAGCCGGAGCATTGTCCTGGTGGACGATCCATGACTTGTTTTCCCACAAATCATTCTGCTTTCTCCATACTCACTCACGTAGGATAGTCAGGACGCTAATGTAGTAATTTTGGTTGACTGTTTGTCCCTCTTGTACCCAATCAAGGTGCACAATGCCTTTGATATATAAAAACACTATCATCTTGGCCTTGAATGTTAATGTTGTCATTCGTACTTTTTTTTTGCCATGGAGAAGCAGGGAATTCGACATTAAAGCACTTGTCGTAAACATTAAAAATGTTTCACTTGCAGATTTCCCAAGTTTTTAAAGAAATTTAATGTTTAAACGCTGTTCTTTCTGGACACTCACAATTTTTCCAACGCAGAGACAAAAGGTCATAGGTTTATAACTGATGCTACAGGCGTACGACCAGCCATACGATATTCAGCCTTATTACATTCGTTCTGTGGCTACGGCAATACTAATCCGGTTTCCTTCTAGCCAAACCTCGTATGTTATATTATGCCTTAAACCAAGTAAAGTTAAACCTTACAATTTCCTAAGTAAAGTAAATCCCTTAAACCTTATAAATTCATGGTGTGCAGGGAGATGGATGCCTTCATCTGTAACTACCGTGACCACTGGTTCACCATCCGCTGCCTAGGCAACCAGTGGTTCAACCTGAATTCCCTGCTGACAGGACCAGAATTGGTTTCCAACACTTACCTGGCTATGTTCCTGGCCCAGCTGCAGCAGGAGGGTATGTACAGAGTTTATATTTATTGGAAACTCCTTGTATTTAATGAATACAAATTGTATTATAACTAAGCCAATGCAATATAAGTAATGATCAATTCTAGAGACCAATCCATACAGTTCTTATCGGTCAGCCGATGTGTACACAACGTTGCTTATAGCTCTGTGAATTCGTGTCTCATTACCGTGATTTTACTTGCCACCCGGCGTGTCCTAATGTCATTCTCACATAATCTTATTTAGCTAATTTCTTTACAAATTCCAAAGTGATAAAATTAATTTTGTAGATTTTCTTTTTAAGTGATGGCTGAAAAGTGTGTCAAGTGTGATACGGAGGTGGCTTCCGCCAAGGACGGTTATAAGTCCTTGAGTAATATGTGCTCTGATTCTGACATAGTCTGTCATACTCAGTGTGTGGATTTTGTGACCCGTAGTAAAAAGTGGAAGTGTGAGGGATGTGCTACGGAATGTACTTTGAACAGTAACAAAACGAGTGATGCGGGTTCTTCCAACGTAAACATTCTCGAGGCTATCAATGCTTTCCGAAAGAAAAATAATGAGAGATGAGATGCCAACTCTGAATCCTTGTGCGAGGTGAAGGCTGATGTCAGCATAATTAAGTCTGGCATTAGTTGCTTGAATAAACAGTTAGTAGATCTTAAAGTTACTTGTGACAAAAATAGCAAGGCTATTACAGTTCTGCAGTTTGAAAACAAGGGGCTAAATGAAGAGCTGGTGAAAATGAATCAACAGGTTTTCTACATTGAACATACCCAAAAAAGCAATATTCTTATTTCTGGAGTGCCTATCACAAGTCACAAGGATGTGTTCTATATTCTTGAGAGCATCGCTAAAGCAATGAACATCACCTTTAGTGTGTTTGGGGTCTCAGCAGCACACCGACTCCAAGGCAGAAGAGGGGACTCTCGTCCACCGTCCATTGTGGTGTGCTTACTTCTAGAAAGAACAAAGCAGATTGGCTGTCTGTAAGAAGACGAAAGAGATCTTTCTCAGCACGAGCACCACTCCTTTCCTGACACTTCTTAAATGAACACTAAATAGGTCAATTTTCAATGGAGCACTTGTCAAACAGAAGAAGCTGTCAAACGTTTGAACATCTGAATGCAGAGTGATGACAAAAATCTGCTGATCATAGGCCCATCCGGATCAGAGATCTTACCCAAATTGCTGAGATTGCTGCAAGTCCAGATCACCGCTCCAAGTCACCGCTGTCACCACAATAAGACCCATTTTTACAACTTGAAGCTGGTTGTCTTAAGTCTTCATTAATTTATAATTTTTTCTGCCTAAAATAAATACATAGATATAACGTTCTCTATTTTTTGTTTTGTTTATAGTACCGTTTCTTGTATTATTTTTCTGGTTCTTAATAGATAATCTAAATTCGCTACTAAATTTATGTCCATTAAAAATTCTCTAACAATTTTACCCTCTCAGATTATAAATTTGTTGTTCTTGTTTAACTATAATAGTTGAATGTGCGCATACAGTAGATAGATGTCCAGTTAAAATACAGTAGATAGATGTCCAGTTAAAATACAGTAGATAGATGTCCAGTTAAAATACAGTAGATAGATGTCCAGTTAAAATACAGTAGATAGATGTCCAGTTAAAATACAGTAGATAGATGTCCAGTTAAAATACAGTAGATAGATGTCCAGTTAAAATACAGTAGATAGATGTCCAGTTAAAATACAGTAGATAGATGTCCAGTTAAAATACAGTAGATAGATGTCCAGTTAAAATACAGTAGATAGATGTCCAGTTAAAATACAGTAGATAGATGTCCAGTTAAAATACAGTAGATAGATGTCCAGTTAAAATACAGTAGATAGATGTCCAGTTAAAATACAGTAGATAGATGTCCAGTTAAAATACAGTAGATAGATGTCCAGTTAAAATACAGTAGATAGATGTCCAGTTAAAATACAGTAGATAGATGTCCAGTTAAAATACAGTAGATAGATGTCCAGTTAAAATACAGTAGATAGATGTCCAGTTAAAATACAGTAGATAGATGTCCAGTTAAAATACAGTAGATAGATGTCCAGTTAAAATACAGTAGATAGATGTCCAGTTAAAATACAGTAGATAGTTGTCAGGAAAGGAACAGCTGAATAATAACTTTGATCTTTTCATTACTTACGAGAGTTCAATTCAAGTTATACTCTTAATTAATGATACTTAAGCTTTATATGCAATACTTAAATTTAATCCATTTTTATTGTACTCATTATTTTTATTATTACTTTAATTCAGAATAAAACATTTTCCTTTATCACTCTGAAGAATTTAGAATGAGTTCACTATTAATAGTTTGTTTATTATTGAGCACGCTTTAACTTGGTTTTTATAAATATTTTTAATAGATCACACCATACAATAGAGAATACCTAATGGTTTTATAATAATTAAAGTATACAATAGATAAAGTCTCATTAAAATAGTATGTACGTAAAAGAAGTTTTCAATCACTATTTTAATACAGAATAAAAGATTTTAGTTAGGTATCTTAGATTAATACTAAAATAAGTTTGTTATTGGTTTCACATCTTTCATTTAGTCATTATTACTGTATATTTTTGTATGATTTTTCTGTTTTTTCCCCTTTTCTTTCTTTGAAATTGTTTTAAATGTAAGTAAGCCATTCATTACATTCATTGGCAGACACGTCAGTTGTTGGTTGTGTGTAGTTCTTAATACCAGAGACTATTGTTTTAAATAAAAATCATCACCTTTTCTCTTTAGTGTTTGAAGTGAATGTAAGAGATTTAATCTGTTTGGAGGAGCGAATGAATACTACTATTACTAAACCTAACATTACTTTCACTTAAATTATATTCCTATTGAAGCTAAGTTGCTCTTATTGACCTACAATTATGAAGCTGGTCCCCACCAAAGTGCCTATCCACCTCCGAGCCCACGGCAACCTGTATGTCCCGGAGCTGTGCCCCCTGATTAATTTTAGACAGAGGGAATCCTTCTCTTACAATAGCCACCCTCAGACCAACCTCTGGCATAGGAAGCTTTCGGGCGCTTCTCTTCTTTTACGGATTTAGAAGTGGTTCCCTGGGGCCTAGGCTTTTTCCTATGTTGAACCTGGGTCCCCCCTCCCGTAGGGGAGGCTTTTAAGCCTGGTTGTTCCGACGAATCGTCCCCATCACGCTTAGTGCCGGTTTTCCGGGCCACAGCTGGGTTCCCTAACGTGCACTGTAGGTTACCCCTAGCGCCCATCTGGTTCCCCGTTGCCTCCGGCCTCTTGCCCGAAGGATCTGCCAGTGTTTCAGGTCCAGGTTTCCTGGGTCACTGACGTCCCCTCCCCCTTCTCCCCCAGATTCAGTGAGTCCACGTATTTCTGCAGGGCTTGCACCTCTAGGGAGGTAGGGTGTGGAGAAGATGAGAGAGACTCTTCATCCTCATCCATGTGAGCCGGAGACTCACGCACGAAGGCCTCAAAGACCTGCGTGGTCCTAATGCTGCCAGACTGGGCAGGGTCTGAAGACTCGCCGCCCTTGTCTTCCTCCACCACTGAGCTGGGCTGCTCAATCACCTCTGGCACGTTTAAGACTTTTCCTTCTTTAGTTCCACTCATTTTTTCTAAAGAGTTTATATATGTTTTGTGGGTGTGTGTCTGTGTCGATGTCTCAAGGGCCATCCATATTCCTTTTGCCACCTCCCCCCGAGCATATCCTTGCCCCCAAGGGCCCCTGTGGCCTCGGAAGTGCCCTCCTAGCCCATCTACACGGCCCCATCCAGTCACCAACTGGCAATGTAAACAGGTTCGGGATTTTCGCCAGCTGATAGGGCAGCCACCACATACTGGTGAGGCCAGGTCGGGCCCCTGTACTATCTGGCAGCCCGGTGTGCCATCCCTCAACAACTGTACCCCCAAGAGCCCTGGGGTCATGGTACCCGTAGTTTGGTGGCTCCATTCCTACTTCTAGCCCTTGAGACAATGTCATATATTTGTGTGAGTTGGGTGTGGTGTTGAGTTCAGGGTTCGCGGGGTCACTACTCCTGTCAGCTGCACACCTCAGCTGCCCCTGCGGACCTCGGTCTGGGACTGCTTATTGGGGTTGCCCCTTATAACAACACTCTAGGGCTGCTAACCTGGAGATTCAGGGTATCCGTTGACAGCTGGGGAGGATGTTTATGACATACTATGTCACGTTGCAAGAGCTATAGGAGTTGGTTACAGCCATGGCAGAATCTCCATAGCGCATAGGTTACAGCGTTTCTCTAAGAAACTCGCTCACCCGCCTATAATAGTGCAGTTCCTCTCCACAAGCGATAAGGAGTCCTGGATTCGAGCTGCGAAAATGAAGAGAGGACTCAACGCCATCCACCTATCAATTACCTTGGAACCGTCTCCAGTCTATCTTAACGTGCACCTTACAAGCGACAACAAAACACTGATGGGTCGCGCTAGGAGACTTTACACGGAGAAGAAGCTAGTGTTCGCTTCCTTCACCAACGGCAAGGTGCTGGTCAAGTGGCGTGAGGGCGATGAGGTGAAGAGTGATGGCCATGGAGCAACTCGATATCTATGATAAGTAGACAAGACTTCAAGTAAGCCTGTTTAAATATTTTATATTTCTAAAATTTCTTTCAATATGAGAAGAATAACATTTTTCTGTTTAGGTTTTATATTAATTAATTTAAATAGTTATCTTTATAGTAACATTTTCAGATCTCTTAGGCCTGAACATTTTTATTTACTTACACATTTGTAGAAACATTTCTTTTTACATTGTTTTTCAATTAAAATGTCACTATCCTTTATTATTAAAATGTCATAATCTTTTATTACTTAATTTTAAATAGATATCTTTCTAATAACTAATTATCTTTCTAATTTTCAGATCGTATATATATTTTTATGTACTTATACATTTGTACAAACATCTTCTTTTTTAATTTTTCTTCAATTAAAATTTCATAATTTTTCATTATTACAATGTTATAATCATTTATTGCGTAATTTTAAATATATATATTTATAATAACATTTTCAAGTAGTATATATTTTAATTTACTTACAAATTTGTGTAAAACAAACTTGTCTAAAATACTTAAACATCTTCTTTTTACGTTGTTTTTCAATTAAAATGTCATAATCTTTTCTTATCTAGAGTTACTTTATAAGGTAGTTTATTAATCATGTATATCTTCTAATTGATATAATATGTATATGTATATATGCACTTGCTAGGGTATGATAATGCGATTTCACTTTTAAAAGTATATCTATAAATACTCTTCACTCTCTTCTATTTCAATATTTATAAATACACTCTTTGTAATTTTAACCTACTGTTTAAAACATTGTCCTTTCATTACACATTTGATAATTTGTAAACTCACTAGTCTTTATTAATATTAGTTCTTTTTAATAGTGTAATTTGTTACACAAATATAGTGTAATTTGTTTCTCGCTGTTATAAGTTTCATTTCATAGTTTCCAGTTAAAACCTTTTATATTGATATTTCTTGTTTGTAACAGGAAAGTTTATGTGCTCTAGTAATTGATTTAAAATTTATTTGATTACATAACATTTATTTACTGTATTTAACTAGCCTAGGCAGACTGGGCAGGCTGGCTGTGCGTAGGTAATAGAGTCTGATGATAACAACACAACAGGTGGTAGCTTACAATGTTTTGACATAAATTCAGATAAAGAACTTGCAGATTTTTTAAAAGAGTATAAGCTTGAAAATATTTCATATCAATTTAAGAAGTGTTAGAAAAAACATTAATGATATAGTAGTATATTTAGAGGCGGTGGCGGTTATGCTTGATATAATTGTGTTTACTGAGTGTTGGCTGAGTGGAGGGGGTTGGAGGGAGGACATTGAGGCCTATCACCTTGTCACGACTGAGACATTTCGAAACCAGAATGACGGGGTGGTTATCTACGTTCACAGTCGGTTATCAGCTGTTACTACACAATTTGCATTTGGAGACGTCTACGGATTGAATACTGACTTTACTAATGCCAAAAATAAATTTAACTTACTAAAACTTTACAGAACGCACGATAGTGACATAAACTCGTTTTTAGAATATTTGGAACGTTACTTTAATAATATTTGTAAGGGTGTGATGTGCATATTTATGGGTGACCTAAATATAGACATACTAGACAATGATGTGTACTCTGATAGATATATGAATAGTTTATTATAAGCTGGTCTTGTGCAGAGTATTGACAGAGCGACACGGGTGGCAGACAACGATAGAGGTTCTTGCTTGGACCACATATTTATGAGTTACTGTGACTTACAGAATGTGAGGTCAGCCGTTGCACATACTGAAATCACTGACTATTACAGCACTGTACTGACTATCACTGACACTGACTATAGCCACCTCGTCACCCAACCTACTACACATCTTACTTATATAGACCTCAACGTTCTTACTGACCAACTGTCTCACTCGAACTGGGATCTCGTATTGTCCTGTCTCAAAGTTTTTTTTTTTTTTTTTTTTAAAGGAGAGGCCAACCTCCTTCTTAACCTTACTCTGCCCATTCCTAATAGACTATTGATCTGTGTGAGGAACTTAATCAGGCAGAGTAAGGGGGCAAACCAGTACGGTAGAAGGTGAATATTACTGATAAATCTTCCGGTCTAGGCCGGATTCGAACCAGCGCTAACCCAAGCTCAAAGTCCTGGTGCCTTAGACCACTCGGCCAGCACCATTTATTACACATGGTATGTGTAAACTATACACCATTTTATAGTGGTATACAAAACTATTGTACATGTATGGGTGGGCAGGTGGGCCAATACCACTGTACGTGTAAGGTGAACAGTCTTATTTCTGTTGTATATGATAGTAGTAATCATTTGCTCTCTTAAACTTTATATATTTTATAAATAAGCTTTGTTGGGAATCAAACCGGTATTTTCACATCACACCGTGATTTAGTTACGTAAAAGGTAACAAACAGCGTCAGTTCGTGCTGTCAAGTATTAACGAGAAATGGTAAATTATTTACTTTTATCTACTATAGTTTACACATGCTTCTACTATAGTTTTATCTACTATAGTTTACACCATTTTACACATGGTAATTAAACAACAACAAGTACAGTAATAATGACTCAACCGCCCACCCATACACGTACAGTGGTATTAACCCACCCACCCACCCATACACGTACAGTGGTATTGTCCCACCGGCCCACCCATAGAAGTACAGTGGTAATGACCCACCCGCCCACCCATACACGTACAGTGGTATTAACCCACCCACCCACCCATACACGTACAGTGATATTGACCCACCCGCCCACCCATACAAGTACAGTGGTAATGACCCACCCGCCCACCCATACACGTACAGTGGTATTAACCCACCCACCCACCCATACACGTACAGTGGTATTGACCCACCCGCCCACCCATACACGCACAGTGGTACTGACCCACCTACACACCCATACACGTACAGTGGTATTGACCCACTCGCCCACCCATACACGTACAGTGGTATTGTCCCACCCGCCCACCCATACACGTACAGTGGTATTAACCCACCCACCCACCCATACACGTACAGTGGTATTGACCCACCCGCCCACACATACACGCACAGTGGTACTGACCCACCTACACACCCATACACGTACAGTGGTATTGACCCACTCGCCCACCCATACACGTAAAGTGGTATTGTCCCACCCGCCCAACCATACACGTACAGTGGTATTGTCCCACCCACCCACCCATACACGTACAGTGGTATTGACCCACTCGCCTCCCACCCACCCACCCATACACGTACAGTGGTATTGACCCACTCGCCCACCTATACACGTACAGAGGTATTGACCCACTCGCCCACCTATACACGTACAGAGGTATTGACCCACCCATACACGTACAGTGGTATTGACCCACCAGCCCACCCATACACGTACAGTGGTATTGATTAAATTAAACTGTACGTGTATGGGCGTGTGGGTGGGCCAATTAAATTGTACGTGTATGGGTGGCGGGTGGGCCAATTAAACTGTACGTGTATGGGTGGGCGGGTGGGCCAATTAAACTATACGTGTATGGGCGTGCGGGTGGGTATAATGTTGACCGCTACGTATCCCGGGGGGTGGTTCACAAGGAGTCAAAAAAAAGTTTAAATAAGAGCATAAGTCGAGTTGCATATCAAATTAAGTTCTTTATTAGTAGAATACAATGCCGCAAACCCGACCTAAAATAGTATAATCTAGCCAAAATGGCAGGTGATTGAAGTTTCAAAACATTGGTAAAAAATTTTTTTAAGAGAACAATATTGAAAGTTGTTGATTGTACATTGTGTTTAGATTTGGAATGACAACTGTGAAGGTTTTTGTTTGTAACACTGTGCCTGTACGGTGGGTCAGTAACACTATGCCTGTATGTGTGGGCGGGTGGGTCAGTAACACTGTGCTTGTATGGGTGGGTGGTTGGGTTAGTAACACCGTGCTTGTAAGAGTGGGTGGTTTATTAGTAACACCGTGCCTGTATGGGTGGGCGGGTGGGTCAGTAACACTGTGCCTGTATGTGTGGGCGGGTGGGTCAGTAACATTGTGCCTGTACGGGTGGGCGGGTGGGTCAGTAACACTATGCCTGTATGTGTGGGTCAGTAACACTGTGCTTGTATGGGTGGGTGGTTGGGTTAGTAACACCGTGCTTGTAAGAGTGGGTGGTTTATTAGTAACACCGTGCCTGTATCGGTGGGCGGGTGGGTTAGGAACAACGTGTCTGTATGGGTGGTCGGGTGGGTCAGTAACACCATGCTTGTACGGGTGACAGGGTGGGTTCTGTAACATCGTGCTTGTATTCAAGTACAAAAAATCTAAGAAATTACTGGTTTTATCAAAAACAATCAAGATACAAAACACATTTCAGGCACCATATTAGTAATTAGTAATATGTCAGTGAATAGTTTATCAGAATTGTTCAAAGTTGTTGAAACTGAGAAAGGTGGATGGATGGTTAGTAATGATATGACAGTGAATTGTTTATCAGGATTGTTCAAATTTGTTTTTATAGTGTAAATGATTTTATAAATAACGCATGGTGATTATACAGAAAATAACTTAATTTCTTGTAAAGTTTACTAAGTTACGTGACCAGTAAACAACAACAACAAATTGCCCATTTAATGCTAGTACCGATCATTTTTTTTTCTATTATCAAAGGCGCTTTGGAGAGATCAACTACATTAATAAATGAGAACAATTCCAGATTAAAAAAATTAAAACCATGGATTATGATTGATTTAATACAGGCATTCGTTATAGAGATAAGTTAAGTAAATCAGTAAAACAACAACCCTTCAATATAAATTTAAAAGAGCGATTTTATGCTTTTAGACAGTTTTTATCTAATTTTCTTAAACAAGCAAAACGTGATTATTACAGAACTAAAATTACAAATTCAGGAAAAAACACTAATATATTCTGTGGAGTTATAAATAAATTGGCAGGGAGAGTAAAACACAAATTTCCTATTCAGAAATATATGTCAAGCTCAATACCTGTCAATGAAGATGGGTTTAGGCAGGCTGCTCACGACTTTAATATGTATTTCTCTGCAGTAGACCAAAATCTTGCGAATGCTATTAATGAAGGAGGGGACCCTGTGGTGAGAGACTCTGACTACAGTTTTAATTCTAACTTTACACTTAACAAGACATAGTACGATATGTGTCTAGTTTGAGAGGAGGGTCCTGCTCCGGGACACGATGGCTTCCTTGCTAAAGCCCTCAAAGAAAATATACATACATTAATTACACCCCTTCAACATATTATAAATTTAAGCATTTTATGTCCTGTATATTTCCTGATAACTTCAAAATAGCAAAAGTCGTCCCTCTACATAAATCTAATACAATAACAGACAAAAGTAATTTTCGTCGAATTAGCCTCCTCCTCCTCCTCAGTGTTTTCTCCAAAATTCTAGAGAAAATAGTAAACGACCAATTGACTGATTATTTAGATAATAACAACATTTTATGTAATTGCTAATTTGGTTTTCGCAAAGACAATAATATAAATGATGCTCTGTATGAAATTCTTTAACAAATTAACCTAAGTTTTACAAAAAATAATCGATCTATGTTTATTTTTCTTGATCTTACTAAGGTTTTTGACTTGGTGGATAGAGGTAAATTACTGAAAAACTGGATTTAATTGGTGTTCGGAGTAATGCTCTGGCTTGGTTCAGGAGCTATCTTACTGAAAGACGGCAAATTATGTCAATTTGTGGGGTGAACAGTGATGCCTTGCCTATAGACTTTGGGTGGTCCAAGGAGGTACACTTGGGCCTATTCTCTTTTCAATGTATATAAACAATATTTCAAGATTAAAATTGTTCAGTAAATTATCCTTGTTTGCAGATGACACACTTATTTTTATCAAAAGTAGTAATTGGCATGATGCAAGAATTAAAGCTCTCCATGATTTAATGTTTATAAAAAAATGCCTTGATCAAAATACACTCTCCTTAAATATATCTAAAACAAAATTAATGCCCATTTCTCTTAGGGATTGTTCTGATTATACTTTACGTGACCTAACAATTCATTCATGTGGTGATTATCTAAGTTTAACATGTAATTGTGAGGCTATAGAGAGAGTAACAACTTGCAAATATTTAGGTGTAATCATTGATCACCGTGTGAGATGGGCAGAGCACATACAATACATAAAAACTAAAATTCAAAAATTTTAGACAATTGCGTCAAGTTTTAAATGACAATGAAATTAAAATTGTATATTATGCTTACATACAATCTTGTTGTCATTTGGTATTGTTGCGTGGGGAGGGGCTAACAAAGCATTCTAGAACCTTTATATGTCGTACAGAAGTCTACTTTGAAAGAAGCATTCAATAAAGCCAGTCGTTACTCTAAGGACACCTTATTCCAAGACGTATCAGTCCTTAATATCCGTCAACTCTGTATTAAACATTTTATGGTATTTATATTCAAACATTATAATTCTATATTCTCTCCAATTTTACACACTTACAGCACACGTTACTCTGCTAATGTAGGTTTTGTCACACAGACTATTAATAAATCATTTTCAACTATTACTCCGGTCTATATTGTACATACATTGCTTTTAAATCTCCAACCGAATTACCCCAATTTTAATTTATTCTCTTGTACTTCAATATCTATATTCAAAAACAGGTAACTGATTGGATCAATTTGAAAGGTTTGGAGCAGAGAATGTCATTACGAGTGTATACAGGCAAGTGTATTTGATACTCGCCACTCCCCCCCCCTGAGTGAACTTTGGCCGAGCCCGGTGCTGTATGAGTGGGCCTTTGTTTGGAGGGTCTTGTGTTGAGACTGGATGACGAGAAGCAATGACTGCAGTTATGTAGTCATTGCAAGAAGTATTCACAGGGCCATCATCCTTCATGCACTTTTTTCTCTGGCCCTTCCTAAATTGACAAACGGTCAGTGGTTACTTTTTGGATATGATTGCCACACCTCCGAGTTGCAATGTCATTGAAGTGTTAAATATTAAATTAATTAATGCTATCACTTTTCCATGTTTCAAAATTCCTATTGTTATTATATTAAAATAGATTATATTAAAAATTATATTAAAAATTAAATTAAAATTAAAAGAAGGAAAAAAATATATAATATTAAATATTATATATTTTTTCCTTCTTTTAAAATATTTGTTTACTTTCTATTCTTATTTATGTATATTTAGTTAGTATAGACATACATTTAAAATATTTTCCTCTTATATATTAATTTGCGATAAAACAATTACATTTTGGTCCTTTTTGAGTACAATACTTGCAACTAAGCCTACGCACAGGCAGTATGCCTGTAATAAAAAAAAGGAATTACTGTAAGATTTTTATTATTTTTGTTTTTATCTTAGAAAATTTGTTTGATGATTATTTGCATTATTTTTCAATGTATTTTTGTTTTATTATTATGTTGAACAATATCAATTAACTTACTGATGTATACATTTGAATGTTTGAGGAATAAATTTATTTTCATTTCATTTTTTCATTTAATTTCATATTTATTAAGTATGTCTATGTTTAAGTGAGAATTTATGTTTATAAGTTAGTTATAGTTTAATTTCTCCCACTTTCACGTCGACTGGCTACATTCGTCATGAATAAACATAATGTAGAGTTATATAACGATAATTTAATGAGTTATATTGAGACTAATGATGCTGATGCATTTGGGGATTTAGTAAATTTATGTAATAGTTTAAGCAAATCATTTTCAGTTGTCCATCAGAACATTCAGAGTTATTATAAAAACTTTGATGAGTTCTTGGTTACTTTACAAGGTCTAGATTGGAATGTTAACTGTATTGTTTTATCCGAAGTTTGGTTGAACGATGATAGTGATTTGATGTATATAGATGGATATAACATGTTTCGTTCATATAATAATCTCAATCAGTGTGACAGCATTGTTGTATATGTAGATCGATTGCTGTCAGTGTCCTGCAGTCAGCTGTGTTTGGGTGGTGTAACCACTGCCTTATCTTTTACCTTCGACTGGGAGGGTTTCTTGTGTTGCATTTTAGTGGTTTATCGGAGCCCAAACTCAAGCATTCTTCTCTATGTTGAATCATTGTACGAGTACATAATTCAGACTCTGCATGACAGGCACATTAATATTATTGTTGGCGACATTAACTGTGATTTATTAAATGTCACTCCATATACATGGGAAGATTTTCTCAGTGATGTGGGTTTCATAACTTGCATAGATAAAGTGACGCGTTTTGAAAGCAAAACTTGTATAGATCATGATTTTATTAAACTACCAAACAAATATAAAGCTACTTCACTTGTCTTACACACTTCAATTATAGACCATTTTTCTATTTGTCTAAATATTATATATGAAAAAATTACGCCAACATATAAATTTCAAAGCTGTATACTTAAAGTTGACTGGAATGGGTTAAAGGACTCAATTATGTCCCAAAATTGGGATCACGTAATGGGTATATCAGATGTTGATTTGTCGACCGATGCACTCATTGAAACTCTACAAAACATTTTTGTCTTAATTCGAAGCAAGTTAAATGCTCTGCAAAAATTCAAAACTTAACCCTGTAGGTATAGCAGGTGGTCTAATTAATTCTATACGATAAACTTAGTAAAAAGCTCTTAAAAGAACGATTCAGTCGTATCTTAAAAAATAAGTATCGGCGTTACAGAAATGTTCTCCACTCAACTATTAAACTGGCTAAATTCAATTATTACGGCAATAAAGTAAATTAAGCTTCAAACGACGCTAAACAATTTTGGTCAGTCGTGAACAAAGTAGCGGGTAGGCCTAATCGTAAGGAGCTGTTTCCGGTTGCTTCTTTTATTGAGCCTGGCGGCACTGTTACTTCTGCTAAAATCAAAGAAATATGCAGCTCTCTTAACAATTATTTCGCCTCTGTGGGATCGCAACTGGCAATTACATTACTCACTGGGCCACAGGAAGTGGATGACTCAGACTACTCCATAGATTCAATATTTGTAATGCAGCCTGTTTCACAAAACACTCTTATTGAAGTAGTGCAAAGTATCAAAGGTAGATCCTTACCAGGCTGGGATATGATCCCTTCTAGTGTTATTAAAAATAATATTAATTGTCTAGTTGAACCACTCCTACATGTAATAAATCTAAGAGTCCGTACAGGTAAATTCCAAACGCATTTAAAATTGCTAAAGTAGTTCCAATCTTTAAATCAGGTTCTAAAAGCGCCTTGTCAAACTATAAACTAATTTCACTATTAGTAACAATATCTAAAATCCTGGAGAAATGTATAAAAATCCAACTTGCTAAATATCTAGAGGAAAATGAAATTATAACAGATGTACAGTATGGATTTAGACAGAATATAAACATATCAAATACTTTGTTTGATATCACAAAGTATATTTTGACCCAGGTCAGTGCTAGGAAACTGACAGTTTTAGTCACAGTTTTTAGTTTTAGATTTAGCAAAGGCATTTTATTCTATAGATAGATCCAAATTGTTTTTAAATTAAAAGCTGTGGGAATTAGAGGCTCATCCTTAGACTGGTTTGGAGTTACTTCCAAAACCGTCTCTAGAAAGTTTCTATTGACGGGGGGGGAAGTGATTAAACTATTAGAAGTGGATTACGGTGTAGTACAGGGAAGTACTCTGGGTCCGTTGCTTTTTATAATTTACATTAATAATATTTCAAGTGAAAATATTTCTATTCGCAGACGACACTGTGGTAGTTTCTGCTGGCACTACATGGGCGGAGGTATATCAAAGCGTGACACTTGATTTAGCTAAGACAAAGAACTAGTTTGACCAAAATTTCATGACTGTAAACAGAAAAATCCAAGTATATGCAAATAATATCAAAATCTTGCAATCCCAGAGCCATTAGATCTGAAAATGCACTCATGTGGTGATCCGTATCCTACGGTCTGTAGTTGTGGTGTACTTTAGTGTGTGAACGAATATAAATATTTAGGACTAGTAATTGATAGTAAATTGTCAAGGGGTTCACATGTTCAGTATTTAACAAACGTTTTACAGAAATTTGTATATGCGTACAGTCATTGCTTCAATATGGCATACTGAGCTGGGGTGGTGCCTCGTCTTCTGTCCTGGAGCCACTAGCAGTCACACAGAGGACAATAATGAAGGCTGTTCTTGGGAGAGGGATTAGATATCCCTCAGCATTACTATTTCTGGAGATTCCAGTTTTAAATGTTAGACAGCTATTTATTACTATACATAAAAAACAATAGGTCAAATACTTTGAAATCCAACACGAGTATGCCACCAGCACCAGACATAGAACATATTTTGGCTATAGTATTGAACTTTCTAATTCGTATTACCTTGTCCAAATAATTTACATAAATCTTCCCAATCATCAAAGAAGCAGAGAGTGACAGTGTAGCCATGTATAAGTGGAAGATCAGCAAGTGGTTTTCCCAAGTCGGTTGGGAGGCGGCTGAGGAATTGTTGCGTTTGCCATATCAATAAAGGTCACTCAGTTCAGAGACTAATAATTTCTTAACTCCGAATGTTCTGAAATACTATAAGTTTGTTGTTTTTATTTAGTTTATTTTTGTGTGTGTTTGTTATTTATTTTACTTCAGATTAATTTAATTGTTTTTATGTGTACAAGATTGTTACCTTTTCTTCAACACGTTATATTAGATACTATTCATTAGCCGTAAGTATTTCACTGTTACTTTTGTTCTATCGTTACTGATTCTGCTTTCTATCTGACCCGATGGGGCTCATCCCCACGCACAGACTTATAATCTATGTGGGGAATTATTTCTGTAAAGTGGTTATTGTAATTATATCATCCTGCATGCACTTGTTTTTCTCGCCTTCCTAAATTGACATACAGTCAGTAATAACTTTTTAGATATGATTGTCGCACTTCCAAGTTGCAATGTCATTGAAGAGTTAATTATTTTATTAATTTATGCTACCACTTTTCATGTTTCAAAGTTCATATTATTATTATTATTTTTTATAAATATTATCTATTTTTTCCTTCTTTTAAATTACTTGTTTACTTTCTATTCTTATTCATGTATATTTTAGTTAGTATAGACATACATTTAAAATATTTTCCTCTTATATCATAGGATCATATTTAAATTGTCATATACTTCTCATAATTTTCACTAAAGGAATTTTGCCCACAAACATCACAACTCTGATTATAAGTTTCAGAGACATATGAAATAATCCATGAAATTTTCAATTTTCTTGTAGATTAGGAACAGTAAAAAAGTATCTGATACTTAATTCAGGAGCCAAATAAAGCCATTAATAAGTTTGTATTGTTGGACAAAACATTTGTTGATTTATTCTTAAGACGCCAATGATCAAGATATGAATTTCAAAAGAGTGAAGATAATCATTTGTAGTCATTGTTACAAACTAAGACAGACTATTCCTTAGAAAGTGTCAATTATAGCCAAATGAAACAGCCAGTGGTTATCAGCTAATCCCTCTCAAAATTTGTTATGAATCTGATTGGGATCGAACTGAGATTCCTTTTCACATTTAACTATTAGCATTGCGACTGTAACGACAATAGGATTAACTTTCTGAATTTACTTTTACAACATAATAAATAATGTTATGTTACATTTTATACTTAGAACCATGACACCTAGGTAGTGTTTTAGAAACATATATTACATAATATTTTTAATTTTTTCCTCTTAAAGTGGTATAAACCCTCTTGCAGCAGAATGGAATAAAATGTAGTGATATGAAAGATGATTGTGCGATTTTCACCGTTTAGAGCAGGGATGCTCACTACGGGGTCCTTTACACAATACTGTGTGGCTCTTACAATTTTTTAGAACTGCAATGATTTATTAAAGTGACAACCGTTTTGGTATTTTAATAAGCGAACAAAAAATGCTCAGAATGGTTTGTCTTGTTATTTGCACTAAATTAATAGCAGAGAGACAGACAAAATGCAAGCTAGAAAATATACAACAAAACTGTATACTGATCCCCTAGTTTTTGACAGGGTGTGTGGTTTTATTATTGCGCCCTGTAGATAATTTAGAGAGTAGTAATAAGGCTATTCATGCCTCTTCTACTGAGGAACCCTGCTTTAGAGGAATACTTTTACACTGTTAAGAAAAAATCACGTAGTATCGGTTCCAAATAAATGCCCAATTATTTACACTGGTCAATAATTGATTATAGGCAGCATTAAGGTTATTACATAATTTAATTTCACATATTAGATTTTTATCTTAAAAGCTTCACTGATTTTACATTTGCCTAACTAATTGAAATATTTATGTTACAATTTAAAAGTGAGACTACTAGATAAAAATAGTAGCAATTTTACTAGTGCCAACTTGGCTACTATGAAAGACTTCAAACATATATTCCAGTTTATTATTTAAAAATATGTGTTCTCTTTTTTAATTATCATGATTATAGTTAGATCTTTTATCATGTAAAGTAATATAAAAATATAACAACAAAATGGTCAACAGTGAATATATCTTTAAATTTGTTCAGGGTATTCAATATTTGTGGTGTTTGGAGAGCTTCCACCATGTTCAGCTGATGAGGCATTACTTCTACGGCCGGCAGTGCAGACACAAAAGCCCAAACTTTTGTCTGAGGTGGCCAAGTCTCAGTCTCAAGAGGATGATGCAGAACTGCAGAAAGCAATCAGGATGAGTCTTGGACAAGGTTATTTTATACAATTTTAAATTACTTTTGTGCTTAATAGCCCAGCAATGCTGGTGAGTATGGCTTTTCTGCCAGCTCATACATATTTCAAGTAAGATTATTACTCAGCAGCCTAATATTACAAATCACTCTTTCCCATCTTCCCTCTTAACTGGCAGTCAGATCCATAAATAGTGATGAAAAAAATACTTGGTTTGTTGTGCTTTTTATATCCAATTGTAAACAACGATTTAGAATAATAACAAAATATTATTTCAAACTGGCCAGTCTAAGATAGGTACCTCAAGACTTCTTATTGGGTCCATTACTGTTTATAGTTTATATTTACAACTTGGCAAATTTCTATCCCAAAAATGTCTACAGTTTCATTCTAAATGCTGATAACATAGACATTTGAAAGCCCATACACTTACTGTAAATCTACCATATACAGTCAGAAGAGTTGACTCACCCGCCCACCCATACACGTGCATTATGTTTTGTACAATTGTACAAAATAATTGTATATACTATTGTGGTCAATGTATAGCAATGTTTCTTTCAAAATGTTTGAAAAGAAACGCTGCAAACAAGACCTAAGTACCTCCTAGCTTTTGATATAACCTTTTACATATTTAAAGGAGATCAACTTGGTTTATGAGAACGCCCAGATCAGCATGCTCTCTTTTGATTTTACAGCCATTAATGTCATAAAAGAGTTTGAACAAAACTACTTTGTTTTCCTTAGGTTCAGTGTTGTGTGATTGATAAAGAGCTTACCTCACAGCAGAATCCATAACTGATTGAAGTGCCAAATGGTATCTTGTATAATGTAGATGTATTATGATTATATGCAGGTATATTTGTATTGCCCAGTTGCATTTCCATAGTTGAAACTTTTTTATATTTCATTTGTTAATATGATTTCAATTTTGTTGTTGTAATCATTAATTTTTTTTATATATCAGTATTATTCATTTCTAAGACCCCGATCATAGAGATATGGGTATGAAAGGTGAATGAGTGTGATGATTGTAGATGAACGAGTGTAATCATTGTTACTATCTGAGTTCAACAGCTCAGAAAGGACTATTTATTAATAGCCCAATAGCCAGGGCAACGATGGGACCTAAGCTTTACTTGGAATCTGAACCACGTAGTGTTCGTCTGATTTTCAGCTGACAAGTCTGACACTCGGTTCTCTTCCCTACACAATCTGAACCTTGACTATACCATCCAACATGAACACCCCAGACTTCTCTAGTAGTGTCCACATTGATGACAACCATTGAGCGGACACCATGTCTATGTCTGTATTAAGAGGACCAAGCATAGAACCTATGGCCTACAATCTCGCAAACACTTTGTCCCTAAGTAATTGCTAATAAATGATTTTAAAGTATAACCTTGATGATCCGACCTCGCTTTATCCGGCAGTCCGTGTCATCTGGTTCGGCAAGTAGATAACAATAAAAATTATTTAAAAGATAAAACTACAATTAATCGGAAGCACCTTTCAGTTTTGAAACGTGAATTTCGTACACGAGTGTTTCGGTTTCGCATATTGCAGGCGCTGTATTGGCTAGTCACCCTCTCTTGACAAGCGCCTATTACTTGTTATTGTGTAATAATGCACCTGAAGATCCGAGCTGGCAATGTTGTTTACTTTTGTTCAGTGTGGCTGGCTGGAAGAGTCCATTTCACGAGTGGGGGAAGTGGAACAGTTCATTTTAACGTATACATTCTTGGTATTGTCAGTCTGTTGTTTATTTAGTGT
Source organism: Stictocephala bisonia (assembly GCA_035578905.1). Lineage (NCBI taxonomy): Eukaryota > Metazoa > Arthropoda > Insecta > Hemiptera > Membracidae > Stictocephala > Stictocephala bisonia. Next base: position 1,150,723 of record JAQJVL010000134.1, read on the forward strand.
ACATATGTTATTGAATTTGAGTCTGAGTTAAAATTAAATTTAAGAATAAGATTAAATATTTACATAAACATTTATAATTTACATAACATTTACCTTAAAATTGTTGATAGCCTAATTAAAACACAGTTGTATTTTTAAATATCTTTCGTATTGTAAAGCAGCGTCAAAGTTGGCATCGTGATAATCATCGTTCGTTTCATTACAATTACTGCAGAGCATGTTGCGTCACATACAATTGTAGGCATTTCGCTTTCGCATGCTGTTACTAAACGTTTCTCCAATAAAACCAAGTTATTTATAACTTATGTTTTATCCGGCTTTTATCGTATCCGGCTTGATCTTCGCCACATTAGGCCGGATAACCGAGGTTGTACTGTACTTATGTTTTTATTCACTATACTTATAATGAAGGGTGTTTGTATGACTTCATTATTTCAAAATATAATTAGATTCTTTAAAAAAAATCCCTCCTGGATTATTCTATTTTAATAAGCGATTCTACTTACTTCTTTTTAGTAACTTTCAAAAACTAATTCTAATGCTTATATTTGTTCTTATTACTTAACTTCACAGAGTGTCTTACTGGTTTTTGCCCTCCACCCATACAATCCATGCATTATAATAGCCAATAAAAAGAAAAAACAAAAATGTTGGAATCCATGTGTATAAAAGTGGAATTCATTATTTTGTTTACTGAAGTTTGTAATAGAATTATTCTAAGTAAGCAAAATTAAGATTTTTTTTTCAAGTTTGGTTTTATTATTTTGTAGTTATTTCAATTTATAACACTCAAAAACAGCATGTATGATTTTGACTAACTTGTTAAGTGTTAATGTTTTGTTTTTGCTTTGTTTTTTTATGTGTTGGAAATAAAAATGGTTTGATTATGATAAGTAAAGTTAAGTGTTTAAGGTGCCTGCAATTCAACATTGCAAATTATATTACCAGTGAATATATTTATTACAGTTGATAAACATTCTAAAAATGGCTTTAATATTTTTCTTGTTTTAATCATTTCTTTATTTACTGATTGTAATGTTTGTATGTATATAGCAATCTGTATCTGGTGTGTTGTTCTGATAGAGGAGAACGGAGCAGTGCCGGACGAGGATGAGCAGATTCGACAAGCCCTTCTGCTGAGCCTACAACCCGACACCTCATCTCGCTTACCCATCAATGCTGGTACAGTTTCTTTAATATAAAACAAAATTGTATATTACCCAGACCTTCAATCATTACCAAGTAAATTTGTAATAAATTTCATATTATTACAATTGTATACATAAACAGAATGCGTCAAATTGGGAACTTCAATAATTAAACATGCACCATATATTAAATTATTTTTTATTTTAAATTCTGTACTTTTTTTTCGTGTAAAGTGTTCCCCTATTACAGTGGGTAAAACAAACAATTAGCCTACTAGTTTCACTTACCTTGAAACTTAAGTTTCACTTAACATTAAGACACTAACTCAAGAACTGCAAACTCAAATTAGTTATTCAATACCACATGTAGCTCAGAATCACCATGAATTATAAATCTAATATTTTTTATTCATTTTATTAATATGACACTCTAAATACTAACTTGAAAACAAAATTTTATTTGTATAACAAATAATTTTGCCAGGCCAAGACAATTAAGGAGACCTTCATCAAACTAGGTATACTCTTAGTATTGCCATCAACGACAATTTATTCAAATTAATAATGATCAGTTGCGTCACAGTAGGCAGTTTGCACTACTAAGTGTTAAAAATAGATGCTAAGGCTCTAAACACAGCTGCCTCACTGTATGTGTACCTAGATATCCAGCGTATGCACTTATACATCTAGCATCAGCCAGCAACTCGGAACAACAGCTTGTATTACTTGGCAAAACACTAGATAACATTAGATGCCTTGAGGGGAATGCCTGTATAAATATATGGAAAGTGAGGTAGTGATGTCTTTGTTGTCTGATCATCATGATGAGGTAGTTCATATCTTTCACATTAGCTGCCTTGAGGGCAATTCCTGTAAGTATATGGTAAGTGAGAGGTAGTGATGTCTTCGTTGTCTGATCATCATTCTGTGGTAGCTAATATCTATCACAGAATGATAGTTTTTTTACTGCTACTAGAAAAACCAGTGATGATATCATAGCTATGAGTGGAGGCTCTCCTCAGCTGTCAATCTCACCTATCTTAAATACTGGTCTTAATTTCCGAATTCTATATCTAAATATTTAAGGTCTAAAAAATAAAATCCTGACATCGGAAAGTTTCTTAACTAATTTCAATGACATTTTCTTTATTTGTCTCTCGGAACATTGGTTGAATGAAAATTGAGGCAAAGTTTTCTTTTCCCACTGGTTTTTACTGTGCATTAAACTATAGTCACAAAGAACATATTAGGGGAGGGACATTAGTGTTTGCGTGCAACCAATATTAACACTTGAAAACTCAAGACTAATGTGTTTTGTGTTGAAATAAATGTTGAACTGTTAGCAGTCATCAACGATAAATTTAAAGTCATTATTGTATCACTTTACCACTCCCCTTCAGGTAATCCACAAAACTTTCCTGAGTCCTTGGAACTTTAAATTTTTTAATGTCGTGGCCTAATTATACAATCATAATCAGGAGACCTTAACTCGGACTTTGTGTCACTACTAAAAAGTCTACTGTTCAACAATTTATAAATATTCTTAGGCAATACAAGTTTTATTGTTTCAATAACATGCCCACTAGGGGGAAAAATTGTTTAGATAATATTTTTATAAATTCTAATTTTAGTGACAAGGTAACTTGTAATATTTTTTACTTCCCCTTCTCTGATCATGATGGCCTTATCATGGGAGTACCAATCAGGAAGAGGCCTTCAGATCAAGGTGTTGTTTTACCACATTGTATTAAAAAAAGCAATGACATTATTCTAACCAAAGATAATATTTGTTCATCAAGAGAAAGCTTATCCACCTATAATTAGGATTATTATTTTAAAAATCTCTATAATGCAAATGAAAAATTTAACATTTTTTGATATTTTTATGAATAATATAAATAATAGCTTGCAGTTAAAATATGTTAAAAACAATACTACAGCAGTAAAAAATGAATGATCTTCTATGAAAAATGATCTACTTTTCCTTAACAATGTTTTTAAACAAATTATAAAACCTTGTAATGACCTACTTTACAGAATACAATTTTTGAAAACTCAGTATAGAACAGCTATTGAAGAGGCTAAAATGGAATATGAAGTATATAGAAAACAATAGTAATAAGTGTAAAGCTGCTTGGAATGTAATAAAAAATAATGCTGTTCAGTCTTCTCAACAATGAAAATGTAATATACTGCCAGATACTTTTAATAATTTTTTTATTAATTCAATAAAAGATCTAAAAAACAAACTGACTAAGCCTAATGTTACAGCTGATGCTCAAGTTATTAATAAACAAATAACACCTACTACTTTTAAATGTGATCTCATTTCAACACAAGAAATTTTAAATGCAGCAAACAGACTAAATAACTCTAATAGTAAAGACATTTACAACTTATCAAATAATACATTAAAAAAGATAGTTCAAACAATTGCTTCTCCTCTTGCTTTCTGCATAAACAACTGTTTTAAAGAACGAATTATCCCTGATCAATTAAACATTTCTCGAATCTGCCCAATATATGAAAAGGGACTCATTAATTCTGCGGCCCAATTTCAATTTTACCAATTATATCTAAACTAATAGAAATAATTGTATATGACCAACTCAGTCAATTTCTTGAAATAAATAACTTTTTTAGTATTGAACAATTCGGCTTTAGAAGACGAAAGTCTACATTAGACACTATGGATAAGTTAGTGCTAGAAGTTCTTTTAGCATTTGAAAATAAGGCCTTTGCTCAGGCTACAATCCATGACCTGAGCAAGGCCTTTGATTGTGTCAATCACAGTAACCTTTTATGTAAATTAAAGTATAATGGTATTAAATTTCCTCATTAAAAATTTTTGAATCATAATCATACCTTCAAAATAGAAGGCAAAGGGTTTTAGTTAATGATCTATATTCACAAGAATTAAAAGTTAGATATGGTGTCTCACAAGGATCAGTGCTGGGACCACTCATTTTCTTAATATCAATTAATGACCCCCAAGATTATCTTCAGGCAAATACCATTTTATATGCGATGACACCACTCTTGTAAACTCTTCTCTGAAACTTAATGAACTAGAACGTTTGACCGAGAATGCACTCCAAGATGCTAATGAGTGGTTCAATTTTAACGGGTTTATCTTAAATAAAGAAAAAAAAAACACACAAAAAATTATTTTTAGTCTGAAACATAATATTCAAAGTTTTTATGACCCAGGATGTTTTGACGCAGTCAAGTTTTTGGGAGTTTTCTTTGATAAACCTCTATCTTGGAGTCATCATATTGATTTCATTACGCCAAGATTAGTGCGAGTTATTTATTTGCTGAGAGGACTAAAAAATAAAATTCAAAAATCCTATATCAGAACTGCTTACTTTGCATATTTCCAATCTGCAATCTGATATAGCCTAATACTTTGGGGTAATTGTAGCGGAGTTCAAGAAATCTTACTACAGTAGACTCTCTGTTATCCGAGGTAATTGGGAACGGGACCACCTCGGATACATAAAAACTCAGATAATACAGAGGTTATGTTACAAATATTGTAAAAGCCATGAAAAAAGTACAAAACTAGTTTATTACAAGAAAAAAAAACATAAAATTATGTAAATTTAGTTAGAATCCTGCACAATTGTACAGTCATGTAAAAAAGTAGGAACATTAAGTTATGTCTTTTAAAAGTTGTATTACCGCAAGATGACAAGAAGTAGGGAATAAGTAATCCATTTTAAAAGTCTACAACAGTCGGTACAGTAAAACACTACAATAATAGAATATAATAGTACAAATGTAATATTATATTCTATTATTGTAGTGTTGCTGGATTTTTCACATGCATTCGATTCTATCGACCACAGTATGTTATTGGCTGTCGTGCATTTTTATGGTTTTCGACCGGAAATGTAATGTCCGTAGGCAGCATTGTGGATGAGCAATTTCCTCTAACGTTATATTTGTTGAGGTTTATTTAAATAAAAACGAAACCTTTCTTATTTATTTAATCTATCTACGGTCCACGTTATTATTTGCGTCTTGGTTTTAAGTGCAGGTTACCGTTTAGTCAGATTAACGAACAAAATTATCGTATTTATCCTGTCATTTAACGCAATCTGCTTAACTCTCTTAATAGTGCAGGGAACCATTCAACATTTTAAAGGAACAAAATTATTGTATCAATACCACATTTGTCGTACACATTGGCGATGAAAACACTGATTGATTCATCATTTCAATTTCATTATTAGCAACTGTCAACCATTTACCACTTATTTCTAAACACTTGAATAAAATATTGAACAATAACAGAAAAACAATAAATTACAACAATATTTCCAATACTGCATTGTAAAATCACGAAAGCAGGGTGTCTATACTCAATTCCACGTTCACCGTGCAGTACAGATTTTACGGGAAATGGTCAACTACTACCTGTACTGTAAATATAAAGTTTTTTGTTATGTGGGTTGCGTCAACTGTCCTCGCGACCCGCGTGAAGGCGCCAAAGTAGATATTACTACTTTCTGCTTTCTGTAGGCTACGTAACAATAAAGATGGTCATATGATGTGTGTTTCAGTTATCTGTGATGCTTTTTATCACTATGGATTGGTATTTAAAAAAAACAGCCTATGATAAAAGTGTAAAAGGAAATTTTAAAAACGTGATTAAAATTCATCTAAGTGCTGTAGGTTTACTTTAATATGAAACAATATACGAGTTACAGCATAGACTAACTAAACAATATTGGTTAGTTAGTCTATAGCTACAGTAACTAAAAAATCTAATTAACACGCAAAATACCGAAAAAGTACAATAATATGATTGCATAAGGGTCCTGTAGGTGTCTTTTAATATATGAACGGATTGTCTTGAATAGATTATAGATTTATTACGTGGAAAAATTGGTACAAATAAAATTGATCCGTCGCTTTTCAACGTCAACAGTCCTCTATTATAAATAGAATGCCTCGACAGGGCAACAACAATAACAAATGGTTACTGATAAGACGGGCTTGTAAACGTTAGTCCAACTGCCAAACAATTGATCAGTTTGGTGGAGGTAACAAAAGAGAAATATTGTGTTTATGGACAAAACATGGGTAAATGTTGGGCAAGCGACCTCAAAAATATGGAGAGATACAACTATTAAAACACCGAAGGATGCTTTCTTAGCTGGACTGACGACGGGGTTAAAAGACCCAACTCAACGAGGGCCCCGTTTTGTTATTGTGCATGCAGGAGGAGAAAGTGGCTTTGTTGAAGGAGCGCAGCTTATATTTTTAGCAAAAAAAGGAGCAGCCGATTTCCACGCTGAAATGGATGGAGAAACATATGAAAAATGGTTTGAAGAACAATTAGTCCCTAATGTTCCTCCCGGTACTGTTGTTGTTATTGACAACGCATCGTACCATAGCCGTAAAGTGGAAAAAATACCAAATACAAAAACTAAAAAAGAAGACATAAAGAATTGGTTAATAGCTAAACAAGTAGCTTTTCCACCGGACATCTTGAAGAAAGAACTGCTCGCTGAGGTGCAAAAAATTAAGCATCTTTTTAATCTTAACGTTGTTGACGAGATAGCTAAGACCCATAAACTCGAAGTTCTGAGACTCCCTCCTTATCATTGCGAGTTAAATCCTATAGAATTAGTGTGGAGCCAAGTTAAAAGGCATGTGGCTGTTAATAACAAAACGTATAATGTCAAGCTAATGGAGCCATTAATTGAAAACGCCTTTAAGGCCGTCACAAAAGAGCAATGGAACAACTACTGCAATCACGTGGACAAAATTGAAAAAGAAATGTGGAAGATTGATAATTTGCAGGATGACGTGGAACCTTTAATTATTCAACTATCGGGGTCTTCGACAAACTTGTCCAGTGAGGGAGAAGATAGCTCAACTACGTCACACGTCAGCGTTGAATCTGGAGTTGCTTTGCTACAGTAAATCAAGGAAGGCAATCAACGTGAGTAAAGTTATAAAAATAAAATAGGAATATCATGACATCATAATTGTAGCCTATGGCCTATATGAATAAATATATTTGGTGTTTAATATACATATTTTTACTTATCTATAACTGCGTTAATTATCATTCCAAATTTATTATTTTCACATGACTGAATCTTATTTAACTTACATTGTTTAAGTGTTAAAGAATTGCTCTCTGAACTCTTTTTATCTATGAATAAAAGTAAGTTTAAGACAAAACTAAATAAAATATAGGCCCAACCGAAGTAAAATAATTAATTCGGTGTATAAAGGAGCGTTGCGCGAGAGTTGATGTTTTTTGGACGGCTAGTAACGACGAGACTGCCGTTTGGATAACATGGCGTATAGGCGCTCCGTACTGCACGGTGAACGTGGAATTGAGTATAGCAACAGGGAAAATAGGGAAAACCTGGAAAAGTCAGGGAATTTTAAATGACCTGGAAAAGTCAGGGAAAAATCAGGGAATTTGAAACAAAACCTGGAAAATTCTAACAAGAACACCAGTCTGTTGTGATTTGTAATAGTCACTATATACTTGGGTGCGCCACAAAAAATCCTTTACTTTGTTAAGTACTAAATGTTAATTTTGCATGCCATTTAATATTCTAAATTATTTATAAGCTACTTAATTCCTTTGCTTTTGCTTGTTCGACCTCATACCTCATACATATCGCTAAAAGTTTAAAACTTACTGAAATAATTTTCTGATTGGTACTTATTAAATAAGTCGTAGACCTAAAATTTATGCTGGTTTTGGGGAAATTGTAATTTAGCGCCGTTTTTAAGGCATTGAAAATTGTCATAATTTTACAGTAGAATAAAAGGTATATTTTTTTTACTCAAGGTTAATTATAAATATTTTTAAAATTCTATCTCTACTTTTATACTTTTTCCAGCCTTGCAGTCTGGGTTTAGAAAGGATCATAGTACAACAACTGCGCTTTTATTAGTTTTTGATGAGTTACTTCAAGCAAGGGCAGAAAAGAAAGCATCTCTTCTTGCATTGCTGGATTTTTCACATGCATTCGATTCTATCGACCACAGTATGTTATTGGCTGTCATGCATTTTTATGGTTTTTGACCGGAAGTGGTTGCTTGGTTTCATTCCTATTTGGTAAATAGGAGACAAAATAAAATTGGGATGGAATTCTCTTCATCTTTGAGTAAGGTTGCTGGTGTCCCACAGGGTAGCTGCCTCGGGCCTATTCTGTTCACTCTGTTTGCCGTTACTATGGGTTCAGACTTACAAAATGGTCGCTTGTATTCATACGCCGATGATGCTCAACTTTGTGTTTCATATGGTGCCGGAAGCTGACACAGCTGTATATATTTTGAATTCTGAATTAAGCATTGTCCATGATTGGTCTGAGAGGCATGGGATTAAATTGAACAAGGAAAAGTGTTGTGTGTTGTCGATTCCTTCCAATGTTGGTTCAGAGTCTGTTGGTGAGGTGTTACTTGGCGGTATCAGACTCAATGAGTGTGAATCCTCAAAGCTCTTGAGCCTCATATTCGATGGTGACCTCACTTTGTCTGGTCATGTAAGTGCTGTTTGTCAGTGGGCCCCTAGTCGACTAAGAATGTTATAGAAACATAGGTACTTGTTTCCTAAAGAGACCAAGCTTCGCCTTGTCCAGGCTCTTGTGCTCACTGTGATCGATTACTGCCTCCCTGTGCATGGCAGTATTGTGTCTAAAGGGGATTTAGACAAATTACAGAGAGTGCAAAATATGTATGTGGACTAAGAAGGTTTGACCATGTATCGTAGGCGAGATGATCACTGGGTTTGCTGACTGTATCTGATACCTGTACTCTGTGCTCCTTATACCTAGTTTATAGAATCCTTACCACTGGCAGGAGGGAAAAACTAAAAAACAGGTCTCAGATCCGATCTCGCAGCACTAGACAGGATCAAGTTTTGGAGATGCCTCACGTTCGCCGTGAATTTGAAAGAAAAAGATTTGCATACTTTGCTCCCAAATTATTTAATGAATTTTCCTCCAGTTTAACAGGCCAGGGTGTATCTGAAACTACATATAAAAACAATGTATATAAATATTTAATGTATAATACAAGCGCATATATCCATATATAACTGTACTGTATACATAACTTTATGTTTTAATTATGAATAATTAAAATTAGCTTTTAATGTTTTAAATAATTGTAATATGACTTGAGTTGTTTTGTAAACCAGCATTGTTTGTTGAAAACCGCTCCAAAATAAAGACCTTATTTATTTATAAAGTAGTTTAGAAAGAATAATTATTGTAGGTAATAGTTTTGAATTTAATTATTACGGTTATCAATAAAAATATATTTATGAAATATTGATATTTTGGTTATTAATAATTGTAAATAAATAACATAATGTGTGTTCATGATAGTACATAATATGACTATTAGGGTTAATAGACGTATATGTAACTATGTCGATTTGGAGTCAGGGAAATTTTGTATGAAATGACGGATCGGTGAGGGAAAAGTCAGGGAATTTGTTTAAGGATGTTTACTGGACACCCTGCGAAAGTCAACACACTAAAACAACCATGTTTAGTGCGACAGCAGTCAACTAAGCTGATGGTGGTGATGTGTCATGAGTGAATGCATTTTGGTGGGAAAATTTTTGTTATAGTAAGGTACAATATCATAAATATGTCCCGTGACGGCCCTGTAACGCCTTCAACCTAGCACCAACAGCCAATAGAGACACTTATTACTTGTCAAATGCTTATATGATGTGTCACGCTATAGTTTTCCTTTTATTAATAGCTTTATGTTAATTTTTCATCATCTGATGACTAGCTCGGTTAACCTGGAGGCTCGGTTAATTGGGGCTTAGATTACCGAGATTCTACTGTACTTCAAAAGAAAGCAATAAGAGTAGTAACCAATTCAGAACCCTAGAGCATTGCAAACGTTTATTTATTAAACTAGAAATACAAACTATTTTTAATCTATATATTTTTGACCTCACTTGCTATGCACTCAAAAATAAGAAAAATTATAAATATTTTTCAGATAATCACAATTATAATACAAGGAAAAAGATAATGTAGTAATAAGTTATACCAGGCTGAGTAAAACTATTAATTAGTATATTGGAGAGATAGGACATCAGCAAACTTACCTTAGAAGACAAATTCACTAACACCAGAGTAGTAGTAACATACACAAAATAAACACATAATCTCACAAATTTTCAATGCCACTGGCATTTTCTTCAGGTGAGTAGAGAGAGAGAGAGACTCAACTATAAGTTTGTTGATGTCCAATTCTTTTTTTCTTTCTTTTTTTAAAAAAAGGAGAGGCCGATCTCCTCCTTAACCTTAATCTGACCATTCCCCATAGACCATTGATCTGTGCGAGGAACTTATTCAGTCAGAGTAAGGGGGCGAACCTGTACAGTACAAGGTGAATATTACTGATAAAATCTTTCAGTCTAGGCCGGATTCGAACCAGCGCTATCTCTAACCCAAGCCCAAAGTCCTGACGCCTTAGACCACTCGGCCACCGGCTCGCCCAACTAAATACACTAATTCCTTACAACTAAACAATAAAGTGTGTAATAAATAAAGTGAATAATTAAACAATATACTAATTCCTTAAAATAATTTAAGAATAGGTTTTATAAATGGTAGCTTGTTAACCCATTTTATAATATCAATGAAATTTGTATTCTAAATAATGTTGATTTTAAGAAGGGATTATAACATTTTAATCAAAACAACATTCAGAATATGTTCATCTGAATCTATAGAATTCTATGTATAGTGTATACATTATGTATTTGACACAGCTTTAAGCTTTGATTTGACTTTGTCGATGCTTACTTGTTATGACATTAAAGATTATTATTATCACTTGAAGGCAATGCATGAAAAATTTGAATTTGGTAGAGTTTTTTGCATAATCGAATATCTCACTTTTTCAATGTCTTCTTTGTCAGGAGTCCTGGGTGAAATGCTTAGCTGTTCTGAAACTAATCATATATACTCTTATTTCTCATCCAAATTCCCATTGCTTTGACAGGTTGTTCCCTCTTAAAATAATGAAAATTATAAGACATGTTCTGTTATGAAAAAAATTAATTATGACTCAAGTCTTCATGAAACCATGTAATGTCTCTCTACTTCAAAACCAAGGATTTTAACTGCTCTCACCCATCTAGAATCACATATCTAAGATTTAAATCTGCATATAGGAACGAAATTAGGAAACTGAAATCAGAGACAGTCGAAAATAAGATAAAGTCTTCCAATAATAAACCTATGGCATTCTAGGACGTGCTAAGAGCACATAAACTTAATGTTGCTAAAGTTGAACATATATCTCCACTTAACCCTAAGACTCATGAAATAAGAAATGATCCATCAACTTGTACAATAACACTGTACTTGTATGGATGGATGGGTGAGTCAATACGTGTACGGGTGGGCGGGTGGGTCAAAACACCGTACGTGTATGGGTGAGTGGATGGGTCAATACCATACGTGTATGGGCGGGTGGGTGGGTCAATACCACTGTACGTGTATGGGCGGGTTGGTGGGTCAATACCTCTGTACGTATATGGGCGGGGTGGGTCAATACGATTGTACGTGTCAAATATGTTAAAGTTATATAAATTTGTGTTAAGATAACCCTAGCTCATATTTACGAAACGGTTTTGGTAAATTAATGAACTTTGATAGGCCCAGGGCTCTTCTTACATGTTATTATAACGTGTTTTGGCCTGATTCGTAGTTATGCCATTGTACGTGTATGGGGGGAGGGTGGGCCAACATCAAAATACAAATGTGCAATTATGGACGGGAGGGTGGTTCAATACCACTGTATGTGTATGGGTGGGCCAATGTTGGCAAAATGTTAAATAATTTTTTTTTAACAGTGTAGCTGGTGCAACCAATAATGTATTTCAAGTTGTTTGTATTCATACCAAGTTTCTGAATCTCTTTTATGACCCAAACTTCATATGAGGAAGTAGGAAATATTGGTATGTTAAAATCAAAACGTAGTTCTAGAATCGTTGGGATTCTCCCTGCCTTTTTAAAACAGTGATCTTTATTATTGTTAAGTTAAGGCCATCAGTTCATTGTTATATTGGTTGTTGTTACAGAAGTAGATCCTGTTGAGCTGAGACAGAGAAGACTGGCATACTTGGAGAACTCCGGAGCAGAAGTCAACACGTAGTCTCAGCCTGTCTTGCCTGTACTACAGGCTCGCTCACTAAACTCTTGTACAAATTGTTGTAGACTAACTCTGGTGTTCTGTTCTTAACTGTGGAGCAAGTAAGTGTGGTCAAACAGTCCAATGAGAGGGAAACCCTTGTAAATTAATATTTTTAACTATGTACAATAATTTAATTTGGTTAATAAATAATTGTTAATAAATTTTGCTTGTGATGTTTCTGAGTTTTATTTGCTAAAAATCCTATTCAATTAATTGTATAGTTTTTGTTAAGAATAAATTTTAGAAAGTGATTAGATTAAAACATATTAAAAGCAAATTATAATATTGAATGGTTCATCTTTTTCTTTTTTTTTTTTTTTTTAACTTCACTCGCCAGTTGACATGGGTCTACAGTCTACAGTCTACTGTGCGTGAACTTTATTCAACGAGTGAAGTACTGACCGTTGGCTCAGTGGGGATTCGAACCTTGGACCTTGCCCTCCACAGTCCGAAGCCTTAGCCACTGAGCCACCACGCCGGCAACCTTTGCACTTCCTTAGTTAACAAACACAAACCATTCTAATCCATGGTCCATTAAATATTTTTGTGAATCAAGATACCCTGACACTAAGTTTGAGTAATTAGTAAACCTTAATCAAGCAAGTGGTTCAATAAAAAAGACGATATTTCAAAATACTATAGATTAATACAAAAAGAACACTTAAAATAAAAATTTGGAAAATGTATGGCAAATCGTTAAAAACAATATATCCAATTAGACTTATCAATTAACTTAATTTATAACTTTTAAAAATGCTATAATATCATTTTACTTATTATGGCAATTTAAAAAAATTACTTATTAAGAAACCCCTTAAACAAATTAAAAAAATAAAAGAGGTGTGAAAAAAAGAACTATGTGAGAAGCAAACTGTAGAGTCATAAGGACTCTAAAACTAACGTAGATATTAATAAAACAAAAAAAGGAGGCTTAATTGGGGGAGGAGATTGAATTATCAACCATCTTAAATTTATTGCCTATAAAACGAATGATAAACTTTTTAAGCTGATAGTTCACATATTTGTTAGATAAAATTTTGTTTGATGTTTGTTGATGTGTTTTTAAATTTGTTTTTTAATTTTCCATCATTAGGTTTATCTTAAACATATTTACGCAAAGTAAAATATATTTGCAAATTGGATAAAATGGTAAGCAATTAGTATTCACTATTCGATAGGGAACTTTTTAAAATTTAAATCGTCAAAATTGGTAAAACACAGTGATGCAACGTTAAGTTTATACTTGGATACAAGTGTCGAAATTTGGATGAGATATAAGTTAAATTGAAGGATTGCGATGCATTACCCCAAACAAAGCTCATACTATTTGTATGCACTGACAGTATTAATGGCAGTATTTCTTCATACATTTTGTCTGAGCAAAAATTTGCTCATAATAGATTTGCAGATTTAATTTTTTTTGTTTTTGAACAGCTTTTATTAGCATTTTAAGTGGCATAATTGTTTTGCATTATTTTTATCTATTGTTTTATTGTATTAGCATTGCTTTTGATGTTTTGAATTTACTATTCAGCGTACTCAACAACAATTGTATAAATGTAATTGGGATAAAAAGAAACAATTACTTACAGAAAAACAAAAGAATATACAGTATATGTATTGTATAATATGGCTGTGCAATGAATTGAAATGCTTAGAAAAATTGATGCAATTTGTCTAGTCAAAATCAGCAGAACTAGCCAAAATGTTGATGTATCGAAGGTATCACGTATGCATCGATAGTACCACAATGACCTCAACCTCAATGATTTTGGGTTTAAAACAGAAAGATGTAAAGTAACTTAAATAATAAATAACATAGTAAATTGTCATTCAGCGGAATTGTTTTAAAACACAGACATTTACCCTTTGTGAGGTCTGTGCACGTGCAATCAAGATTCACCATGAAGGGACATAATTAAGGAATAGATAAACGATAGAGTCATAGACATACATACAGAAAAACCTTTTCTTGTCCTTAGCAAACAGATACTGATTGCCCCTCAATTTTAGGGTGAAGAAATAAACTATTCATTTGCCTAAGTCTTGTAAATATATCAATAACCTAACTGCCCTTGCCACACGCTACTGTGGTTGTATCCTGCCCATCGTTTATAAATGCTCCCTTAACCCTCCTCACTTTTCCTTTCTCCCATGATTAATTAATCATTTCCCCATTACCTCCTGTTGGCATAGAGTGCACAGTTTTCAAAATTCCTTTGTCTGTTTGCCGACATCTGTTCTCAACCTCAGTCCATTAATAAAGTTATTTGTGGAATGTTAGGAAATTCACTTTGTCAACTGATGGCTTGTACCTGAAATGCGAGACTATTATTTCCCTATCATATTGGTTTGTATTTTTTTAAAGAACGTTTCCTACGCTTCACTAATTAAATTTCATTATTTAAAAAAAAATTATAATAAACTAGTTGTCAATGGATTGTGTGACCATTTCAAGAAGGAAATATAAAAGCAGATTTTTTATATATTATAAAGATTATGTTGCAGATAAGCTCTTCCTTTTGATAAATAGTACAACAAAGCACATAATATGATTCATATGATGCAATATAAAAGTTGAAAACGGATTGCTCTATTTTGTAAGTGTACAGATTTTTACACTACAGTATAAAATGTGTAAAGTTTATGGATTACTTATATAACATAGTTAACCAAATTTAACAATTATACTCATAGTGTTTTACATTTAAAATATATAAAATTACATATAAAATCTTGTTAGGTTATACTATATAGTAGAGGCTTGTTTGGAAAAGCAAAACAATTAAAAATAGTAGTGTCTTCAAATTACTAATAGTTAAATCTAATAGAATTCTATATTTGTGGGCTATGGATTATTCATTATTTCTGAAATTATAATTTTAGTAAAATATGTAAATACTACGTAAAACAATTTACATTTAACATAAACTATTTTAATGGATGCTACATCTCCATTAAATTATGTGAAACAATAAATAATTTAGAAAATTTGAGGGTTGAAAATACAGTTATCAAGGAAGGCATGGAAATGGTTCAATATTTTAATAATATGTTTTTGAATACTGCAAAAAGTATAAATGTAAGTCCAAACTTAACTGATGCTGTTCGTTTTATTGGAAAAGGTGAGAGGCAAAATAAAATATTTTCTTTTAAACATGTATCAGCTATTCATGTACATAAAGTAATTAAGTCATTAAAAAACTAAATCTCTGCTGGCTGGGATGATATTCCGGTAAATTTAATTAGAAGTGCAGCCGATTATATCTGTCAACTGTTAAGTTATATAATCAATCAATGTTTTGACGAAGGTTTGTTTCCTTCTCAGTTTAAGTTTGCCATAGTAAAACCTTTATTTAAGAAAGGTGATAGGGAAGAACCAGGAAATTATCATCCTGTCTCTCTTCTGGTTGCATTTTCCAAAATATTTGAAAAAGTAACATATAATCAAATTGTAAACTTCTTTGAAACCAATTTTATTTTTTCCAATAATCAATATGGCTTTAGGTCAACAAGAAGTACTAACAATGCAATAGGAGATCTCATTGATAAAATTGTTCAGAGCTTGGATGGCTACAGAATACTGCTGCAGTATTCTGTGATTTGTCCAAGGCCTTTGATTGTGTATCTCATGACATTTTAATCGAAAAACTAAAATTCTACAATTTTTCTCAAAAAGCCCTAGACTGGATGGAATCATATCTTTGCAACAGAAAACAAAGAACAGTAATTGTTCACAAAAATAGGAAAGTATTTTTTCCTTGGCAGGAAATTAGGTGCGGTGTTCCTCAGGGTTCAACATTAGGACCTCTGTTGTTTTTGTTTTTTATAAATGACTTACCAATGAATATTGACTATCCCTTAGTTTTATATGCCGATGACACTACTTCTATTGTTAAAGCCAAATCAAATCATTTATTTATTGAATCAATAAAAAATAATCTTGATCAGCTATTCATAAGATAAGATTATTTAAAACCATATATTAAACCATAAGGTTTAATATATAAGGTCCATTTATTAAACCATAAGGTTTAATGCAAATGGACTGAGACTGAACAGCTCAAAAACACAAATCGTAAAATTTAATACCTACCAAAATAAAGGACCATTTGTTGATAAAATACTTTTTAGAAACCAAGAATTAGAAGTAACGTCAACATGCAGCTTTTTAGGAGTTCTTTTAGATAAAAACCTGTCATGGAAATTTTATATTGATAAATTATATAAAAGACTAAATACATGCTGTTTTCAAATGTTGGTATTAAGGGACAGTGTTGACTTACAAACCCGAATAATGGTCTATTATTCACTATTCTACTCAGTAATTGGTTATGGCATAGAATTTTGGGGTGATTCAATGAGAACATTTAAAATTTTTAAGAATTTTAACATTAAAAAAAAAAAAAAAGAAATTCATGTGAAGAATTGTTTTAAGAACTTTTTAACAGTGCCTTCACTTTACATATACAAATGCCTTGTATACATAAAATTAAATTATAATAAATTGTTTAACGAACAGCATCAGCACAATTATAAAACAAGAAATAAAAATAATTTCCTGTTTCCAATAATAGGTTAGCTTTAACAGAGCATACCCCTCAGTATATGGGAATGAAGTTTTATAATAAACTTCCCCAACAAATTAAATGTATTGGTGATTTAAAAAAGTTTAAATCTGAATTAAAAAGCTTTTTACTAGACAAAGCTTATTATAAAATAGAAGATTATTTAAATAAAAGTTAGCAAATTTTTATAACTAACATATAGACAACTTTTTTTTGTTCTGAAAATTTTTGACAAATTTAAAATGTATTAATACTTGATTTGCATACATTTCATGTATTAAGTTTAGTTTTAAGCCCTGACAAATTCACCTGTTTTCACCAGCAATTCTGGTTGTAAAAAGAAAATTTTATGTGAAAATAAAGAATTTGACTATTGACTATCTCAGCTAATATACATTGGTATGATTAAATGTTGTTAAATATTAACCAATAATCCTAATCCTGTGCACAACAATCATTTGCGGGTCTGGGCATGATGGACGGCTTTTATGGCCGGGTGATGTGTGATCAGCACTACGGGTCCTATTCGCTTTTATTCCAACTTTTTTGACCAGGATTTGCTACAAGTCGTAGCTACCCTTGCCTGACGATGCTGGTTCAACAATCGGAGTATACTTGATGGGCAATTTTCAAAATGCCTGGACAGGAATCGAACCTGTGATATCAGGCTCCGGAGGTGAGCACATTAATCACTCAGCCACCAGAACCCCAAATATTAACCAATTCTTGAGTATAAGGAAACTTAGGAGTGAGATGATTCACAAAGCACAATAAATTGGTCGGTAGCGTAGTTGGTTCAATCCCAGCTTCATATGCTAAAGGTTCTCAGTTCGATTCCGCTCAGATTCAATACATTTTGAGAAGGATCAGCTGATAATCACCGGCTGTTCATTTGTCATTGGGCTATTAATTAATGACACTTTCTAATGAATAGTCGGCCTTAGTTTGTAACAATGACTACATTCACTCATCTACACTCATCACACTCATTCGAAATCCATATTCGCCCATATCCTAACGATTGGCGTCTTATAAATAGATAAAAAATAAAATAAAGCTTCCATGGAATGTATATGTCGACTATCATCTTCCCCCCCTTCAGGATATGAGCTCATGTACTGCCACTAAATGTGTTGAACAAGTTACAAAATTGGGAGCTTATTTTTCCTTCAGAAGTCTCTAAATGCAACCTATGTTTGACCCATTCAGAGGAAACATTTTTCTACAATGAGTCAAAACGCATATGGTCTGCTAATGTAGGACGTTAGGTGAATTCTGATTGCACTGGTCAAGTCTAAACTTGGTACAACATAATCCATCTTTAAAAAGTCAGAGAAAAATATGCATATATGAGCCCATGGAAACACCTAACTTTAACCTCCTGCATAGTATTTCCCATTAGTGATGTCAGGTCTTATAGTGTAAAAGTATTAGAAGCTGACTAGAACTATGTCAAGTATCGCATTCTATGTCAATTGCATCTATGATGGTCAAATGGCCTAAGCTATTACAACATGGGCAGGTGTAACTCTGAGGATTGAGGGTTTGAATCCTGAGGTTTACCAGTTGGTTTTTATATGAGCTTTTTAAATATGGTACTTGTTTGTGGCTTAGTAATCGATGATGGAGCCCACCTTAAATAACGTCTGGCATGATTTCAATTATATTGCTCCACTTGTTTTGCTGCTTTCAGTAATAATGTAAATGGAGGAAAAATTAATGTATTTTTCAAATGGCTAATTAAGGACAATACATACAACACACCACTATAAACGGACATGCAAAGGACTTATCGACAGCAAGAATGAAAATATGGCTATGGTATATGAAGAAAATTTGTACCATTCGGATAGTTAAAACACAATTTTGGCAATTTCCATTGTGAAATGCATCAAAATATTTGAACTGATCTTTAGTCTATGAAGGAACTAACTTCAACTCATTTTCTCCTTCAAGCAAATTGTTGGCCCTTTAACAATAATTCTTTTTACTGTAGCGAAGAATAGTATTCAACTAACTATATTTCATATTTTATAAAGAAGAGTTCCTGGCTTTTTTTTACAAACCAAGAGCTTTATTCTTGGTTTGTTACTTAACATTTACTCTATTGGTTTGACTTGTTCATTGTTCATCAACAGATCATTCCTTTATGAATGTTATTTATTTAGGCTGTATGTTCTCGTCAATATTCATGTGTGTGTAGGAAGAAGGAGAATGTTTCATTAGCACCATCTGTTCAGAGGACATGTGGAAGGGTCCAAAGAGAATAGTTTTTGCAAAGTAATCCTAATTGCCATAATGGAGAGTTTTAAGATTTAATAGCCAGTTGATTTTTGCTAGTTGAAGAAAAAATATCTTTGAGACTTTATCGAAATTGAGTGTGGTCATACTGATAATTTTCAGTATATACTATGACTAGCTGTTTACCCGTGCCTTGCTACAGGATTAACATATAAACAGTAATGTTTTAGTTTATTTAAAATGTCAATAAGTCTATTTCAAGTGTTCATTTTATTTCTTTTTATCTAACAGCTGATGGTGGCAAATAAATAAAGTAACACCATTAAATTATCATTGAAACTTTAGAGGCTACTTGGGTGGAGCCAGTGGCCTCACCTGGGCACTCTTCCTTAAGCCCTATTGTGGAACTCAACCTGCAGCTTCTCCAAGAAGTGTGGTACAGCACCGTTTTTGGATCGCAGCCTGCATACCAACCCCATCATTCGCTACGCTCGTGAGGGGAGCTCAGCCTATGGCCTCACCTGGGAACTATGCTATTAGTCCCTTTATGGAACTCGGCCTCATCAAGACATTTGCTGCAGCCTCATTTGTGGAACGGCCTCGTCAAGACACTGCTACATTCCCATTTTGCCTTCTGCTTTGTGAGGAACCTCAGTCTATGGCCTCTTCAAAATACTTGGCCTGTTTTACCATGATTTTTTTTTATTTTTGGGGCAGTGGAGCGTATAAACAAAATCTTTTCTAAAATCTGATGGCATATTAATCAAGAGAAGAATACCTTTAATTTGATACCCCACTTGGGTATGTTAGTTTAACTTTACTCATTTTTTAGTTTTCGGGCAACTTTTTGTTTTTCGAGGAACAACACCAATAAACCTTCTATACCAAAATATAATGGTATATTCAGGTTTTTAAGAGATAAATACTTGTAGTTTGATGACCCTCTTTGAAGTTTTATTTTAGTATTACTCTTTTTTTGGATTTCAGAGAATTTTTTTGTTTTTGGGGAATATAGCCCTTATTAATTGCCCTTTGTCAAATGTGATTGTATATTTTAATCCAGGAAAAAATGCCTTTAATTTGATACTCCATTTGAGTGAATAACGTCAGTATTAAACAATTTTACACTTTCAAAAAATTGTGATGAGTTTTTAAGGTGAAATTCAGATATAAGATGCACATTTGCTATGTGTGCATAACCAAGTTTTGAACATTTTACTCAAGTTTTTTTCTGAATTAGGTCATAAAAAACACCCTTTTTGTAATTTTTCCATAAGAATAACATGAAACTTTAAAGGTCAGTTGGGCGGAACCCTGAGCTTTGGAGGGCAAAAACATTTCTTAAGCACTTTAAGATGAACCTGTGTACAAAATGTCATGTCAATTCGTTCAGCGATTCCGAAGATTTTGAGATTAATGAGTGAGTGGTATTTCGATTATGTAGAATTTATATAAGATAAGTAATTGTGTCATTATAGATGCACAAGTATTGAATTAACATTAAATAATTATTATCTCCTTTGTTTACATTACTATGTTTAATCAAAGAACAAAATCACTTAAAAGAAGGATTTATGGAATGATTGTTCATGATGTACAATTTACTTCATATTTATTTCATCACTTAATAACAATGAATAGTTACTTGTATTATTTAACAACTTTTCTGATAACATCTCTTATAATTACTAAAAATATTTATTTGTGATACACAAACATTATGATATAATTATTGATATTAAAACATCATTATATAATTCATTATTATTACTATAATGACTAACATGTTTTATGTTCTCTAAATGCTTATGTGCTTTGAAATGAAAATTAACCATTTAAGACATTGTCTAAATGTTAGTTTAGGAATATTTAGTAGTCAGCGGTTATTGCAACAAGGTTTGAATCAAAGTTGCCAGAGAGGAGGTAGGTCTATACAAAACTATCTTGTTACAATTGTTTGAATCAAAGTTGCCAGAGAGGAGGTAGGTCTATACAAAACTATCTTGTTACAATTGTTTGAATCAAAGTTGCCAGAGAGGAGGTAGGTCTATATAAAACAATCTTGATGCAATTGTTCGGATAAATTCTTGTACAGTTTCTCTTTCATTTGTGAAATATGATTTTACTGAGGAATTTAATAATATTTCGGTCCAGGCACAAATCTTTAACATATAACCAATATTATCTAATACTGTGCAGAGTTAATTACTCTGTGGTCACATTTCCATAAAATTAACTTGCTTCAGTAGGTTCACAGAGCAAATTAGCTGCAATAGACCAGTTTTTGTGTCAAGGTTGACCAATCTTATTAACAATTTCTGTACTATAATAGCAGTGATTTTTTTAAATTATAGCCAAACAAACCAGAATGGTCTTATAGGTTATTTAAAACCTCATTTATTGAGGAATAAGTAGGTACATTTTTCAGAATACTTACTAGAATCAAGTATTTTAGATTTGTTTCCCCTTTTTTAGACTACAAATATTTTTTCATTCTATCAACTTTTAACAGATATTAATATATAAATTGTAATATAATAAATTATTAATAATTGAGATTGATATTTTTCACGTAATATGCAAATGTTAATAAGTCTAGCTGTAATCATTCAATTATTGTGATGTATAAGCCTGTTAAATTCGAGCCTGTAACTTAAATGTGTGCTTTTTAGAGCATTAATTTAAAAGTACTGATTGCTAATTTCATAATGTTTGAATATATAACAATATTTAAATAAGATTGTTTTCAATTTTTAGGTTGCTTATTCATTATGACCTTGTTAGTAACCTAAGCTCATCAATTTTTTAAAAATAATTATAATATATAAAATTGATATAGTATTACCAATTTCGATTTCCAGGCAGTTTCTTTTCGATTTTGTGAATTTTCTTAAGTATACAAATATAGAGGACTGTCAAATATATATATAGTGATTACACCATTTGAAGCATATTTCTTGAAAGTTATTTGTTAAAAATGTTTTATATACGTTTAACTTTCTTTGGTGAGCTTCCTTGTGTAGTTTCTTAACCATCAACAAACAATACATTCCTTGTCATGTTAGTTCATCATGGCGTTTTCTTCACTGAAAGCTTCAACATGTGGAAGACATTGATTTCTTGTGCAGTCTATATTCAGTTGGTGTCAGCATTCCTCTAAAAAATGTCAAACATAGTATTATATTTTAATCATATTAATTCTACAAATTATAATTATTATGTTTTAGATTATTCAGATTAATACGTAGATTATTATGAATACAATGCCTAAACTTTGTTCCAAAACGCTGGCATCGCATATTGTGATTTTTAGAGGTAATGGCGCAATATATACTATATGGAAATAATAAAAGTAGCAAAGTTAATTTGAAGCTTCATAATCAAATCTTTATTATAAAAAGATTAGATTTAAATGAAAAGCGGTACATACCTTTAACAGAAATATTCTATTGAAAAATATGAACAATTATGGCATTCCAGGTTTGGCTAATAATCTGGTTCAGTATTACTTTGATAAAACCATTATCTAGTCCTTGAATCAAACTGAGAAAGTAACTCTATTGGATGTCCACAGGGATCAATATTAGGGCCTGCCCTTTTTACGATTGTTGTAGCCAATTTAATCCACAATAAAAACTCAAGTCTTTTTCAAATGCAATACGCTGTAGACACATTTGTTGTTGTTAAACAAGGAGGGCAAGGCAACCTAACGAAGTGTATAAATAATCTTAATTTATAGACTAAAGTTAAATAAACATCGAACCAAAATAATTACAACCAGCTTTGAAACAGGAAAAAACAAATAACTAAACCATAACACCATTGGGAATATTCATTGATGTGAAATTGGACTCCTTTTCTTTTAACAATTACGCTTTTTACTAAATTCAATAGGTTTTAATTTAATAATATCAATAATATATAATAATAATATCAAGTTCTATAGAGTTAAAAATATTGAGAAAAGTTTATTTTTCCAACATTGAAAGTATCTATGGTTTGATTATTTAGGGTGCTACATCCATTGAAAACTGTTACCGAATATTTATAATTCAAGAAAAGGCCTTACAGATAATTCACCATGTATCCATAAATTAATCCTGTATACTAATATTGTTGTTTCAAGATGTTATTTCAAGGCATTATTGGTTTTAGAGACAGTTGTTGTATTTTCATAATGATAATTCACTATGTACAAACATTGTATGAAACAGATAAATAAATTTCTTGCGTCATTCTGTACTTTTCTAGAAGCCATAAGTTGTTTTGAGTTGTCTACTTTCTAGTTATAGTTTATTTTTAGATTTTTTAAAATAACAGTTTTTTATTCATATTTCTAGCAGTTCCCACACCTTGTTTTAACCATCTGATTATGTCCTTCCATCAACAGACTGACTCACCCACACACCCAGAATATATTTTGACGGGTCCACTCATGGACTGACACTGTCTTTAGAAAAATATATTTATACATGTAATAAATTTCAGTTCAAGTTAGAAAATAAGTGCTGCAGCATTGATAGTTCTCATCTCAGTTTATGGCACATTTTGGAGAAGAGGCTTCAAGTGATGGTTTTACCTGAGAACAGTGTCATACGACACGGACACTCCTTTATCTGCCATCTTGCGGAACATCTGCCAACACTCACGCTCCTTATCCGTCTTGAAGTCAGGCTCTGTAGTGGGGTCCCCGTCAGTCTCAGGGTCTGTGCTGCCCAGAGGGGATGTAATGGTGACAGGCTGTGTTGAGCTGCTGACAGCTGGTGGGTCCAACTCTCCATCTCCCAAACTTAAGACAGGTTCGCTATCACAGCTGATCTCTTGGCTGCAAGAGTGGTATAGTAAAATATGCATGTAATTAACATACTCTTCTTAAATAATGTAACTTTTCTTTGATTGTAATTAATTTGAACATTAAATTCAGTAAGAAATCAAGCTTTTGATCATCTAAAAATATATAAAAGGTTAGAAAGTGAACCACAATGAAAACTGTAAAAACTAAATTAACAGTTAGATGCAAAATAGATGCTTCTATGATATTATCTGTGTTAGGGATAAGAGAATAATTCCTGGCTGAACATCAATTATCTTACCTCAAGCCCACAGTGATGGCTGAGTAAAATTAGTTATCAGTTATAAAATTAGTTATCAGGGGATAGGCCTAGGCTGTTCAGATCATGACAGTATACGACTTATCTGTCATAATAAACTATGCATGCTTTAATATGAAAGTTGTAGAAAGTTTAATTCAACACTAATGATTTTTTTCTCAAAACTGAAATCCAATAAATGCATTAATTAGATGAATTGAATAAAATCTTTACCTGACACAAAAGTTTGAAAAATATTAAATTTGCATGGCTATTGGGTTGAAGATGAAGAATAAATGTCTACTTTGAATGTTTTTAACTTTTACGTTTAACAGCATTTATTATTTTTAATTTCTCTCAAATGCATTAACATAGAGAAAGTATTTATATCGTTCAAAAAAACATTTTCACAAGTTGGTCTAAAAATCAATTTTATAGGGTCCCCTCCACCCAAAAAATATTTTTTTTTAATATTTGTGTCTGTATGTGTTGTCTGTGCACTTCGCTGGAGACCAAACAGATTGATTGATTTTTATGAAATTTAGTATGTTGGTGTATTTAGCCAATATCTCAAGGTCTTTTTTTAACTTTTAGTATTTTGTATTATAACAGGCAAAAAACGTACAAAAAATGTAATCTTCCCAAAGATGGATCTCTAACGATTTTTATTAATTTTTTAGGAAAGATTTGAATTACAATTTAAAATATTTGACTTACCACCCTGCTAAGTTGGTTGGGGCTGGAGGCCGAAAATCACAACTCAAGTTCTTGAAGGTCGTTTACATAAAATCTGGCTATATGATTAATTTAACAGCTGTTTTTGAAGATTATTATTGTACATTTTTTAAAGCAAACTGACATAAAAGGTAAAAGGAGAAAGTTTGTACTAGTTACCTTGTACCATTTATTTTGTTTACTTTACTTGCTAGTTCAAATGGCCTTGAAGACTTGTACATTAACTCTATCCAAAAACTGAAGTACAGACTGTTATTAGCTTAGTTGGGGATTCTAACTTGGATCTTCCACTCCGCAGTCCTAAGAAACTGAGCCACCACATATGCAGTACCCACCCACACATGTATGCATGTTACTAGATCTCTCACCCACCCTATCACAAATGGCTCTTCCTTGAAGCTGAGCAACTGATGAAGTACTTTCATTCATTCATTATTAAGACGCCAATCTTAAAACTTGGGCGAAGGAGTGTAGATGAACAAGTGTAGTCATCATTGTTACAAACTAAAGTCGACAGTTCCCTAGAAAACAAAAGTCATTTATTAATAGCCAGGCAACTAAGGGACCTATATCTGTACGTGGATATATCCAAATGTATGTTATGGTGGGGGTTGCAAGTAGAATAAAATTTATTTAAATAAACGCTAAAAATAAAATTTCTGAAATACTATCGAGTTATTTCTACATAAAATCAGTTTTATGATCTGTTCATCAGGTAAAAAGATAAAAAAAACAATAATTTACAATTAATATGGCTTTTCGGCTTATAGCAGTTGTTTACAGCCAAACCTGATTTGCACGTTTGAACAAAATGTTGATGTAATATTAATTTACGTCACACCCATGTTCAAACTGCAAACCAGGTATATACCTTATACCAAGGTAAGCAGAATAACATAAGGTAGGTATCATGATGGCGTCATTGGAGAGATCGCTCCACCAGCTGTTGAAATAAGCGTTATTTTACGCAACACAATAAACAAAAGTATTGTCCATAAGAAACTGCCATCGCTGTAGCCGGTCACAGTAAATTATAACTAATATTTGTAATATCTGGAACTGGAACTGCAGAAACTGTTTTACCGGTAACATCTTTACGTGAGAACACGTACTAGGCCTATGTAAACCAAACAATTTATCGTTACTAAATTTTGTCAAAATATTTTTTAGAACCAACATAATTTTATTTTCTTCGTTTACAAAATTAGAAAGAATAATATGGGCCTATATTTATATTATATTAGTGTCATTCCTAATTATATACAATATAACCAAACATTTGTATTTCTAGGTTTACAATACATCTCGTTATATTTTAATAATAATTAATAACATTATTACATTAAATTATTCTTAAATTAATCAAACATATTAATTACTAACAATAGTATAAAAAAAAAATAGTAAATAAATGTGAAATTCTTATGTGAGAAATCGGCTGTAAAAACATTGTTATGAAAATATTAGGCTATCGTAACGTGTTTCTGGAGTACTCTGCAAGTCGTTATAACACTGTTCCTCAAACAGGGATAGCTCCGGCTAAAAGTCAGCTGTTCTCTCCAATTACGTCATTATGATCCACCCTTATAACTCTACTTTCATTGCCTTATACCAGAAAAACCATAAATCTTAAAACTAAAAAAACTAAATATAATAATAGTAAGTTCAACTGGGATAATAGTAAATTATAAGTCCTGAAAGGATGTGTACATTTTACAACTCCTTGGAGAACTGATGGCATCAGAATGGCTTTTTAAGCCAACCGGAATAGAACAATGTTAAGAGTCATAGAATAACATCTATAAACTCAGTTCAAGGTTATGTCTAGGAAGACGAAAGGTTCAAGGTGAGGCGTGACTGGGATTCAGTTGGCAATGGATGTAGCTAAAGTGATGACGTCACATCACGAACAACCTAGCTGACACTTGCTCAACTATTTACCGTCAATATGTTCCTCCCATACTTGTCAAGAGTCAAGATTTCCACCAAACTGATGAGTAAGCAAGAAATGTGTCATGAATGTGTCCATCTGATCTTTCACTGTGAAAGATAATGTGGCCATTTGTCCATAAAAACGGGTTTCCGAGATGACACTTGTTAGTGTTGTGATGACAATAAGCTGTTTTCCCATTCATCTGTCATGTGTATAGCAGTGTTTATACGGTTAAATAGGTGAGATGTTAATATCAAACCAGGGGAGACCTATGCACGTCACGGGTCAACCCCGTCAAACGCTACGGTAATATTGGAAATGCTGGTCCCTTTCAAACTAACTTTATACTCGGCCACCAAACAAACCGCTGGCCGAGCGGTCTAAGGCGTCAGGTCCCACCCCCACCCATACACGTACAGTAGTACTTGTACCATTGATTTTACTATACATAGAAATTTTTACTGCTAAATATAATAAAATAATAAAATATTTTATTGGTGTGTGTTTTTTTACACTAAATTGAGTCCGTGAACTTTCATCCCCAATCGTAAAAGTGATAATAATTCAAAACATTTTCAAAATTAAGAACTAAAGAAGATAAAAAACTGTGTAACTTATTGAAATGCAAATCGGATGATCAGTATTGAAAACTCTTGTAAAACCGCTGCAAGTTAACGAATGTCAACTTAGAGAATGGTCAATCGCCAATCTGCACTCGCCTATCGATTGGTCTGATCGATTACTGCTCGAACAACTGCACTTTATTGTTCACACGACCAAGAGTTACAAGAACATACACTTTCCATTCATAACAAAATAAAGAAACCCCCATAAGAATCAAAACCACAAAAAAACGATCGAGTGAAATTCACATCTCGGTAAATGGGAAACAGGCAGTTTTTGTAAAGTTACAGCTGGTATTGTTAATAATTGTTATTTAATCTCATTTAAATTTGTTTGATACTTTCACATTTATAAAGAAAACAAATTAATTTTTGAAATAAATAAAACGATAACTACTTGAGCACTTACAGGAATGAAGATCGTTGATAGACGATGTTAGAAACAAAAAAACTCAACATAAAATTGAGCAGTAAAAACATTATTGTAGGTTGAAAATTGATTCCAACCTAAATTAAAGTGAAAATATACCGGGTGTTCATAAAAAACCCTTCAAAACTTCGGAATATAGTTACGTACACGAAAACTAAGAAAAATGTTCCTATAAACATATGTCCTATAACACTTAGTTTTGGTCTGTCTGTCTAAATGTGTTTTTACGTAATTTATAACCTCTCAAGATATTATCTTCAAGTACGGTATATGTATGAGCAATAATAAGACCTAATTCAGTATAAAGTTCCTACATTGTACCATTTGAAAATGGCGAATATTTAGAGTTTTCGAAGCTTAATATCTTAAAAAGTATATTATTAATAACTGATAAGATGTAATCTTTGTAGTACAGTACATGCTAATTGGATAAAATTGCCTCAAAATTATTTTAACAATACTTTACATAAAATAAGTAAAGTAAATGAGAGATCGTCGCACTGATTCCGAATAGTCCTGTACTAGGTTTCTGTGTTATTATTATTAATTTTATAGAAAAATAAATACATACAAATCGAAAAGGGTAAATTATTGGGTGATATAGATTTAATGGGGAAGGAGGGTCAATTTAAAGATAACTTAATTAAATATTTGAGAAATTCCCACGTTTGAAATAAAACTGTCATGATTTGTTCATTTTTACTCACTTTTTAAATATCTAATGTGATAATTTTAATTTTAACTTGCATAGATAAACATATTTAACGAGTTTATTTATTTTTAAATTAGTCAAACACTGGTAAAAGAACATTTGGAAGAAAGTTACTCTCGTGTTGGATAGTGATCTACCCAGTCTTGTATTGCAGTAAGGGATGAATGGTAACATCTTGGAACCGTCTGAGTCGACTCTTGAACGCCTATAGGGCTTTGTATTATTACGTTATTTATTATATTTATAAAAATATAAAAGTTGCAACAGTAAAAATATATATTTTTTTAAATTTATTTATTTATTTGTTTTACTGTTGAACAAGATTTAACTGTTGAAACAGTTTATTTAACGTCATTTCATGTTACGTCGGACAATACAGCGATTTTCTGCACACAACATGAAACAAAATCTGCAGGGCATATCAAGTGAATATATCGTTAACAAATCTTAATATTGTCCGATTAATTTGGGACAAAACAGTTTCGTAGACGTATTACAAATTCTATTAGATTCCATCGGTAGTAATAATTTTTAATTACAATGTCAAATACTAATTGTTCAAATTTAAAATAGCTTGTGCATTCAGCCTTGACTTATTTGTTTACGATAGGGGGAGGGACTAGACCCTCGACTGCCTCTTCTTAGGTTGACAAGCCCTATAATGGATCCCACGTACCTACAGTTTACGATCAGTACTCCCGTCAGTGTAGTTCTCCCGACTCGCTAAACTGTAGTTGTTGTACATACCTGGGCAGGAAGGTGTCGTAGTTGTACGGAGGCATGGTGGACGAGCTGCATATACAGTCGACTCTCGGCAGTGACTGTCACTTACGTCGGAAGGGGTCATCGACTCGCTAAACTGGGCCAGTAAATAGGACGAGGTCACGAAGGGGTGGCGCGGCATACTTGTTTGATGTGTTTTCAATTCTCATCCTCGAGGTTTGATGTATCGGGAAGTCAATAGAGAGACGAGGGAGGGAGTGGTGCACATCACGGAATGCTCGACGACAGCTAATAGTCCAGTATTGAATGGGGATAGTCAAGAGAATTATTTGGTCGGATTTATGTTTATAAGGACCTAAAATCATTTCTATTTTCTGAGTAAATTGAAAATTGTAACCTTTTTCAATTAGTAAACTTAACTAACGATGTTTTTTCAAGCAGTTGCATTGCTGAGTTATACCAATGATTAAGTATCTATAAAAAGTGAAGAGAGAGAGAGAGAGAGAGAGAGAGAGAGAGAGAGAGAGAGAGAGAGAGAGAGAGAGAGAGAGAGAGAGAGAGAGAGAGAGAGAGAGATAGATAGAGAGATAGAGAGAGGGAGGGAGGGAGAGAGAGAGAGAGAGAGAGAGAGAGAGAGAGAGAGAGAGAGAGAGAGAGAGAGAGAGAGAGAGAGAGAGAGAGAGAGAGAGAGAGAGAGAGAGAGAGAGAGAGAGAGAGAGAGAGAGAGAGAGAGAGAGAGTGAGAGAGAGAGAGAGAGAGAGAGAGAGAGAGAGAGAGAGAGAGAGAGAGAGAGAGAGAGAGAGAGAGAGAGAGAGAGAGAGAGAGAGAGAGAGAGAGAGAGAGAGAGAGAGAGAGAGAGAGAGAGAGAGAGAGAGAGAGAGAGAGAGAGAGAGAGAGAGAGTTGTATTGATCTTTATAGGTGATTTTACAAGCAATTAAGTAAAAGTACCTACCAAATAAGGGTGTTTCTCAATAGTTGTGGCATTTCCCATGTACATTTCTAAGCCTCCATCCTGAGAACTAGAGCCCTTACAGATGATTTCGTTACAGGTTACATGGGTAACCCAGGCACAGACCAGCCCTTTGGACAAACCTCATTCATACACGTACAGTGGTACAGTTGTTTATCTGTGGTAATAGATAAAAGCTCAGTCTGCATGATTCATTCATAAAAGGTATAACAAATGAGCATGACGTAAACACTTATACCCAGAATATCGCTGTTAGTTCAGGAAAGAAATTTTTAGGACCTATTAACTAAAAATTAGATACAATAGATGAGGTTGCCCTAGTTACTGGGCTATTAATAAATAGTCCTTTCTTAGCTGAGTCGAACGCATATAGTAACAATGACTACACTCGTTCATCTACACTCATCTCACTCATTCACCCTTCATATTCGCCCATATCTCTACGATCGGTGTCTTAGAAATGAATAATGATGTTACGATGTCTTGAAAAGTTTGGGAAATGCCTTAACATTGTATTTACATATACAAATACTTTCTTAGTTAGCATATTACGTGTTAGTAGAAATAAAAAATAGCGAACATAACACGACACAAATAGATCATATTATAAGATAAAAAAACTACAAAATATTTTATGGTGATTGATTTCGGTAAACCACGATTATCTCCATTATACCAGGGGGATCCACATAGGAATCCATACATTTATTTTGTGTCATTCACTTGTTTTGTTAGTTACATTTAGAAATGTGTAAGATAATAGTAATTAGTGCTAAAAAACAAGATCGAAAAACATTGATACTGCGTTGTTTTACTCTCATGGGTGGAAACGGGTAATGGGTAAAAACATGATATTGTATTACTAAGAAACTGGTATGTTAAAATAAAATGGAGATTAATGTAAACAAGACAATATTTATTAATTTTCATCCACTTATGTTCAATTTCTCTCACTCCATCTATAAAATATCATACCATATATTGTGAGTCTGCAGATAATTGTGATTGCCAAGTTATAGAAAAAGTCCCATGTCTCAAATATTTAGGTGTGATAATTGTTGAACATCTGAATTGTGAAGCCCACTTGTCCGAATTAATAAACATATGAACATGAAAACGACTATTCTTTTTTTAGAAATTTTTATAGTATTAATCTCCTATGTGTGTTGAGATATCGAACATTCTTTCTAAAAAAGTTAAAACTGTCTATGGGGTCCCTCAGGGATCGAATGTTGGGCCTATTTTGTTTTTAGTTCACATCCAGATTGAACTCAGCAGTCCAAAAAGTGATCATAGTTTAATATGCAGACCATACAACTCTCTGTTTTAAAGCAAAATCAATTGAAAAAAAAACTAGAAATAACACCTTTCATCGAACTGAACTCATGTATTCAGTTTTTCTTACATTGATAGTTAAGATAGTGGAATACTGCACAATATCCTGTTGTTGTGCTTGAAAATTATTTACAGAGAAAAAAGTTTAAGGCTCGTTTAAAACACTTTCTGGTGTCTAAAGCATTTTATTCGACTTACACGAGTCTATGGCGAGTGGCTGGGACGATCCTTTTTTTAATTCACATTTTGAGCAAGGATAGGTGTCATGAGCAAGAATGAATGTGGGGGGGGGTGTATGTTTACCTGATTGTCACTGCATAGGATTGTCTGATCTCATCCAACTTGATGAGCAGCTTTGTCATATTAATTTATGTTTTACTTGTTACAAATTGTAATAGTCATAAATATATTTTACTTTTTGCTATAGCAAGTTTATTGTTCAACAGCAATAAATGCATTCTTATTCGTATTCCTTCCAACGTTATAATTTTCACTGTCCCACTCGAGATTACAATATGGTTATTACTTGTTAGGGGAAACTTATAGAGGTTTGGTTGATAGATTGAGAGTAACAAAAACTTTGTGCGAATTATATTAGAAAAACAACTTGACCAAGTTATTTTCCATAAATCAAGGCCCTTCCACTACAACAACTTTTTTGTATATAAAGTCTTACAAATATTTTCTGTTAAAATGGGAACCGTGGTAGTTTTAATTTATTTTATAATACAAGAAATGTTTTACAGATTAAGTTCAGACTACCAAAAGTTAACAAGGCGATTTTTATCATATTCAGACGATCTTTATTATATTTGCGCCCAAAACCTTCATACGGATTTCCTGAAAGTGTAAGGAATTAAAATAATCCTAGACAATTTAGTCATAAACTATTTGAATGATTGTCTATTCAATATAATGTAGATTATTTGTTCGAAGTTCGGTTATAGTTTAGCAGATTATACAAAAAATTAGAAGAAATCCCTTTTCGACGTTATCTGGATCGTATTATATTTATTATTTTTACTATGATGTATAAATATTTTGGTTTATTTTTGTATTTAAGTCTTTTCATGTTACACCAATTTTATGCACATTGTGTATACATTGTGCACTTGAATACGACACTATTAATCTTATAATCCTTCTTACCTTTCTGTATAATAGTTGTACTTATTTTTACACGACAGGAGGGTTTTTGAAGTAGGGCTTAGACTGAAAGAATTTTTAAAATATTGTATTAATTTTTGCTATCATATAAGAAGTTTATTTACTATGTGATAACTTTCACTAACCACACTACTAATTACGGTCTGAAGTCAGCTCGTGTAACTCACCAGTATGTTTCCTAAAAATTGGTTTGTAAATATAATTGTATTTTAATTATTGAATACAAAAATTCAATAATTTTTTTGTGATTCAATATAATTTTAGCTCCGCTCAGTTGCAAACTGAAGAGGTAGTATTCATATTTCCCAGAGAATCTTGAGGATTGTTTGTTGTTGCTCTCTCTTGTAGGTTATAAGTAAAATTTTGTTTCGAAGGTCTTCCGCGTTTACCTGTAGCCCCTTTGTGGAACTCATCCTACGGCCTCGCCAAAACACTGTAATACGCCTTTTTATCAAACTCGGCCTATAGTCTCATTTGTGGATCTCGGCTTGTCGCCTCGTGGAGAAGATCGGCCTACGGCCTCGCCAATATTCTTAAGCAGTATGACCATGAATTTTGATTTTTGTAGCAGTGGAGCCAATAAACATAGTATTTTATAAAATCTGATGGTATATTAGTAGTTAAGAGAAGAATACCTTTAATTTGATACCCCCACTATTTGACCAGACCAAAAAATTAAAAATCCTTGGAGCCAAAAATATTTACGCTGCTTTTTTTATTATAAGATTATAATTATTTTAATAATTAATTTAATGATTAATTATTAATTATTTTAATAATTAATTTAATGATTAATTATTTTAATAATTAATTTAATGATTAATTATTAATTATTTTAATAATTAATTTAATGATTAATTATTAAAATAAATCAAGATAGGATATTTACACATTAATGAAGTACAATGAAAAACAGTGTTATTGAAAAAAGTATGACAAAGTATATAAGTTGGTAACTATATACAAACACATGTTCAAAAAAATAATAAAATATTAAATAACTCCACCACATTTAGACAAGTAAGTAAACAAAACACACATGATCTTATAAACAATAAATTGTTAAATAATTCCTACACAGTCTAGGAGGCTGTGAACCAGAAATATTCCCAGAATTTTCCCAGGGTTGAGACTGGTGCCAATCGATTTCTCGTAGTCTGTAACCCCCAAAAAGATAAAAAATAAAAAATCCTTGGAACAAAAAAAAAATATTTCGTCCGGACGTGGCTTGTTTTAGATAATAATAATTATCATTTATTTATCATTCTTTGAAAATTGTTATTACCTTTACGATTATGACAAAGATAAGGTTGATGCCTAAGAGAAAGCATGCCTAGACTTAAATATAATAAGAAAAATTAAATTAAAAATGCCTTTATTAAGAGGTGAAGTTAGGAGTGTGAAGTCCTCTCTAACACTTAACACCAGAAGGCGTATATATACTCTTTGGGTAATAGAGTGGGTTGGTTTGATAAACACTTTGCAGTGCTTAAATATTTGGGAAACAGGGGAGGGGAATAAAAAACCAAACTTGAAAATGCTGCACCATTTGTAATCTCTAAAACCAAGAGCAATTCATATTCCTCTTAAGAATCAAGTCAGAAGAAGACAAAAGGGGTGATTGTCCCCTTTGACTATGCAACCGACCGGTGGTTGTCATGACAATGACTGGGGTGTTTATCTGTTGCCTAGGTGGACATCCCAATTTCATCCGACACCTATAGGATTGAACTACAGCTGGCAGAAAGCATCTGATAAATCTCAAAATATAATGTCGAGACTTCTTGATACAAAGAACTATATAGTTCATATGGATGTATCTTAGTTTGGGGACGAACGACAGCTATACATGACGAATTTAATGAAATGTACTAGAAAAGGCAAAAAAAATGCTGGTGTAGCTCTCAACAGTCACAAGAAATACAAACTAAATTTTACCAAAAAATAGATTGACTTTTGGGATTTCTATTTTCACAAAACACAATCAAAACAATTAACTTTAGAAAATTTGATGTCCCAAAATTATTTAACATTTGTCAAGCCTCCATACTTTAAGAACGATAATGTAAAATGTCTGGCTCAACATTTTTTGACGCGCTTGTAAACATCAACGAAACCAGTGAAACATACAAGTGACTGCTGGGCCCGGTGACGGCACCGCCCCTCTCCGACTCCACCCCACGCACACCGTGTCTGGCCTACTTCCCCTCACATAACCAATACAGCCCGACAACTTTTCTAGGTCATTCATGAAAAGCATTCAATTTTTTCTGTTTTAATTTGTGTATAGATTTGTGAAAGTTGTGTTGAAAAATGTTCATTTATAAATGCCATTAAAACACAATATTTTTTATACTTTGTAGCATTTGGAACTAAATACATATATTTAGTTGCATCTATATATTTGAATAAACTTGGCGCAGTTTTAATTTTATTGACTGTAATTATTATTTTAATTATTGAGTACAGAAAAGATAAACTAACATGCGTAACATCCTTACACCAAACAAGGATACAATGTATCCTTCGTTACAAACGATATTTCGTTTTCCAGTGATAACTTAAAGTAACAATAAAAATTAATTACTGATTAAAATAAAAAAAAAAAACACCATATAGTCAACATGTCAATCATCGAATTGACAAAAACACTGGAAACTACAATTTCATTGAAAAAAAATCATGTAAATATTATTTCAGACCACACTCCATCGTAATAACGGGAGAGTTCCCTTCGGTATGGAGTCTGGAGTCAAGTAACTCTGATTCCAAAAGAAAAAGACAGAAATCTGTCAAATTTTAGAGCACGATATGTTCTGTGTGTAGTATATATATATAAGATACTTAGGGAGGTTTGAACAGTTTTTTGTATAAGAGTCTGTCACCTTATTTCACCTCATGGCTTCACGAAAGATCATTTAACTGTTACTAAATTGACCACGTTTCTTGCAGTTATTTGCTGTTTACTAGAGCATCTAGCACATACTTAGACATTTTTTTCGATTTTCAGAAGGCTTTCGACAAGTTTCATTATCATGAAACAAGCTCCCCTTCTCCGAGTTTTCTCTGGGCCTTATTCAGTGGGTAAAATACTACCTTTAGGGAAGGATATATAAAGTACTGACACGAGGCGTGTATTTAGAGAGTTTAGTTTCGAGTTTATGAGTAGTCTACTACAAATCTCAAATTTGAGACTTGTATTACGGTAACTCGTCCAACTCAATGCCGGTGATATTAAAAATATCTCTACATATCGCTGATACGAGAGACCATTTGGCTCTACAATCGTATTGATTCGGCTGTGAGGTGGCTCAAAGACAGCAAAATACCACTGAACCTCAGCAAACAGTTGGTAGTTTCGTTCACTAAAACGTACACGTACTTGGAGACTGTGGGTAAAGAGATCTTAGATTCCAAGTCGATTTTTCCTTGACACGCAAACTATGTTGTATGCAAAGATCTTTGAATATTTTATGTAGATTGCAAGGTATGTTAATAACAAGCACGATTGTTTTACAGATCATTGATTTGAAGTTTCCAGAGTTGGATGAGTTCGAATCGTGTTTAGAACTTATCGACTTTGTTAAATCGTTTTGTGACTGAGGCTATTTTTTAAAGAGTGTTTAATGTCACATTGATTTCGTGGAAACTGTTAGTCTACGAGTTCCAAATTATACTTTTCGATCATAGATCCATTTGTTTACTTAGTCTTTGGAGTATATGATTCGGTGATTTTAGCAGTTTTCTAAGGATGCCAAAATCAGCATATAAGTCTTGACTGTGTGACTAAACTCACATTTCTCGAGTGTTGTATATTTGAGCCTCAAAGTTGTTTTGGCGTCGTGAAATGTTTCACAATAAACAATCACTATTAAAGCATGAAGTATGAACACACCTACATAGTAAAACTGAGAACCTCTTTTGGAACTGATTTAAAGATGCACACTCTTAAGGCACACACGTTGGTTTAGGAGATCGCAACTTTAATATTCAAAATCCAGTGTTTCCAGGAGTGCCTATATAGACTGTCAAAACACTATATGGTTTTAACAACATATTCAATGGTAGGTAAGTATGGCCAAGTTGACCACTATTGACTCTAAGCCAATATTACTTCTCTGTGCTTATAGGCAACTTGGACCTCACGTCAGTAATCCTAGCTTTACAGTCCCTTTCTTTATGGTATCCTAGGTTTACGAACGCTCTCAAACCGTATCTATCTTGGCACGCCGCTACGTAGCTACGCTACTTCATGTATGTTCGCTCAGTTGAGCCGTGTGGCAGGTTGCGTGCATCGCTGATGAGGCTCACTGCCTAATTACTGATTGTGTTATTACTGCACTTGTACGAACGCTCCCAAACCGTGTCTTTCTGTTGTCAAACACGTGCCACTACGTAGTCTCGTACTTCATGTATGTTCGCTCAGTTGGGCCGTGTGGAAGGTTGCGTGCATCGCTGATGGGCTCACTGCCTAATTACTGATTGTGTCCATAAATAAAATTCATAAATAAAACTATAGAAGCCCGAAACTAAAAATGGGAACAATTGGATACGTTCATCATCCATTTAAAACTCCTGAACCCTGGTTAACAAACAAAAAAAAGAAACAACAAATCAATAATAAACAACTTTTCCCTGAAATATAAAACAGTTTAATAAGCCTTTTTTATAATAAAAGATTTAGACAGGAGCAATTGTGGTAGGTGCACCTACCTCGCAAATATCTTCCATGGCGCTCGTGGCAAACAGCAACGAGGCACCCTCCTGCTGCTCCCCCACCACCACTTTCACTAACATTATGTAACTCAAACAATGAACTTTGCTGGTGATGGCCGGAAAGCTGCAGGCAGGTTTCGTAGTGTTTTTACATCATGTCTAACTGACACTTCGAACTAAAATACTAAAAATTAACTAAAAACGGTACATCATGGTAAATTTATCAATTTCAATTAGTTCAACTTTAGAAAACGTAGTTTTTATTGCTTTTTTCATTTACCAACGTTATAAAAGAAACGGGGCTTTGCATTACGAAACTGCTGTCGTATATATCAGAGTATTGTATAAGCGACCATATCATCAAAAAATTTGATCCATTGGGGGGGGGAGGGGGAGAGTAGTATAGAATCTTTCCAACTTTGCAGTTGCCGAGTTTAGATTGTGATCCAAAGGGAATGCGTTCTTGTAGTCCATTTGGTAATTCGGCGCTATTTCATTAAATAACTGTAAGCACTATAAAATTCAATGAGAATTCGATCAACATCATTACCTTATACAATATCATCGTAAAGAACACTCATAGCCTCCTCATGAAACTCTATAAAGAGAAAACTATTATTTGAGGCTGAGGTTTTAGAGGTGCAGCCTCTGCAAACAGCTTAACGACCCGTGTCATCGCCATCCTTCTCTAGTATTACAAAAACTCTCACTTTATTAATGAGCAATGTCATCAGTCTTTCTCACAATGCGTTTCT
This sequence comes from Stictocephala bisonia, assembly GCA_035578905.1. Classification (NCBI taxonomy): domain Eukaryota; kingdom Metazoa; phylum Arthropoda; class Insecta; order Hemiptera; family Membracidae; genus Stictocephala; species Stictocephala bisonia. Next base: position 1,189,081 of record JAQJVL010000134.1, read on the forward strand.
CAACCTAGAGAAGTTAAGTTACCAGGAATTCCACTTCCGACTCAGCTGATTTACCTGGCAGTGACTTCTGGCAGTGACTTCGTTATGGTCTAAACGACAACATTGCAAACCCTGTCTGTTAACTTGGCACCTAACAGGTCGCCTCCAGCCAGGCACGGCCTTCTCAATCAGTTTACACGGTAGTCTCCATATTGCTCGATGTAAACACAATGTCATTATGAGTTGTTGAGGTTAGGGTAGAGAGGGAGGTAAGTCGATAACGGTTCCTAATTCTCCTTATCAGCAGCGGACTTTACCCTTATGAGCCTTAATATCCTTGGCGTGGAAAGAATTAGAAAATTACTTTAAATAATATATTTACACACAACAATCACTCTAACCAATTACAACAACTTATGATTAAATACAAACCGAACAACTATACGAAATCACACAGTAAGAAAAACAACTACAACGTTGAAATATAGGGAACCCAAACTTGTGTACACCTACTCCATTAGCATTTTATCTCTCTCCTAATACATTGAGAAGTAAAATGTAACAATAATTACTATTTAATAATAAGTACATATAAATTAAATGATATTACAGTATGACTGACCAGATGACCCCAGCGCTCTTAGGCCTCACAAGGCGGCGGCGATTGAGAGTAAGGGGTGGGGGTGGTGCGGTGCTAAGAGGTGGTGGGGCGGGGGGCTCCGGTGGTGGCAGTATGAGGGGTGTACCCACTCCACGACGAGAAGGGTAGCTGGCAGTGTAGCTGCGAGCTCCATGTTGGAAACTGACTGAAACACACCATGTGTTAGTGAAATTAGAGTTTCAGACTGAGCAATGATTACCATCACATGAGTAAAGTACATAAGTCTTGTGAGTTTTGTAATTTATTCTCGTAGTAGTAATGAATGTCAAGATTTCAGGTTGACAATATTATCAAGATTTTATGGGGGGGGGGGGAGTGATTGATGTAATAATGTATCCTTGTTGTATCCGTTGTCAACAAAATAAGTTTAAAAATAATCTGATGAAAAATCTTTGGTCAGACTTAATTACCTACTGTGTCAAGCTCCAAAATGTTAATTGTAATTGAATACTGAAAATGAGCAAACACTTCCAAAGAATATATCTTAAAACGTATAGTTTCCGAGTCTACCATCTATCTATGTAAGTCATGAGAACCCACCCCATGTACGGTGATATTGACTCACCCACCCATAAACGTACGGTGGTATACATTTTTCATAATGTCATTTCAGATGAAAGGTTTTACAAGTTGGTTACGGCACTCAAGACAGAGCACCGTAGGAGGAAATGTATTCATAAAGTTTTTTTTGCCACCTTTCTCTGTGCGTCGGTACGCAGATATACAGCGTCGTCGCAGTTCTAAAGTAGGCGATGTACTCATTGCGTGGCTGTATGTGATTTGCCCAACGAACACATAAGAACTTATATGTTCGTTGGTTTTAACAATCTTCGCCGTGGTTACGCAGACAGCGCCGTCACAGTTCTTTTGTAGGTAGTGTACTCATTGCGTGGCTGTATGTGTTTTGCCTTCCTTCGCCGTGGATACGCAGACAGCGCCGTCACAGTTCTTGTGTAGGCAATGCACTCATTACATGACTGTATGTGTTTTGCCTTCCTTCGCCGTGGATACGCAGACAGCGCCGTCACAGTTCTTGTGTAGGCAATGCACTCATTACATGACTGTATGTGTTTTGCCTTCCTTCGCCGTGGATACGCAAATAGCGCCGTCACAGTTCTTGTGTAGGCAATGCACTCATTACATGACTGTATGTGTTTTGCCTTCCTTCGCCGTGGATTCGCAGACAGACAGCGCCGTAACAGTTCTTGAGTAGGCAATGTATTTATTACTTGGCTGTATGTGTTTTGCCTTCCTTCGCCGTGGCTTCATAGAAACAGGATTGCAACGCTGCGTCAATAAGATAGTTTTTCGTTCAACATACAGGGTGTCACATAAAGATTTGCGTGCCCTCCATAACCCGATTTGACAATTAAGAATATATTAATTATGTTAGTATTGGTTTTATATTTCAGTTGAATCTAACCGTTATCAACTATTTTATGTTTAAAAGAAAAACAATACATAAATTATTCAAGATATTTTCATGAAACTTTTCAGATATAGAACTCAAGTATTTAAAATTCGTACATATGTTGATTTCAAATCAAACCTTAAAATGGAAGTAATGAATATACGACTGATGTACAGTCTATACAAGCAACTTGTTCAAAGCCAAGGGTATCAGCTTGTTGAGGAGCATATCTGTCGTAGGACATTCAACAATGAATTCAATCTGCACTTTCAAGGACACTTGTGTTAAGTGCGATTTTTTTCCAATAAACTAAAACGCACAACAAATGAAGAAGAAAAAATACAGCTTAAGCAAGACTATGAATTACACTTACGAAAAGCAGAAAAAGCTCGCAATTGTATGAAAGTGGACTCTGAAAAATCAGCAAACGATGAATTCTATGCATTCTCGTTTAATTTGGAGAAATCTCTCTCTTACCCTAAATTAGTATGTCAACAAGCCTATTACAGACGTAATATGTACGTATATAATTTTAGCTGCCATGAACTGGCAACTAAACTGAGATTTATGTAATTGTTGGGATGAAGTTAATGGATCAAAAGGCTCTCAAGAAATTGGTACTTGTTTAATTCAAAACATTACAATTAGAGCCCCGGCAGCTAAACACGTGGTTATGTACAGGGACACCTGTACAGGACAGAATCTAAACTGGAAAGTTGCCGTGACATTAATGAAACATATCCAAAGTTCTGAAAATAACATTGAAATAACGATCAAAAAATCATGCAAAGCGGACATTCTTACCTACCCAATGACTGCGAATTGGCTCAATTGAAATCTTTAGCAAGTCCCAAAAAATATTTACACCTGCTGACTGGTACAAAACCATTGCTAGGTATACGAAAAATAAATCCTTTCATGTCACAGTTATGACGAATGATAATTTTGTGTGTTGAAGAAATTCTAAAAAATATCAGCAAAAGGAAGAAAGACAATGATGGTCATACTGTATCATGGCTAAACATGCAGTGGATACACTATAAGAAGAGCGAACTATTTAAGATTCTTTACAAGGAAAATTTCTCGGAAGACATACAGTATTCAACTCTGAATGTTATGCCAGGGAGCAAAAGAGGACGACCGGTTAGCTTCTGCAACATTAATCAGGATAAGCTATACACAAGTGCTCGGCCAGTGACATGTTGAACCTACGGCCATACAACCCTCCTGTACATTCAAGGACCTCATCACTAATGAAAATACTGAAGATGTTGGCCCTCTACAAACACAGTGACAATGAGTAAAAAGTGTAATCTTGTTATTCCTTTATTATTGTGATTAATAAAGATTTATTAATAATGGTTTCTTTTGTTGTAAATAACACCTACAATCCATTAACAACACTAGTGGTGTAATTACTTCTTAGGACTAAAAACTACAAAAAACTAAATATATTTAATTCAAAACGTTAAATAAAGATAAAAAAGACCTTTTCGAGTAGTTTTAATGAAACAAACAGTAAAAAAGTACAATGCTGATTTTTTAAAATAAAATTTGGTAGTAAAACCTTAAATACCTCGAAACACTAAAAATGGTTGTTTACACCACTTGTGCTTTAAGGGGCTGATTATTTTAAATATCAGCTGTTTTTATGTGAAGCCCATTTTCATGTATGCTTGTTTAGGGTTTTCTAAAAAATAACATTTTGTTAATAACGAAATTTATTTTACATAAAAAACACACAAATTATATAATTAATTGTATTATAAATGCTGTTCAATGTGACGCCCTCCTCCATCAATGAATACTTCAGCCTAAAATAATTAATTAAGCAGCTTATACTTTTAAAATAATTAAAAACAGCTGTTTATAATGACTATGAAGTTATACATTTGGTTAGTACAAAACCCTACAAGCAAACATAATGAAAAACAAGTGAAAAGCCCTAAACAAGCATACATGAAAAAGTGCTTTACTCTTTAATTTTCAACTAGATTTTTAAAATTGAGGTATCTTTCAATTTGTTATTAAATTAAAAAAAATAAATTATAATAATACATTTTCAATACAAATAATGGTTTTAAAGTTATTTAACTTTTAACATTTCTTATGGTTGGCATTTTGAAACTGATAAAGATAATTTTGTTCCTTTTTTATTTCAAACTACCCCTAACTAGGTTAGCAAATATACCAAATTTCGAATTATTAGCTAAAACCATGTTTGAGATATAATTTGTTTAATAAAAAACACATACAGACAGACACTTAACAAGGCCGGATAGGCCACATGTTTACAGGAACGTTTTTGCTTATTTTTATGTCTACTATCATATATTGAAGTTGTGCCAACCTCTCGCGAAACACCCTATATATATATATATATATATATATATATATATATATATATATATATATATATATATATATATATATATATATATACACCCGTAATGTATATACGGTAAAGCCCTGGTTCACTCACTCACCCACTAACTTTCCAACTTCCCATATAGGTGGAGAGTTGAAATTTTGTACACTGTTTCTTTAGATATTAAATATGACAACTATAGTATTTTCATCCTGTTTAAGTACTCCTAAGGGGTAGAAATCACCCCTAAAAGATTGCTCCATAAGGATAACATTGGGCGGATTTTAGTAAATTAATAACAGCTGTTTTGTAAATAAATAAACATGTTTATTTTGAATGTTTGACATTATACTTAAACAAAAACAAGTGAAATGAACACGTTTGAAATAGGCTAAGTAATACCATTGGTTGTTTATACTAGTAAATAGGTAGCAACGCAAATAGTGTGAATGAATACATTTATTATTGTGATTTTACACTATACAGGTCATCTACTATTACTTGTAGTCAAAAGTCACATGCCGAGGCCGAGACCAAGGTGTATCGAACGCAGCGAGCGCCGGGGTTGGCACGCGAAGCGTGCAGGTGTGTCCCCTAATTTGTATATAAAAGGACATTACAACGTATGCAAGACCTTTCAGTAAGGTAGGACAATATGGCAGGAGTTCCTGAACCCATACATGTTGATACACACTTGTAATTGTCTATTGTTCCAAGTACAGTTGTTTGTTGAGTTAGCGAAGTTAAACTGATTTAAAACTATCTGAACTGTCACTGGAAATAACTATGTATGAAACAAAATGTGCAGGATAGGTAGGGATGAATGTTTAGGTTCTGGAGGACACAGTCTTTAGGATCTTCTAAGGGTGTCCAATAAATAATGCATTAACCTATTGGTAAATGTGAAAACTCACTTTATTTAAATGTGCATAGCGTAAATTTAACAGCAAGTGTCAGTAATGTAGTGTCGTTAGCTGGCTGACTGCAGAGAAACTGCAAGTGTCAGTAATGTAGTGTCGTTAGCTGGCTGACTGCAGAGAAATTGCAAGTGTCAGTAATGTAGTGTCGTTAGCTGGCTGACTGCAGAGAAATTGCAAGTGTCAGTAATGTAGTGTCGTTAGCTGGCTGACTGCAGAGAAATTGCAAGTGTCAGTAATGTAGTGTCGTTAGCTGGCTGACTGCAGAGAAACTGCAAGTGTCAGTAGTGTAGTGTCGTTAGCTGGCTGACTGCAGAGAAATTGCAAGTGTCAGTAGTGTAGTGTCGTTAGCTGGCTGACTGCAGAGAAACTGAAAGAGTCAGTAATGTAGTGTCGTTAGCTGGCTGACTGCAGAGAAATTGCAAGTGTCAGTAATGTAGTGTCGTTAGCTGGCTGACTGCAGAGAAACTGCAAGTGTCAGTAATGTAGTGTCGTTAGCTGGCTGACTGCAGAGAAACTGAAAGTGTCAGTAATGTAGTGTCGTTAGCTGGCTGACTGCAGAGAAACTGCAAGTGTCAGTAGTGTAGTGTCGTTAGCTGGCTGACTGCAGAGAAACTGAAAGAGTCAGTAATGTAGTGTCGTTAGCTGGCTGACTGCAGAGAAACTGCAAGTGTCAGTAATGTAGTGTCGTTAGCTGGCTGACTGCAGAGAAATTGCAAGTGTCAGTAATGTAGTGTCGTTAGCTGGCTGACTGCAGAGAAACTGCAAGTGTCAGTAATGTAGTGTCATTAGCAGGTGTCATGCATTACATTATTACTGTGCAGTCATACAGAGAAATAATGGACGATACCGCGGCACTTCCCACCTGTTGAGAGGGGGAAATTGATATTTAGTTTAATTAGTTAAAGCCAAACTTTGTAAAAAAATGGCACTCAGTTTGAAAAAAAAAATGATAATAAAAGTATCTATTATTATTTTTTAATTTTATTATAGTAAAAATTAAGAGTCTGCAGAGGCTGTAGGCCATATTAGTTTTAATGCCGTAAGAACAATGTTATTTGCGAATCCATATTTATTCGTTATTTATTAACCAAAAGTTGTGAATGTCATTTTAAACGTTATAATATTGCGAATTGTGTTTGCTTTTGACATTTTGAATACATACGCCCAGTTTTGAAAAATATGTGAAAATAAAAACTTAAAACTAAATATTTTGTTTTATAAAATTAATTGGGAATTAGCAAAGCAATTCCAACGTGAAATTTCATGTTTTGACAAATGCAATTTGTTTAGAAAACTCCGTTTAAAAATAACTGTTCAGTTTGGATATGCGTGAACGGTATGTCCGGTTCGAAAATAACATTGTTCTTAAGGGTTTTCGAACAACACACAACGAACAGCCTCTGCAGATTCTTAAGCTCGGCTATTGTCATGTAATTCTTAAGCTCGGCTATTGTCATGTAATTCTTAAGCTCGGCTATTGTCATGTAATTCTTAAGATCGGCTATTGTCATGTAATTCTTAAGCTCGGCTATTGTCATGTAATTCTTAAGCTCGGCTATTGTCATGTAATTCTTAAGCTCGGCTATTGTCATGTAATTTTCCAAGGGACGTTTTAGTTAAAATAATTTGGAAACACTCTCAATAATATTTTAAAGCCAAAATAAAACAATATTTCATATAAAAATTAAAATCTGATTATTTCAAAAACAAAAACTGTACTTAACGCACCTTCTCCCTTTCCCTTTGTTATGTCAGATTGTTTATATAAAGAGATGTTCAATTAAATGCAAATCTAAGGAATGTATAGATGAAGCACTGATTTTTATTTAAATAAAAGTATGGACAAAAATAATATTCATAAACGGCTGTTCAATGTATTACATAGCCAGCCAGATTTGTTGTAAACAATCTTCAACAACTTGAGTTGTGGCTTCCGGCCTTCGGCCTCCAACCCCAACTTAGTGGGGTGATAACGTATAGACAAAACTAAATTTAAAAAAATACTTTTAATTTTACTTTGCATTTTTACTGAATATTTAATAAAAATTTAGAATAAAGGTTGAAAAATTGACATTTTAAAAGTTTATTCCCGTACAAAACAAATACTAAAAAACTAGTAAAGTGAGAGATATGCGGTTTTTACTAAAATATTTTAAATTGTAATTTTCATCTTTCCTGACAATGTAATGAAAATCGTTAGAGCCCTATTTGAGAAAAGTATATTTTTGTATGTTGTTAGCCCATAACAATAAAAATACTAAATTTTGAAAAAAAAGAGTGAGAAAACGGTCTGAAGATATTGGCTAAATACGCATACATACCAAATTTCATAAAAATCTATCCATCCGTTTGGTCTCCAGCGAAGTGCACATACACACACAAACAGACACACATACGGATGGACACCAAAATATTTCATCAAAACAAACCAAAATTTTGGGTTCAGGGGGCCCTAAAATGGACTTTATACCAACTTGTAAAAAGAATTTTTCGTACGTAGTTTATTACGTATTAGGTCTTACATTTGTTTAAAATGAAAAATATGTCAAAACTGGTGCTAGTAGTAAAGGAGATCAAATAAAATTTCATTAGGTATCTAACTAGACGCTCTAGGTGTTTATTTATTATTATTTTCCCGGTATGATTTTACTCACGTAAAAAAAGGGAATGATCGATTTTCAAAGACATTTTAAGTTGAAAATAAAGTTTATTAAGTATATTGTATTATTTATGAGAGTTTTTATTTGATTTTTTCAGTGGTATAGAACATATTAAGCTACTTTGGAACTTAAGAGTTTTAAATCCATTCCTTATATTTTTTGAACGAGTTTCACTAAAAGGTTGATTATCAGTTAGTTGTAATGTTGCCTCTATTACATTTAACAATATTTACATCGAACTATATTTATTTAGCTATTGTTATTATTTTAGAATATATTTAGTAGATTTTGCATTCATGTAAGGTTTTTCAAATTGAGGCGGAGCTATGCTTCTAGTGTTGAAGATTAAACTATGTCGAATTTCATGGCTCTATCTTGTAATTGTTATATGCGTTTATGAACCACACATCTACTTTTGTGTGGAGAATTTAATCAATGATCTTTTTTTTATGGTTTGGATGGAATCCATTTTACTTAAATCCTAACGTGTCTTATTATTAATTAACAATTGCCTAATTCAAGTGAAGAAGGAGTTGTATTTTGCTTTTACAATTAAACGTGTTATTGATAGTATATTACCCTATAAAACACCTTGTAAGGAGTTTGTATACATGTCTTGTGAATAAATCTAATAAAATAACAAATTGCCTGTTTTGTTAACAATAAAGAGGCTCACAAAGTTGTGGTTTCTCTCAAGTGCTCTGGTGGATGAGTGTGGTGAGGGGTTGGATTAAGAGCCAGAGTTAAAAGTTAAAAGCCAATTACAACCCACATTAAAAGTTGGAAAAAGATTTACGTGGCGAGGCGAGCATTGTGCTACATTTCAATTTCCGGTGAGTGAAGTTGTGGTGCACGAGGGGTGTGAGGGGGTTAGAAGGGGCCGGAAGTAACAACAGTTGTTGGTGTAAGTTATAATTAACTTCTTGACACACGCTCGAACAGTTTAGGCGAGCTTGGCATGAGAGTAAGGCATCACGAACCAAAACTAGTGTTAGGGAACTCTTTTTACGGGAAAATCACAAACATACTAAACTGTAACGCTCCATTAATCATATTCCTATCAGAGAGAGAGATAATCTATCTGGCTGACTTACCTACTAATGCGCAGAACTATAAATAACTTACTGTTATAATGCTCATACATTAACCAATATGAGCTCTCATACATTAAAAATATCATAAAGCTCTTGGATTAACCAAACGATGCACAAACTCTCTTATGTATAAAAGGTTTTATTATACTCAGACCTTTGATTCCCTTAAATCTTATACCCATCCTCCCACTCATACACGTAGTGATAGTGACCCACCCATACACGTACAGTGATAATGACCCACTCATACACGTACAGTGATAATGATCCACCCATACACGTACAGTGATAATGACCCACCCATACACGTACAGTGATAATGACCCACTCATACACGTATAGTGATAATGACCCACCCATACACGTACAGTGACAATGACCCACCCATACACGTACAGTGATAATGACCCACCTATACACGTACAGTGATAATGATCCACCCATACACGTACAGTGATAATGACCCACCCATACACTTACAGTGATAATGACCCACCCATACACTTACAGTGATAATGACCCACCCATACACGTACAGTGACAATGACCCACCCATACACGTACAGTGATAATGACTCACCCATACACTTACAGTGATAGTGACCCATTCATACACGTACAGTGATAATGACCCACCCATACACGTACAGTGATATTACACCAAAAATCAATGTGGAAGACCTTTGAATTTTTCTTTGTGCCTACTTGTTTCATACTTTCTAGTAATGTATTGAACAACTTTCGTCCTATATTTTGTGGAAGCCAGGTAGCAATCTATACCTGTGTGAGGTCTGTCTGTGCTCATTCTTTAGCGTGTGTTATAATTGTGTATCTCTGCGCCAGTTACAATAGTTGAAGACTCAAATTTATAAAACATTAGCATTTCATAGATATATATCGATGGTAATGTTAAAATGTCCAAATATTTAAAATATATTGCGCATGACGTGCTCCTGTCAATTCCGGCCATGATGCGAATAGCCTTCTTTTGTTTACACGGAAGATTCTTAGGAAATTCGAAAGAGATGTAGAGCCCCACAAAACAATCCTTTACCTTAGCCTTGACACTGTTAGAGAAGTGTAAATTAGTCTCATAATAAATATGTTTTTGTAATTTGCGAGTTTTCTCAGGAGTAACAACTGTGATGACAGTTTAGAGCATAGGCCATCAATATGTCGTCAAAGATTAATCCTAGGTATTATAAACCTCCTTATTAAAGAGAAGTTCAAAATCATTAATGAAAATCGATGGGTTGGTTATATTTTAATTTACTTTGTTTTCAAAACAGTTCGTTTTAGAAGGATTTACATGAAGATTATTACTATTAAGAAACTGGTAAATATATGATAGTTGTACAAAGTTATTGATGCCAAGATTATTTCAAGATTTATTTTAAAGAATTAGAGACACATCATCTGCATATAAGGTGGTTTATGAGCTCTTTATTATTTATGAAATACTGTATTTTTAATGTAAATTTCGAACATAATTGGATCTAAAGCAGAACTATTAGGAATTCCAAATGTTAACATTAAATTTCCAGATTGAACTCTGTTGTTAACCACTCGTTGGATTTGCGCGCGCGCGTGTGCGTGCGTGCGTGCGTGTGTGAAAAGTAGAACATTTCTAAAAAGTCAAACGTCAGTATTGTGTGTTTATAGGGTGGGTGGGAGGGCTAACGCCAGTCTTGTGTGTCTATTGGGGGAGTGGGCCAAACCATTTTATTGACTTTTAGAATACTTGATCGGTTTTGATAAATACCTACTTTTGATGTTTGTTTGGTCATGGTTACTTTTACGTGGTTGTAATTATCACTGAATGTTGTATAATGCCGACCACATCCGTGAAGTTGAGAAGATCACGGAAAAGCAATTATCCTCGAAATGAAGATGTTCTGTTTCTTTTTCTTGTCGTATAAATTATTCTACCTGCATTCATGCTAAATTCTAACTAGTTGTAGGTTGCTTTCTCACATGGAAAGTTTTTACAGTTTTTATCACGGTAGGTATATTTTTTATAATATTCTAAAAATTCCCGTGATGTAATATTTTTCCTTTTAAAATATTTTGTTTTTTCTTTTAGATTTCTGAAGAGACAACACCATTAGTTATCCAAAAAATGATACTGTAAAATATTTGAAAAATCAGAATCCGAGATTTCCTATATATCATTCAAATTTTCTTTTGATAAAATATACTTTAAAGTATTCAAGTTTTCCAAGCACGTATCATGAAAAATCTTGACTGTGTGTTTTTGAGAAGTGCTGACTGTGAGTAATTTTTAAAAAGGGTAGTAATTTAGTTGAATAAATTATTGTAATACAATTGATGCGAGGAAAATATAAATGTGCAAATTATTTATTAGTTGCTAGATTACAGGGATTATTATTAGAGTTTGACAGGGAGGAACATTTCCGACAGGGACGATCTAAACGGAGCATCACTCTTAACTCTCGCTGAACAGCATATTATATTTCTGTTCATACATTTTATCTGATTAGGGGGGCCTATCTAATAATCACAGTCATTATGATTTATAATTGATGCCTAAAATCACACAGAAGAACTTTTAATCCTATTTTCGGCAGGGTGTGCAAACTGTGAATCCAGAGCTGTACTTTCATGAAAGAAGAGCGGCGTGAACAGAACACGGTCTCTACTGGCAACACGAAACAAGTCTAGCAAGCGGCGAGCGATTAGATTATAGAAGAGTTTGAAGGTATGGGCAGGAGGGGTAAGGTGTGGAGAGAAAGACAGCAGAGAAGGAAGCTTTGGAATACGCACACACACAATCACTTAGTCTACGAAATGCTATGATCTATCGGACGGAATTCAGGTATACCTAATGCCCACCGCCATATAGTTTCTTAGATTTCATTGTTTCTAAAAGGTATAAAAATAATAGGCCAATGTGAATTTCTACTATGTTCCAAAACAAGAACTATTTTGCACATTTAAGGATAGTGACTAAAAACACTCAATGTTATTTTAGATGAAATGAATAATGAATTATTATTATAAATTTGTTTACACCTAACAACTCACCTGTTTTGGTGGCAAACTTTCTGAGACAGACTATGCTAGAAGCAGTCGATGCAGTGGTAGGAGTGGTAGTGGTTGTAGGCCTAGTCTCTGCCTCTTGGGGCGGGAGGGCGAGAGGCTCCTGAGATAGTTGTATGACGGGCGGCGTGTCTTCCACTTCACTTTCCGTGGGGCTGAGCAAGCTCACCATGGTGACGATGTCTGCTGTCCGCTCTACCATTCTCTTACGAGCTCTGATCTTGGAGGGCAAACTGACTTGTGCTTCCTCGAGGGCTTCACCCTCTGAACTGTCATCTTCGTGACTCTTGTGTCCTTTCCGTCTCATGTTCTTAAACCGCCTCCTAGCCGGCGCTGACTTAATATTCCTCTCCCGCTGGACTATCGTCATGTCATCTTCATCATCAAACTCTACTATCTCATTGCTCTTTCCCATATCTCCCCTGGATGGTGCACTTCTGCCTATAGCTGGGGCTGACATCATCCTTGTCAGTGACTGGGTCGATGGCTTCTTCAGGATAGGTTTGGCCGGTTGAGTTGCTGGAGGAAGTGGTGGTCCGCTGCCCATACTCCCAGACATCACAGGGCTGTTGCTGCTATTCCGGAAGTTGGCTCTCCTCATCGTAGCGGTTAGAGTGTCTTGTTTTGGTTTGTCAGGCTCCTTTATTTTCACATTCCTGTCCCCCAATTCTTCTTCAACTTGTTTATCCGTATTTTGGCGGTCACTTACCTCTTCGTGACTGCAGCTATCCGGTGACAATAGGTGTAAATCTACAAACATCTGTTGCTGAGAAGAATTGTCCTCTCTCTCACGATCTTCGACGTGATCAAACGATATCTTGATGGATGGAGTCAGCTTAAGCTTTGTAGTATGAATGTCTATGGCAGTTTCCTCACCACTGTCCATACATTCCTTGCCCGAGGACGAGGAGAATGTTTGGATGTTGAATCGTTCATCTTCGGGATTGGTGAAAAGATTACTCGCAAACGATTCAGATGGAGTGTCGAGAGTGTCCGATAATAGGTACTTGTTTCTTGGAGTTTCTTCTGAAGTGCGAAGAGAATTTTTTTCCACTTGAGTTATTATTTCTCTGACACTAAGAAGGGGCTCGTCATCTATTTTGTCGATGCTGTTGTGCGCTAAGAAGATGTCCAAGTTAGGCCTCTGTTGCCGGTCTCTCCAAGCGAGTCTCAGCCGCTCGGCCAGCTGCTGGCGCGAGTAGAGGATGGATGGCGGAGGAGCAGTGTTGCGAGCCGGCTTGGCGGTTACAGGACGTGGTAGACCTCGAACTCTCTGGACCACTACTCCTACGGTAGCCGGTTGTGAAGGTTCCTCGCAAGACAACTGGCGTCGCTCAGACCAAGCGAGCCTGACGGGGTGAGCGGGGGGCCGAGGCCGCACCACCGAGGGCGCCTCACCCAATACCCGTAGTCCGAGGCCGTCTTCTGATGACTGCTTGCGCAGGGTCCGTCGGCCTGCCTGGGACTGCTGCAGGCTGAGCTGCCGCACTGCCCCCCCGGCGCGTCGCTTGCTGGACACGGACATCTGCAACAATGACACTAAGTCAGTGGTGATCGATGTCCCATCACCATCAATCTCTCACACTGAAAGGCCTCAAGGTCCCAATCGACCATTACTTACTCTATTATCACTGTTTAATCGATCTAGTAACATTCTGTATACACTAGATATTAAGGTGTGGTTGTTATTTTAACTAACTACAAATTAAACGTAGGCGTCGTTAAATGACGATTTAACCTACAACGATGAAGGACGTAGTGTTTAAGCCAAAGCTTGAATTGGTAGTTTTATTTAGCCTACATGTAACAAATATAGTGTTTGGTACATTTTATTAAAATTTTTATTCTTTTGGTACAGCAAGTACTTTGGATCTTATCAGTGAGAAGAAATAAAAAAACATCCAATATATAATAGTGTACGTAGTTCCAAATATGTGCTCAAAATTTGAGAGATCTGGTGAAAATATATGAATAAAATTACAACACGATTAAACAATGTAATATTGTACAATTGTAGTATTGTTTACTTCTGTAATGATCCGGGTCCGAGACCTGAGAATGCCGTCCTGTGGCATACTGCGCTCTGGACGTGTGGTTGTGATTGCATTGAACGTGTGGAGCAACAATATAGTATTGTACAATATGTGTACTTCCGTAATGATCCTGGTGCGATACCTGAGAATGCCATCCTGTGGCATCCTGCGCACTGGACGTGTGGTTGTGATTGCATTGAACGTGTGGAGCAACAATATAGTATTGTACAATATGTGTACTTCCGTAATGATCCTGGTGCGATACCTGAGAATGCCGTCCTGTGGCATACTGCGCTCTGGACGTGTGGTTGTGATTGCATTGAACGTGTGGAGCAACAATATATTATTGTACAATATGTGTACTTCCGTAATGATCCTGGTGCGATACCTGAGAATGCCATCCTGTGGCATCCTGTGGCATCCTGCGCACTGGACGTGTGGTTGTGATTGCATTGTACGTGTGGAGCAACAATGTAGTATTTGTACAATATGTGTACTTCCGTAATGATCCTGGTCCGAGACCTGAGAATGCCATCCTGTGGCATCCTGCGCACTGGACGTGTGGTTGTGATTGCATTGTACGTGTGGAGCAACAATGTAGTATTGTACAATATGTGTACTTCCGTAATGATCCTGGTCCGAGACCTGAGAATGCCATCCTGTGGCATCCTGTGGCATCCTGCGCTCTAGACGTGTGGTTGTGATTGCATTGTACGTGTGGAGCAACAATGTAGTATTTATTGCACACGTTGTTCCATTGAACTTGTGGAGCGATTCAAGAATTTAGGAATATTTTTCGATTGTAAGATATGTTGAGCTATTCATGTTCAACATATAAAACTAAGATTTCGAAAATTAATGTACACATTTACGCAAGTTGGTCGAGTACTGGAATGGTGGATCACTGCATAGTTACTCCGCGTTATTTATGTTTTAGAATAGTTAACGCAAATATCGAGTTATAACTGTTATCATAACATTAGGTAATGACTGACACTCTGTTAGTTCAATAACAGTAAATATGATAAAATAAATTCAAGAAAATCTTAATCCATGCTATAGTTCTAACATAAGATTATCGCGGATTTAATATTTAATGAAATAATGGCTAAAATGTGAAGCGGTAATTTACATAATTGCCCAAATCTCTATTTACATTTGCAGAATAAATAATACAAATGCAAAACCAAAGTTAATAGAAATTAGAAGTGCAACGGGAAAAAGAGGTGCGAAATGAAGATGTTGCTTGTATACAGATTAATTTAATATGTCCATAGAAAAAATAGTAAGGGTAACTTTCTTGAGAAAAAGAAGGAGATGTAATTACTACTATAAATACACAGGTGAGTATCGTCCTTGTGACGATGAAACAGTTGTGATAGAAGAAAGAAGAACCTACATTTTTAAATAGATAAATGGGAATTGTAAAAAATATTGGCCGGAAATGGATGGTAAAAAAGATTCAATTATGTATAAACTAGAAAAACAGAACGAGTTTTTGTAATAATACGAATAATCATCTTTAATACAGTATACAACATTATATGTATCAATAATTAACTAGTCGGTACTCTCATTCGTACACTTTTGAACTACTGTAAGTCTAGGAGGCTGTTTTTGCTTCACGAAAATCACCAAAAGATATGGGTTTCTATTTCAAGGATTCCGTCAGTAATAATGATTGCATCGTAACACTTGAAGCGTAATTTTTAATAGGCCCTAAGGGCCTGTGTAGTACATACTTAGGGAGGTGAAATATATAATGGGTCCTTTTTACTTTCTTCCATATGCGTTAGCGTAGAGAAAGTATTGTGATCATCCAAAAAGATTTTTACAAGTTGATCTAAAAATCCATTTTTGGGTCCCCTAAACAAAAAAAAGTGAATTTTCAAAAATAAGTTTGATGTCCGTCCGTATGTGTAGTTCATGGATACAATTTTATAAAATTTGTTATGCAGGTGTATTTACCATTTAGCCAATATCTCCAGATAGTTTTTTCCCCTTTTTTGAAATTGTAGTTTTTTCTATTTTTATGGGCAAAAGACACAAAAATGGAGTTGCCTCAAAAATGGCTCTAATGATTTTGATTACATTTTAAAATATTTTAGTAAAAATCACATATCTCTAACTTGATTAGTTTTTAAGTTATGACAAAAAACATATTTGTGAATCAAACTGGTGATTTTCAAAGAATTGATTTTTTTGTGTTTAATATGGGGGAAAGTTTCTGCCAATTCTTTGGACCCATTTATTTACTTTCTCCCATATGCGTTAGCATAGAGAAAGTATTGTATCGTCCAAAAAAGTTGTTTATAGGTTGATCTAAAAATCCATTTTAGGTTCCCCTGAACCCAAAAAGTGTTGTTTTTTAGAAAAAAGTTGGTGTCTGTCTGTGTGTATGTGCACTTCGATGGAGACAAATGGATGGATAAATTTTTATGAAATTTGGTATGTAGGTGTATTCAGCCAATATCTCCAGAACATTGTTCACTTTTTCGAAATTTTAGTTTTTTTTATTTTTATCTTAAAAAAAATACAAAAATATAATTTTCTCAAAAGCGGCTCTTAAGATTTTCATTAAATTTTCAAGAAAGATGTAAATACAATTTAAAGTATTTTAGTAAAAACCGCATGTCTCTAACTTGACTGGGTTTTGATATACGGCAAAAAAAACTTATTTGGGAATCAAACTGATAATTTTTTAAGTTTTGATGTTTTAGTGTTTAACATGGGTGAAAGTTTGTACCAATTCTTTGGAACCACTTATTATGATAATACATTGTGATCTCTCTCTCTCTCTCTCTCTCTCTCCCCCCCTCCCCCCTTCTCACCTCCCCACCCATCCCCTTCTCTCAAGGTCCCCCCATCCTCTCTCTCCTCTCCCCCCTTCCATCTTTTCCCCCTTCTCTCTCTCCCCTCCCCCCATCTCTCCTCCTCTCCTCTCTCTCCCCCCCGCCCTCTCTCTCCTCCCCTCCCCTTCTCTCCCCTTCCTTCTCTCTCCTCTCCCCTCCCCCCCAATCTCTCTCCAATTTTCCTTTTCTCTCCCCCCTCTCCCCCTTCTCCTCTCCCCCGTTCTCTTCTCTCTCCCCCTCCTCTCCTCATCTCCCCCCTCTCCTCTCTTTTCCCCCCCCCATTTTCCTCTCTCCTCCTCTCTCGCCCCTCTCAATCTCTCTTCTCCCCCTTCCTTCTCTTCTCTCTCCCCTCTTTTCCCCTCTCTCTTTCTCTCCTCTTTTCCCCCTTCCATCTCTCTCTTCCCCCTCTCCCCTCCACTCTCTCTTTTTCCCCTCTCGTCCCCTCTTTTCCTCCCCTTCCCCTTCTCCTCTCCCCTCTCCACTCTTTTCTCATCCCCTCTCCTTTTGCCTCTCTCCCCCCTCTTTTCTCCTCTCTCTTCTCCTCCCCCCTTCTCCCCTCCTTCTCCCCTTTTGGTCTCCTCTCCTCTCCCCTTTTCTCTCTTCTCTTTTCTCTCTCTCATCTCTCTCTCTTTTCCTCCCCCTCTCTCTCTCTCCTCTCCTCCTCTCTCTCTCCATTCTCCCCCTTCTCTCTAAACCTCTCTCTCTCTCTCTCTTTTTCTCCTCCCTCTCTCTCCCCTTCTCCCCTCTCTTCTCATCCCTCTCCCCTCTCTCCTCTCTCTCCTCCCCTCCTCTCTCTCTCCTCTCTCTTTCCTCTCTCTTCTCTCTCTCTCCCCTTTTTCCTTTAAACCTCTCTCTCCTCTCTCTCCCCCCCTCTCTCCCTCTCTCTCTCTCCTCCCTCTCTCTCTCTCTCTCTCTCCCCTCTCTCCTCCCCCCATCTCTCTCTCCCCAACCCTTTCTCTCTCTCTCTCAATCTCTCTCTCTCTCTCCTCTCTCCTCTCGTCTCTCTCCTCATCTCTCTCCGTCTCTCTCTCTCCTCCTCTCTCTCTCTCTCTCTCTCCTCTCTCTCCTCTCTCTCTCTCTCTCTCTCTCTCTCTCTCTCTCTCTCACTCTCTCTCTCCATCACTCTTCTCTCTCTCTCTTCTCCTCTCTCTCTCTCTCCTATCTCTCTCTCTCTCTCTCTCCTCTCTCTCTCTCTCTCTCTCTCTCTCTCTCTCTCCGCTCTCTCTCTCTCTTCTCTCCTCTCTCTCTCTCATCTCTCTCTCTCTCATCTCTCTCTCCTCTCTCTCCTCTCTCATCTCTCTCCTCTCTCTCTCATCTCTCTCTCTCTTCTCTCTCCTCTCTCTCTCTCCCTCTCTCATCTCTCTCTCTCCTTCTCTCTCTCTCTCTCTCTCTCTCATCTCTCTCTCCTCTCTCTCATCTCTCTCTCTTCTCTCTCTCTCCTCTCTCTCTCTCTCTCTCCCCCCCTCTCTCTCTCCTAAACCCCAAATCTCTCTCTCTCCTCTCTCTCTCCCCCCCTCTCCTCTTCCCCTTTCCTCTCCTCTCTCTCTCCCCTCATCTCTTCTCTCTCCCCTCTCTCCTCTCTCCTCTTCTCTCTCCCCTCTCACCTCCCCTCTCCCCTCTCTCTCCCTCTCCTCCTCTCCCTCTCTCCCCCCTCTCTCTTCTCCCCACTCTCTCCCCTTTCCTCCCCTCTCTCTCTTCTCTAAATTTTCTCTCTCTCTCCTCCTCTCACTCTCTCTCTCTCTCCCTCTCTCTCTAAACCTCTCTCCTCTCTCTCTCTCTTTTCTCTCCTCTCTCTCAATCTCTTCTCTCTCTCTCCTCTCTCTCCTCCACTCTCTCTCTCCTCTCTCCCCTCTCCCCAAATCCCCTCTTTCTCATCCTCTCTCTCCTCTCTCTCTCTTCCCTACCCCTTCCCTCTCTCTCCTCTTCTCTCTCTCTCCTCTTCTCTCTCCTCTCCCTGTCTCTCTCTCTCTCTCTCTCTCTCTCTCTCTCTCTCACTCCCCCCTCTCTCCCCCTCCCCCGTATCTCCTTCTCCCCTCTCCGTCTCCTCCCCATCCCCTTCTTCTCTCCTATCCTCCTCTCCCCTCTCCCACCCCTCTTTACCCCTACCCCATCCCCTCTCCCCTTCCCCCTTTTCCCCGACCTCTCTCTTCTTCTCCCCGGTCCTCTCCCCCTTTCTCTCTCTCTCTCCTCTCTCTCCTCCCCCCCCCCCTTCCTTTTCTCTTTTTCACCTCTCTCTTCTCTCTTCTCTCCTCTTCCTCCCCCTCTCTCTCTCCCTCTCTCCTCCTTTCTCTCCCCTCATCCTCCTTCTCCTCTCCCCCTCCCCCTTCTCCCTCCTCACCCCTTCCCCCTCATCTTTTCCCTCTCCCCTTCTCTTTTCTCTCTCTCTCCCCTTTTCCTCTCTCTCCTCCTTCTCCTCTCTTTTCTCTTCTCTCTCTCTTTTCTCTTTCTCTCTCTTCTCCTCATCTCTCTCTCCCTTCTCTCTCTCTCCCTCTCTCTCTCTCTCCCCTCTCTCCCCTCCCTCCCCTCCACCTCTCCCCAATCTCTCTCTCCTCTCTCCTAATCTCCTCTCTTCTCTCCCTCTCTCTTTCTCCCCTTCCCCTCCTTCTCCCCTCTCTCTACCCTCTCATCTCTCCCCTCTCTCCTCTTTCCTCTTCAACCCCTCCCCTAAATCTCTCTCTCCTCCCCCCCTTCCCCTCAAACATTTCCCTTCCTCCCCTTCTCTCTCATCTCTTCTCTCTCTCCCCCTCCCCCCTCTCTCTCTCTCCCCCTCTCCTCCTCTCCCCTCAAAACCCCTTTTTCTCTCTCTCCCTCTCTCTCCTCCCCCTTCTCTCTCTCTCTCTTTCACCCCTTCTCTCACTCTCCTCTCTCTCTCCTTCCCTCAACTCCTCCTCCCTCTTTTCCCCTCTCTCTCTCTCCTATACTAAAATATACCCCCCTTTTCCTAGTTTCTTTAAGTAAGTAAAATAATAAAAACAACTAGACTTTAAAAAGGGTTAGAAATAAAAATTTTTTATTTTTCAACCTAAAAAACTAACAAAAAATTTTTTTAGCCCTTTGCTATAATAGGGGGTTTAAAGGATTTTTTTACACCCTTTTTAAAAATACTTGGACTTTATTAATATAAATAATGCAACATATAAAAAAATCAATTTTAGTACATACTAGCCGACCCGTGCGAAGCATTCGCACTGTATTCTCTTTAAATCCCTCTTAATTAAAGTGCACACAGTAGAGTTAGTAACGCATAGTTAGAGTGCAATTTAACCTAATGTAAATATGGATTAAGAAGAAATAAAATATGTGAGTTTAAATTTAATATAATTTATTTTATATATGTTTAGGTTAAGTTATTTACAAATTAAACAGCATATTTACATATTCAAAGTACCTCTTTAAAACACTATGTTGTGATGTGATTATGTGGTCATCGGTTAGTAAACGCATAGTAAGAGTGCTATTTACCTAATGTAAATATGGATTAAAGAAGAAATAAAATATGTGAGTTTAAATTTAATAGAAGGCTATCTAGTAAATAAAGAAACAATATAAAAGCTAAAGAATCTATGTGCTACTTACCTTTGAGTTTGGACTAAGTATTGTTCGTCGTCGTAAATGTAGCAAAAACAAATCAATCGGATTTGAGAAATAAATAAATATTTGTTTGTTTTGATTTATTTAATTCACATGTTACAGCTGTTTTGTTTTGATTATTTAATTCACATGTTACAAGCTGATCGAATAATGTAAATAAACATTTCAAGTTTATATTAATTGCAAGAATTGAAATGAAACATTTTACTAATTCCACAGTTTTTAATTTTAGATTAATTGTTAATTAATTAATTAATCTGCAATTAATTTAATTAATAATTAAATTAATTGCAGAATGATATAATAGGTCGTTTTTCCAAAAAACTATTGGAAAATGAGAGATTTGTATATTTTCATCAAGTAGTGGGTAAAAAAAGCTTTAAAATGACACCTCATTTATGAAAATTGGTGAAGAATTAAGGAAGTTATGGCGTACCGACAAAAAAGTACTTTAGAAATTATAATATATATAGATGTGCAGTTTCAGTGAATAGTAATAATAATAATAAAAAACAGTCTATTATTTTGTTCTTGTTAAATCTTTGCCAGTAAATATCAACTCAAGTTTGATCAACTTCAGTTATAAATATTGAACGGTTCAACGAAGGCAGTGCATGCACCAGACAATAAATCACAGTATCTGTGACCCAGATGTATATTGTTTTGGCGTGTGAGACAGGCCAGCTGGTCAAATTCTAGTATCCTCTGTATTGTATCGTATACAATCTGTCATACGATACAAATTCTAGTATCGTATGACAGATTGTAGTATACATGATACAGAACTTTGTGTAGGCACATGCGCGGCTCTTAATAGTGTTATCTATATAGGTTGCAATTTGTTGGGTTGCAGAAACATAGCTAGACCTACTAAATTTGGTAATTATGCACTTTCTTGCCACCAAACAAATTTGGAATATTTTGCTTGAAATGGGTCTAGAATTGGCTGTATTTTCACGAGATATGCTTTTTATTCCGCGGAAATAACGTATTTTTACCGAAAAATTCGAAAAACCCAATGTCACAACTTTTAGTATTTTTGTCATATTTCCGTTAATTTAAATGGTATTTTAATCATATTTTTTTTAATTTGATGTGTTTTTTGCGCTAAATACAAATTTGAAAACTATTTTGGTCTAATACAAATATTTCTCGAGAAATAACGGAAAACTAATGTCGCGGCGGAGCGTTATTAGCGGCCATTACGCGATCATTATATACAACAACTATTAATCACATAAACCGAATTCACCTATATTCCCGCCGGAGTGACGGCCGGCAGGCCGTCACGGAGGCCAAACGCCCGAATTTAACGCAAATTACGAATTTTTGTTGAGAAAATAGACAATTAGGATAAGATAGGTTATGTTTGGTTATGTCAGCAAAAAATGCATTTTTCAAGCTGAAAAAATAATTTTACTACAAAACCAGTTATATATTTGTGTTCAGCATAAAAAAACGAGAAATGAAAAAAAATTGTCGAAAAATAACGATTTTTAAAAAGGTGGTTTTTTCATTATTAGATAAAAATTTAGTTTTTCAATTTTTCGGTAAAAAACGAGTTTTCCGCGGATGAAATTAAACTCCTCAAGAGATATAAACTAATTTTTCACCACTTTATTAACATGAAATCGTAACATGAAAGGTGGAAAGAAAGTGCATAATTACCCTAAATTTATTTCTACCAAACAAATTTGTTTATGGTAGGCACAAAGGCACGTGAATCAATATAAGGTGTTCTATGTATGGAGGTTGTAGATGAGCCGTGAAAAGTAATCTTGGGTACACACGTTGTATTGCTTGGTGTATGTAGTATGGTAGTGATTAAGGAAGCCGGTTCCGTTGATGTGGCTCCGAGACTAACCCCTCAATTGCGTCCGTTCCGCATATCCTGAGTAATTTAAGTATGAATTTGACGAACTTCTGAGAGACGAAAGTGGATAACACGCACACTGGTAAAGAGCTTTAAAAGAAAAAAACAACTTCCATACCTAATTCTAATCTCAAAGAACGTATCTCAATATGCTATCTGTACAAATTATAAGATGCAAAAACAAATATGAAACATTAATACCCAATCAGTAAATAAATATATACAACGGTTAAAGAATGGCAACTTTCTCATATGTAAAGCTCTGTTCATCATTTTAAAAAAGGCCGGCACTCCCACTCAGTCCAGATAATACAATATTTAATTAGGCAATGCAATTGCTGAGAATTACTTGAGTCCAGTAGGCTTACGGTATTTATTATAACACACCTTCACGGATCAGTCTCATTGAGCTTAAATAATAGGTTGTTAGCTTCAATGTAAATAAAAATATTCCTCTCAGCAGGCTTTGATCTTGAGATAAAAAATACGACGAACTTAAAAGAAAAAATGCACAGAGAAAAATTGTTAAAGGAACAGAATTTAACTTATTAAATAAAATGATTAGTATTTTAATACAAACCTTATTCTTTTTCAAAGGGTATTATGTTTATGATAAAGTTAAAAGTTAAAGTTTGTCTTATTTTACCAGGCGAAGTTAGGGCTAAGGAGCCCTCTCTAACACTTAACCTGGGGACCAACGGCTTTACGTGACTTCCGAACCACGGGAGCGGCAGGGCAAAATCTACTAGTGGTCATATCGGGAATCGAACCCAGACCGATTGCTAACAAGCCAGCGCCTTAGCCCCTTATCTACGGCCGCTCCGTAGATAAGGTATATGATAACAGGTATATGATACTCTAATTATGAATGAATGTACATGAAAACAAATAGTTGGACTAGGATTAGATTTAATATGATTACTTACTTTATAACTAAATAGAAAAATAAATAAATTAGCATGTATCAATGACCTGAGAAATAAATTAAATATATATTTTAAACATACAATACAACAAGTATTCCAAGAGTGCAATATTTGGAGGAGGGAAACAGGCTTAATTTATTTTGATATTATTCTTAACTTAATCTATGTGTGAAAAAATAATAATATTATTAAAAATTGTAACAATAATTCAACGTAAAAAATAGGATAATTCAATTTCCTATTTCATCTGATGCAAATATTTGATGCAACGAGTTATTGTAAAGAGAATAAAAATCTATTGTTTAGACACACTTATCACGTAATCTACAACTTATTGATTGGTATTCAAAACGTTTTTACATATGAAATAGATAGAGTTACCTCTCACACACAAACTTGTATTCACTTCAATTAACCTACGAACTATGGTGTGTTTTGGCCTCTATTTTCCTATTTTATTAATTTTTCTACGACGGGATATTGGCATCGGTCGTTTAATAATCAAGCAGCAATCCTGTTTTCTTTAAATTTAGAAAAAGGGCGTATTTACTAATTGAATTAATTTTTCAATGAATTTCCAACAGTTATACGATTTCCAAATTCGTTCTACGACCTCCTACCTAGCCTACTACCCACAAGTAAAATTTTACAAATTAAATCGAACAACCTTCTCTCACGATAACTCGGCCAAAACTCGTGCGAGTGGGAGGTCACGTGTCCACCGCAGCCAATCAGCGTCACGGACACTCGACAGACCAATGTTGCGTACACAGAACGAGATGATGGTCAGTAGTACATCATGAGCAAACTGAGGTTTTATTCTCATCAATTTTCAAGAACTTCCTAGCCGTCCGGAAAAGCCGATTGTTGCTGTAGACAAACTGGTGCGTGAAATATTGTCTGTTTTGAGAACAAATTCTTCGTTAAAGCTTCAAGCCACATTTTGTGTTCGTGTTTACACGTCTTGATTGTGTCAACCACTATGAACTTTTAATGAAATTAAACCACTGTGGAATTTAAGGGAATCAACTAAAGTTTTTAAATCATATTTTTGCTCTAGAAAACAACAGGTGTTTGTTTGTTAATGTTGAATGGTCTCAGGAGTTGACAGTCTCCCATGCACAAGTCGTGCCTCAGGAGTCTGTGCTGGGACCTTTATTGTTTCACTATTAATCACAATTAATGACCTTCCAAGTGTTGTTAAAAGTAAGACATATTTATATGCCGATTCTACCATCCTACTCAACTCTAATAATTATTTTGAACAACTTTAAAATTAATGTAAAATTACTATTGAAGAAGCATCCGAGTGGTATGAGGGAGACAAAGGTAGTTGGACATTTGCCATCATTACGTGAAAATTACCAATCAAGACGTTTCGATTTGGTAAAACCCAAACCTTTTTCAAGTGCTAAAAACTAAATTACATCTACACAAACATGTTGTAAAACTACGTTCTTAAACTAATAAACTTATCTACTTTAATAATTATAGGTATTATGCCTTCATTTTTGCATTTCGTGAGGTAGGTTACATGATTAGAAACTTTAGCTAATTTAGTTTTTAATCTTTCTAAGGACTTGATTTTTGATCTCGTTCCGGGTCCATACCGTGAGTCAACTTTGTTTTTGAAATTTGTTAATGATGGAGTATCATATGAGGGAGACAAAGAAGTTTGTCTCCCTCATATGATACTCCATCATTAACAAATTTCAAAAACAAAATCCAAGTGGTTTCAAGTTTTAATCAAACTGTTTTCTCTTAAATAAAGAAAAGAACAAAATCAAAGAAATTACGTTTTATTTAAGACTCGTCAGTCATAATAATTTAAATTAAAGAACTGCTGAAAATGTAAAATTCTTAGGAACGTTAATAGACAGGAGCCCTATCTTGGGATACAAATATTGCTTATATAATAAGCTATCAAGAGTAATATATTTACTAAAACGACTGTCATATTGTGTAGATAAAAACTATATGAGATAAGCATATTTTGCTTATTCTGAATAAATGATTAGATACAGGATAATTTGCTACGGGAATTGTAGGGTGGATGAAATTTTGCTTTTTAAACAAGGTAAACGTCTTTTTATACAATTAAATATACTACTCTGACTGTTTTATATATATATCGTGAGGTAGGTTACATGATTAGAAACTTTAGCTAATTTAGTTTTTAATCTTTCTAAGGACTTGATTTTTGATCTCGTTCCGGGTCCATACCGTGAGTCAACTTTGTTTTTGAAATTTGTTAATGATGGAGTATCATATGAGGGAGACAAAGGTAGTTTAAGTTTGTCTCCCTCATATGATACTCCATCATTAACAAATTTCAAAAACAAAATCCGAGAGGTTTCAAGTTTCAATCAAACTGTTTTATCTTAAATAAAGAAAAGAACAAAATCAAAGAAATTACGTTTTATTTAAGACTCGTCAGTCATAATAATTTAAATTAAAGAACTGCTGAAAATGTAAAATTCTTAGGAACGTTAATAGACAGGACCCATATCTTGGGATACAAATATTGCTTATATAATAAGCTATCAAGAGTAATATTTTTACTAAAACGACTGTCATATTGTGTAGATAAAAACTATATGAGATAAGCATATTTTGCTTATTCTGAATAAATGATTAGATACAGGATAATTTGCTACGGGAATTGTAGGGTGGATGAAATTTTGCTTTTTAAACAAGGTAAACGTCTTTTTATACAATTAAATATACTACTCTGACTGTTTTATATATATATATATATATATATATATATATATACATTGGATTTTATATATATAGATATATAAATTAATTGTGTATTTATTTAAAATCAAAATGTTATATTTATAATCCTAGTCTCACCAATATAGTACTAGGTTTAGGGATAACGCAACTATAAAGTTTAATAGGTTGAATAAAATAACGAATAAACATAGCATAATGTCACTTAAAATTT
Organism: Stictocephala bisonia; assembly: GCA_035578905.1. Classification (NCBI taxonomy): domain Eukaryota; kingdom Metazoa; phylum Arthropoda; class Insecta; order Hemiptera; family Membracidae; genus Stictocephala; species Stictocephala bisonia. Next base: position 1,215,462 of record JAQJVL010000134.1, read on the forward strand.
ATAATAAATTAAATTAAATAGTTTGATGACTGTGTATCCTGTAAAGCGATTTTGTAATACGTTTTATTGGCTTAAAAAAACCTTTGTTCATTACATGATATTTTTGTTTTCAAAGGCATAACTTTTTGAATATTTAATTTTGATATTACATATCACTTATATTATTTGATGTATCGAATTATAAATAATTGTTGTGCGCAATTATTCCCCAATATTTACATGTTTAGTTTGTAATCACTCAGTTATATTCATTTATTCTTTGACTTAGCATGTACATGCTTAAAAATAACATTGTTACCCAATACTTTTAAGTAAGTTTTACGACAAATAAAGTAATTTCTCTGTTATTATTTATAATTGTTATTTATATTTTTGTTGTGTAACTTTACAGATTACAGATTTTAAATGATACAAAATGCTACTCTAACTGTTTATCTTAATTAACAAATTGTTCCTAATTTTATTAAATAAGATGAGTACACTTTTAGTATTATAATGAATTTAATATTATGGTAACTTTGTTACTGAAAGGCCTTACGAAATTTAAAAAATATTTACTGGAGTGTTTGTTTAATCTTATATCCAGTAAGAAACGAGCTTGAAGAATGATTATAATGAATGTTCGTTACTGATTACTTGTGGAGGGGTTTACTAATAATAATAGTTTTGATGACTGGTATTCTAACATTTTTGGGGGAAATCTTAAAAAACACTTAATTAAAGCAACCATATGCGTTTAAAATCATCAATAACAGATGCAGATCAAATAACTGTGATTATAATAAACAAACTACTACATTTCATTAATCAAATTTTTTACTTGATCTTGATTATTTCAGACATAACTCTCCGAACTACTCAGCAATGTTAGCCAAGCAGTTGTAAAACTTAGTATTACTGAACTGACAATTAATTGTGCAATGAGTAAGTAATGGTGAACGTTACACTACAGAGGAAGGCCTACCGTGGACACGTGCGGCCTGCCGTCGTCTCGTCGACAGACTGACACCGGTTTTTATCGACCCTTATCGGTTGTATTTTAGACGTCTTTGTTGACTGGTCGTCATGCCAACGAGTTGCCGCCAAATCTATAAAAACATTTACGGATTGTGATAGGTTTTTAAGTTGCATGCTGCAGATGTGACGGATTTACCGGCCTCATCACTGCTCAGATGGCAAATCGATGCGGGAACATTTCGCAACAATTTCCCCCTCACGACGTTTTTATTGTCCCAGGTTACTTTATTGTTTGTGATATTTTCCTTGGTAGTTTGTAGGAAACACCGTTAAGTCTCGTCTTTGTTTTTATTATCATACTTGCAACAAGTCTTTATATCTTTCGAAAAGGAAACGCGGAAAGGTGTAGAAGCTTGATTTCTGATTACTCAGTAGTTCATATCCAGTGTTTAACAAGAGAAATATATTTATCAGGTCTAATAACAAAATGTACCACAGCAGCTTTACTTTCAGATCACTTATTGAGCAAATTTAGATAAATTCCAGTGTTTTTGTTGAATTAATAAAGGGTCATTACTAATAACTAAAGCTTCCGGTAACGACCACGTCAAGGTGTTATTTACAGTACCGTATTTACGTCACTAAACGTTTCGCCCATGCTGTGATGTGGTATTCTTAGTGATGTCTCTGAGACTCAGTCTCTTAACAATGAATTTAACACGCTACCACGTACATTTTTGGGGGAACTTGTGGGTTAATATCACCGAACGTGTATGAATACGTAGGTAGGTCAACACCACCGTATGTGTAATTCATACAACAACAACAAACAAACAAATTTGTACCTTCCTACCTTCTTCCCAATTGTGAGTCGCGGATGTCAAATTTAGAGGATGGCTGTGGCGGTCCGGTTGTGATGTTGCCTATGTCGATTTTCCAGTCTAGCCCGCAAACCTCAGAGGTAAAAGTTAGAACGGTTGGACTATAGTGTCAGTTTATTTAATCACATCACTAACAGTAAGATTTCATTAACTACCCACAAATTTTCAATTACACTATCACCCACCTTCAATTATATTAACAAATAGTTTTTTAATTAGCAAAATACGTGTTGGTACATATACAGTACAAGTAAACGTCACACAACACAAATTTATTACAATACAAGCACAAAATGCACAAATATATTACAATACATCAGTGAACCACGCTCACCTTCCTCAGACCAGAGGGATTCACAAAAGAATATGAATATGATTCTTTTGTGAATCCCTCTGGTCTGAGGAAGGTGAGCGTGGTTCACCGAAATCGATCACCATAATATTTGTGCATTTGTACTTGTATTGTAATATATTTGTGCATCTTGTGCTTATACAGGGTGTCCCGTAAGTAACCAGGCAAACTTCTGGAGGTCATTCCGTGGGTTAAAACAAACAAAAAATTTCATGTGTACAAATCGTCTATCTCGCTCCATTATTCGACTATCTGTCAGTATGTGATTTTTACTAAAAACTTAATATCTGAAAAGTTATTTAAGATAAAACCATGAAAATTGGTATGAATGTTGATCTTTATAGTTTCCATGTACTATTCAAATTTAATTTTTTAAAAACAATCTATTTCAAAATGGCGGCCATTTTAAACTTTTAAAGCCAAATATCTTAATAACCTTAAATTTTACTAAAAAATTGTAAGTTACAAAAAATTTTAAGAATTTATTTTAATAAATAATTATATAAAAAGTTTTAAGATTGAACAACTATAAACTGAGAAATTACAATTTTTATCAAATAAAAATATGCTTGATAATAATAAAATTGAAAACTTTAATAAAGTGACATTTATTTACTAAAAATTAGATTAGTGCTAAATAGATTTTTACAGCTGATTTGGAAGTTAAAAATACATGCAGTCAATGATTATTAGCTGAATGTAATATTGATAGTTCGTTGTTGGAAAACACCTAATTTTATTTGTTATTGATTGGAGTACATTACTAAAGAAAAACAGTGATGTTAAGGGGTTCTTGAGATAGTTTTTGTGGTTGCACTGGTATTAATATATTATCTTATTTAGTTTCTTCATGAACCAAAATGCCTATTTATTCAAATGAAGAATTATCAGAAGATCATTTTATTTATGGATTGGCTAGTGGAAATTCACGCGAGGCAGTACGACTCTATTAAGAAAGATTTCCTCATCGAAGAACTCCTCACCGAGAAACGTTTGTAACTGTTCATAAGTCCCTGAGGGAGCGTGGAACTTTTGCTAAAGTTGTAAAATTGGGTCGTCCAGTTTCAGTGACAACTTTTAGAGCTCAAGAAAGAATACTAAATGCCATTGAAGAAAACCCTAGTACGAGTGTCAGAAGTTTGTCACAGGCAGAAGGAATGTCAAAAACCTATGTGTGGCGTATTTTGAAAGATCAACAATTGTATCCATATCATATTCAACGAGTCCAGTCTTTCTGAAAGAGACTTCTAGCCTAGAATTAATCTGTGTCAATTGTTTTTAGGAAAAATTGCTTTTATTGCACTATTTCTGTCAAGTATTTTGTTTACCGATGAGGCAGGATTTTCAAGAGAAGGTATTTTCAATTACCATAACAACCACTTTTGGGCTGATTTCAACCCTCATGCTACATCACAATGCAGACACCAAGTACGTTTTTCTCCAATGTGTGGATAGGGATTATTGGAGATAAATTGTCAGGACCTATATTTTTGCCAAATAGACTAAACGGAGCATCATATTTAGACTTTTTACTAAATTTGTTACCTAAACTATTAGAAGACATGCCTTTACATGAAATAAGTTCAGTGTTTATGCAGGATGGTGCTCCTGCACATTTTAGTGTCGATATTAGACTACACTTAAGACGGGTTTTTAGAAACAAATGGATATCCCATGGTGGTCCTGTAGCGTGGCCTGCCAAGTCTCCTGATTTAAACCCACTGAACTTTTTTTGTATGGGGTTACCTTAAATATTTGGTATACCAAACGCCTGTTGGAAGTATTGAAATGTTAAGGGAAAGAATATTGGATGGCTGTAATACGATTAGACCGAAAACGGGTGTATTTGAACGAATGAGAAGTTCTATGAGAAATCGACTAGAACGATGCATAGACATGGATGGTGGGCACTTTCAGCATATGTTGTAGGATCACTAGTATTTGTTTCTTTTGTTCTTTACTGTTGTTTTTGTGTTGTAATAAACGTCACTTTTAACCTATTCCTGCTGTATTTAGTTTTTAGTAAATAAATGTCACTTCACTAATGTTTTCAATTTTATTAATATCAAGCACATTTTTATTTGATAAAAATTGTAATTTCTCAGGTAATAGTTGTTCAATCTTAAAACTTTTTATATAATTATTTATTAAAATAAATTATTAAAATTTTTTGTAACTTACAAGTCTTTAGTAAAATTTAAGGTTATTAAGATATTTGGCTTTAAAAGTTTAAAATGACCACCATTTTAAAAATGATTGTTGTAAAAAAATTAAATTTGAATAGTACATGGACAATATAAAGATCAACATTCATACCAATTTTCATGGTTTTATCTTAAATAACTTTTGAGATATTAAGTTTTTAGTAAAAATCACATACAGATAGCCGAATAATGGAGTGAGATAGACGATTTGTACACATGAAATTTTTTGTTTGTTTTAACCCACGGAATGATCTCCAGAAGTTTGCCTGGTTACTTACGGGACACCCTGTATTGTAATAAATTTTGTGTTGTGTGACGTTTACTTGTACTGTATTATATCAACCACTCAAATAACTTGGGCATCACTCCAACATGTACTAAATAATTATGAGTTGTAAATACATTGTAATATTTTATTATTAAGATAGTAACACCCATATACATGCGGTGGTATTAACCATCCACCTGCCCCACTGACCTAAACATGTATAGTGATATTGGCCCACTCACCTGCCCATACAAGTACTACATGCGTGGCGGAGTCATTACCACTATATGCCCAATTGTCGAAGTGACAGAGACAAATTCATATCATCCCTGTATAAAGGATAAAATTTTAAATAATTACATATTTGGTTTTTATTAACTGCGAATTGTGAATAATGAAAATTGGCTTAAAATTTGCTTTTACGAATGTAAAGTGAAAAATGAGGAAAAATAACTGTTACACATATAGCCAAAAATGTGATTTATTTCTAGTGAATGTAACAGTAATATATATATTAGTAGCGGCCAACGCCAAATCTAGCTGCGCTCTTGTTATGCTATTACTAACTATACATTGAAAACTTTAATCCAAAAGTACATTTCTATAAAATGTTTATAAATAGTTTGGCATATAATATTCATGAGCAATAAGATATTTCTAGTAGAAGTGAGTAACAGATCCTTAATAACCTTGATTAGCTGATGACTAAATTAGTTATTGTATTACATTCAGATTTACACAGTTCATGTAAATAGTTCATTTTTAATTTAATAAAATAATTAAATAAAAAGAATTACAGCTAACAAATGATTTAGCTGCCTTTAATACAGTTATTGTATATTATACATATCAAAATCCTGAGTTGTTTTTTACAATAAAATTATTCTACAGCCATAGATGATCAGAATAATTAATTTATTGTATGATTTGTGGTTTGAAAACACTGTTGGTAAAGATTTTTATTAGGCTGGTATTGGGAAAACGATTTCCACTGTAGATAAGTAAACAACAAACACTACAATTTGTTTAATTCGTGACTATGAAAATTACATTTTTGTTTGAAATTAAAATTACTCTTCTTGAATTACAGCCTCAAATTTTTTTAAAAACTTTTTTAAACACTTACCAGTTCACATGGGCCTGCAGGCCTGTGAGTGAACTTTATTCAACGAGTGAAGCACCAACCGTTAGCTCAGGAGAGATTTAAACCTTGGACCTTGCCATACACAGTCCGAAGCCTTAGCCACTGAGTGACCCCGCCGGCAACGGTCTCAATCAAAGGCCACACTGTCTTGTTAAATAGTGAAAAAATCAATTTGTATGAGTTTGTGAGGAGATTTCAGATAGATGTCAATACTCACATAATAAAAGTCAATATTCCTATAATGAGGGTTTGATACCAAGTAATTCCTCAACACTTACTTAGTTTAGTTTCAGCGAATGATTGAGTGAGTTAATCCCACCTTACATCATAGAACATAGAGTAGCTTCGTTCGTTGGGGGTTAAAGCTCCCCCCCATGATTTGCCGAGTCATATAAAATATTCAAGTAACAACATCAAACAAAGTATAACCCACTGCATTATGGGAACCAGATGACTGTCAGCCTAAGTGAAAAACTTTCTAGAAAGTGCATGTATATGGTAATTAGTAAAATTAACCTGACTAAATAAATATATAAAATGTACATAATATGATTTTAATTATTCTCCATTGACTTAATTCTCAAAAGAAATCCCACAGGATTAAAAAAATTATTTGTTTTCGATACATACAAAATCTAAAATGGATAGAAAAAGTTGTAAGGAACCTTATGAATTAAAAATAAAGATTCCTCCATCTCGAACGATATGAATATAAACTTGATTTACTCCATGCATCAATATACTAAGATTCAACTTGAGAGATATAATTTAAAAACCGATTACAACAAATTACAATGTCTTGTTGATTCATTAATTAATTGATTTAAGTTGATTGTTAGTAACTAAAGTCTGTGTATGCTGGTGGGACGCAACTAAAAAATAAACATTTCATTGCTGCTTGAACATTTCTTGTATTTTTTTTTTTTTTTTTTTTTTATAGTCAAACAGTGTTTATAAGCCACAATTCATTCCAATTATTTTTAAATGAATGGCAAATCTCTTGCAAGTTGAAATGCCATAATTTAGTTTGAATTGAAACTTGAGAAAACCTTTGCTCATTGTTTTACTACTGTTCTAAATCATTTCATTGTTTAAAACTTTACAATTAATTTATACAGAACGTTTTTTATTATGAAAGCCATAAATTATTTTATTACAGCACATAAGTTTTATGTTTGGTTACTAGCTAATATATCACTTACTGTATGTGTGTGTGCGTATATATATATATATATATATATATATATATATATATATATATATATATATAGTTAAAACTACAGCATTTCCGTATACCAAAGTCAGAAATAACAAAAAGCCTATAAAATTAATTTTTTGTGTATAGAAAATGTAACAGAGTTTTCAATCATGCCATAAGGATTGAAAATCTTTAGTAGTTATTGAGATAGTCAGCCCATTTATTGACAATTCTACGGTACAGATTAGAAATCAACCTTTTCTAGTTTCTGTGACAAATCACCAAGTTCAAGGGTTGTGTCGGTTTCAAAGTTGAACAAAAATTTAATGCTATATTTGTTGTTTAGCGACTGAAGAAGGGGCCAGTGGGCCCGAAATATTTCATTGTCCAATTCTTTGTGATATGATTGTGTCTCTATTTACAGTGTACTAGTCTACCAAGTTTATCAGGTATGCTGCTTTCCTTTCATTTCATTACTACTGAAATGCTATATTAAATGTATGCTCAAACTTGTAAATTAGACATTTTATGATAAACGATCAATGGTTAAATTCAAGCCCTAGCAGGCAAATCAGACACGCTTTATAGGGTTTATTATTTAACTAAGAAATGTATTTTACATTTCTTAAAATAAATAAATACAACCACAACTGTTTCATAATCATTTAACAACTTTAAATGAACTAAAAAAAAAATTAAAAAAAAAATTATGTCCTATTTTGAGTTGTCGATAAATAAATTGGCAGTGAAAGTAAAATTTGAATACTCATGTTAAAGTCATTAATTCTTCATCTGGTGTGCCACTTTTAACTCTACATGCAATCAAATGTTTAAAATTCTGTAGCATATAAACTACATAAGTAAAGTTTTATTTTATCATTCAGGATATCATATAGAATGCAATGGTTGAAATGAAATCTGCAAAGTAAATCCATATGAAAGATAAAAAATAATATTTTTAAACAATTCCAAGATATACACAATTTTGACAAAATAGTTTGTTATGCAAAGCATTAGGAAAAAGGGAGTCTTGAAAAAAGTATAACCATATATCCTTGAATACAATGAAATGCACTGCAGTGATGCAACTTACTTTTTCCTAAAAAAAATCACCTCTCTTAAAACGACTAGACAAAACTTAATTTTTTCTGAAGCATGCAGAAATTATGCACAAACTTGACTACGTTTTACTTCCACAAAATTAAACATTCATTGTGATACTATTTTTGTACAGATAATAATAATAATAATAATTCACTCATCAAATCATTCATCATATCTTTCTGAGTAAAACTTTAATGGTATTAACCGACTACAACACATTTTAGTCGATTGGTAGATGTGGTTAACATTTAAACTAGATCAGTAATTTCAATAGAATTTATATGATTAAAGATAATAAATGATAATAAAATACAAAGGTTATCTCAGATTATAAGTTTACAATATTATAAAAAAGTCAGATAAGTTATCTGATGAGCAATCATTGGCTAAGGCATTTATCACACACATTGACTCAAGTATAACTAATTTACGGTTTCTTTTATTTTTAAAGCAAATCCAAAATTAGTATCACCAAAGTCCATTGACATATAAAATCAAATTTAGTATCAAATATCATCTCAGCAGTACTAGCACTATAATTAATTATGTTAAATACAACAGTTTAAAGTTATTACTCACTAACAACTTAACAATTCACAAAAATAAACTTTTATAAATATATAAATAAATAACACACAAATAAATGCTATGAAATCTGTGATTACATAGGAAGGAAGTTACATTTAATCTCAAAACAATATTTCTATAAAAAGTTCTTTAGAAAGTGACCAAGTAGGCTTCTTTGATACTGAAGGTCTAATATTTTTACCAAATTGAAAATAAATTTGGCAAAACTAGTGTTTTTACTGTACATTCTCACAGTACTTAACAGTATGAAAGACTAGTATTGGGAGAACTAATTTGAATTTTGTTTTAATTTATTTTGTTTGGAGATGCTACCGTATTTACAAAAAGTAAAAATACAAGTTTTTTAATGGGAATTCAAAGATCAATCCTAGATCAGTGGGCTTGTGGCATGTACCAGATTTTCATAACTAAACATGAAATTAATAACAATGTTTACAATGTTTACATCAACATTCAAGGTTGGTTATATGTGCAAATTATGTACAAGCCTTGAAGTCAAATATATAGTGATTGATCTTTGATTATTGGATTTATTTTAATTATGGGCTACCATTTTTAAGGGCTACAATGTCATCTTGACATCATATCAAACTAGATGACATTCGAAGACCAGGGATTTATTAGATACACCCATGTTTTATTGCTGGCAATAATCTTTTTATGTAAGATTGTAACCCTAGATGTGTGCCATGCCATGCATCTTTTTGCCACTTTTGAAAATAAAATAAAAATTGTTTTCTGTTACCCCACTCATAACAAGTAGAATGGGTTTAACCCACCTGCCCATATATGCATGTACAATAGTATTGATTCTCCCAACCACTAATACACGTACCATGTGTATGGGTGGGCTTAGTATGTTTTTTATGCAAATTGCTGGAAATAAATATATACTTTAGCGTATAACTCCTTTCTACACTCGCAGCTAATGTCAAAGAATTTGAATTGGCATCCTTAAAGTTTATCATATGCTGTTTTACTATAAGTACAGAATAAGAAAATTTAAAAGATTTAACAAAATATGTTTTTATTAAAAAAAACATTTAACCTTATTATAAAACAATTAATGTTATTAATAAATAATAGTAGTACAGTAGTCTTGTTGCTGGTAAAATTATGGAAAGTAAAATATTCACTATGTAGGCAGAAGTTATTTAAAAAAAGTAATCTATTTAATACCCCCCCCCCCCTAAACATCAATATTAACTCTGTGATGAATCCTAAAAGTTTATACAATTAATTTTGTTTGAACAACACACAAAACTACCCTCTCCCCCCAACCATACACGTAGAGTGGTCAATACCATCATACCAGTATGGATGTGCAAGAGGGCCATTACACTGTACTTGTAGGGGTGGGTGGGGGGGTCAATACCATTGTATGTGTATGGGTGGTGGGAGGGTTAAATCCTTTGTACGTTTATGGGTGTGCAAGAGGGCCATTACACTGTACTTGTATAGGTGGGTGGGAGAGTCAATACCATTGTACGTGTATGGATGGTGAGAGAGTTAAATCCATTGTATATGAATAGATGTGCAAATGGACCATTACAGTACACTGTACTTTTATAGGTGGGTAGGAGGGTATTGTTTTAGTTTTTAAGCTATTGGCATATGATTTTATGCTCGTAACGACATTTTAGAGGTTCAAAGTATGTTATTGTTTATACATCTGTTATTGGCAAATGATTTTATGCTCATAATGACATTTTAGAGGGACAAAGTATGTTACTGGCAAATGATTTTATGTTCATAATGACATTTTAGAGAGACAAAGTATGATATTGCAAGGGCGGATTAGAGGGGGGGCAATTAACCCCCCCCCCCCTGAGACATCAGGAAAGAACAAAAAAACAGTATCACACACGCAAAGTAATCCCAGGCCGGAGCACAGTGGACGTCAACGTCATGGAAGTTACCCCACTGCAATACATAATAACTACATTATGTTATGAAGTAAAATTAATGTCATATAATAACATGCTTCTAGAGAAAACGTGGTTTAAAAACGCCTAAAATGTGATTTCAAGACATCTCATTTCATTGGGGGAAGTATCCTCGAACCCCCCCCCCCCCCGTTTCGATTAGGGGTATTCCATACCCACCACGTATCTCTACAACAGGCCAGTTTGCCCCTCCTGACAAATGGTCACTAATCCGCCACTGTATTATTGATTATATATGTTATTTATGAAATTAATACAACAATTAATTAGTACAGTAGAATCCCATTTATCGAAGTTGTTAAGGGCCGAGACCACCTTGGATATGTTAACTCTGGGAAGGGATAAACAGAGGTTAGATATACTATCAAGAAAAAGGCATGAAAATCCACAACAAAAATTAATTAGAAGAAAACATAAAAAAAAAAATACAGTTACAGTCCTGTAGGGAAGTAGGGTCATCAAATTATTTCATTTAATATTTTTGTATTGCTGTGTGACTTTTTTAGCTGTTGGAAATAATTATTACATTTTGATCAGTATCCAAAATACTGGAATAGTGTGATTTATTAGTAAAATTCTATAGTTAATATAATGGCTGGGCAATTTTCGTCTAACTTAATATTTGTTATTAACGACATAGCACACTTATATTGTTTGATGTCCAATATTATTAATATTTATTCTACCATTTGTGTTTTATTTACCTATGATATTTGCCACTTGGTTTTATGTGCAGTGAACAAATAAGTCTGTTCACCGAAATAAAATTATCGTAGAACTCCTGCCATCTAGTGAGTGGGTTACATTCTCACTAGTGCATGAAACCATTTAACATTATGATGGAACAAGATTTTGTATCACCATATTTGTCTAATTGCCGATAAAAAAAACACTAGTTTATTCATTAACCCTTCAGAGCCGTTTGACATGATATTACGTCATGGCCTATTAATGCAGAAATACTGAGTCACCTTCGGTGTTGAATTGGACGAGCAGTCTAAGACGTACTGTTGCCAGGTCAGGATTGCCAGTTCAAAACCAACTGCGTCTAGTACTTCTTTCTGTGTAACTTATTAACAGCACTTTTCTGTGGCGTATGGCACATTTAAAATAAACAGTTACTAGAGTGGGACATGGAGGTTGAAAAGATTAAAGTTTCTCTTATAAGTTTTACAGAACAACACGTTTTGCTCATTTTTACTAATAATAAGAGGAGGATATGAGCACATTTTTTCTTGATTATTTTTTATCCAGCTTTTTCTCATATCAACAAAGACATAAAATGACGAACAATAACCCTAAAATGAAAAACAAATATTTTCATACCCAGTTACTTTTGTATGGAATTGGGTGTATTTTAAAATAAAAAACTCAGCACACTATCTCCATTTATTCTAAGTACAAGCTGATTGTCTAAAGTTGGAATGAATCAATAGTTAGTGCATCTAGATGGGTGAATAATTCCTAACGTCACGTGACAGCCTTGTAGCGGCTTGACCTTGCACCAACTACCAACAGAGACACTTATTGCTTCCTTCCGTAGTTCAGTTAACCTGGAGACTTGGTTCATCAAACCTTGGATAGCCAGGATTCTACTGTACTTATATTAATTTGTTTATAAAAATGTGTTCTAAATATACATTAATTTTGTTGGTCCTTCTTATAATTCAGATAGTAACAATGACTACACTTGTTCGTCTACATTCATTCACCCCTTATATTTGCCCATATCTTGATGATTGGTGTCTTAAAATAAAAAAAATAAAAAAATATTCTGGATTATTTATTAAATTTTACATATTATTTTATACTTTGCAGAGCTTGGTTGTTTGTTGTTCCATTTTATTTCAGCTAGATTTTAGAGTACTTTTTTTATTGCATAGGAGAAAATTACAATATTTTACATATTATTATAATTGTTGCAATTTTCAAGAAACTGCACTTCTTGAGAATCAAATAGTAATGCTGCACTACATAAATATTACTATTTAGTATTTTTAAATTAATTAAAAAAAAGGCTTGCAACTACAAAAGCCGGACCCAAACTTTACATCACAAATTCCCAAATGGGGAGGGGGAAGTGAAGGCAAGTCAAGGGGGCTTGCGAGACCAGTTAGAAATATGAAGATATGAAACTTTATCATGAGACCAGTGAAAATGCAAGCTCATCGATCGCAATAACAGACTAACTTCTTTTTCTACTACAATTAGTCTAAGGAAAAAAGACCTTATTTACCTTCAATTAATACTTCTTTACCTAGTAAATTAAAACTTAAAATGTTACCTCTTGTTTCTTGTGAAAGTAGAAATAAGTAATTTTTTCAATATAATTCTTGTTTTTTTTTCATAACCTTAAACATTCCACATAATTTATTATATAAGGGGAACGATGGGCGTGGGAGGTTTTCATTCTAACAGGAGGGGGTGTGGTACAAAAAAGTTTAGGAATTCCTGCTTTAGATTGTCCATGGCACACATCTGAGGAAAAAAGTTTCAAAATAAGTATTATCTTCCTCAAACTAGAATTAATTAAATTGAAAAAAGTGGTCATATATCACACTGTTACAGAGCCTTTATATGAGGCAAATTATTGTAATATTGAAAGCCTTTAAATATGTATAAATGTAATTATTTATATATAAAAGGTCACTTAGTTGCAGAAATTTACCATAATCAACAGTATAATATCCTCTAAAATGCACAACACAAAGTTTTACAACTTAAAACTACTATATTCTGATTAGCAATCTGACAGCAGTACATAAACATCTTTATAACAGTTAAAAGGCTGCAACAGTGATTTTCAATAAGACAACCAATTTAATTTCTGCTGCCCCGATGAAATATATTTCTCACTTAAAAACAAATATTCCAAATGGTTACATAAAATAGTAAAGCGAACTGCAATATTTAACGGTTATATATATTTTATGTTAATTAATCATACTAATATATAAATCAATCTTACACTTTTGTTTGTTAAATACATAATCAATAAGTCCTAGCTAAAAATAAAATTATTTTCTTACAATTTCTATAAAATACTTTAAATATATATACTTAACCGTAATTATCATCATGCACATTGTGATCACTGCAGGTGTGAGGCCAAGGCACCTAATATGGCTGTACTTCACTGACCAGTCAATATTATTTACACATTTCATTTATATACACTGTACAAAGGTTCTGCTTACATTTAACATTCACTAAATAAGCTTTAATTTTGTATCTGTCTCTAGTAAATTAAATAATTAAACAATCACTGGATGATTAATAAAAAGAATAATTTAAAAAACTGTTGAAGATATTTTAATATTTAATTGATAATTTCTGAATGAAATCTTTATGCAAACTAACAACTAATTGTGGCATTTAAAAAAAATTATTGGCTCTTTAGTTCTCAACTTACTCTTTATTTCTTGAATAAAAACCAAGTAGCTATGAGTATATAAAAAACTATTCCAACAGATTTCTGATTTACCTATATACATAGTACAATTTTGGATAGTTTAACATTAAACTGAATAATTAAATGTTAAATTATTGCATTCATTTTATTATTTTTGTCTTTATCAATAAACCTATAAAACTAGTCAGCATTTTAATGCAAACGAGATTAAATGTTATGTAATTTTCCACACTTTTATTATTTATTTTTCATATAAGAGACAGTAATGTGAAGCTTGTATTATCCCAATATCTATGTTTGACATGTGACCTGATATATGCCACCATCCTTAAGGCTTTGTTTAAGAGTTGGTTGTCAACAACCCCCCCTCACACACACAGCAAATTTTCCTTTGTGCTTCTTGTTATGTATTACATGCAATAGTCCTGAAATTGTGTAGTAAACATTAGGTTGTTCATTATTCTGTACCCATTTATTTTGTGTATTTATTGTGTGTATACACAAAATAAAAAGTTTATTTGATTTATTAGCATAATTTAAGATCTTCATGCATGGAAGGGAAATTGCTCGTTTACTGTAAATATTTACAAATTCATTTCACAAAACATCACTTTGTTTAAAAGATGCAGTTTTATATTTATATATTTTCTAGTGGTTTTTACAGAAAGAGATTTAACAAATCAACCAGTACTTTTAAGTGGACAATTTTAAGCAAAAAAGCAGAAAATATTACAAATAACAGAAGTTAGCAAATTGCCTTCATTTGATCAAATATAAAAAAATTAAGATATTAAGATCGATCATAAATAAGTTAATTTTCATTCAGACCAATTATAGTCTGCTTCAGCAAAGCACTAACTAACCAGGGGTGGGTTCACACCAGGCAATAACTGTCATAACCTGACTTTTTTTATTGTAACATACAAACTAAAATGTTTACTTTATTTTTATAAGGAGATTGCACACATAAATTATAAAAAAATGTTTAACATTTCCAATTTCTATGGTCTGGAATTGAAAGACCAGGTTTTCACTTTGATTCAACTATTCCAATTTGTAATAATATAAATTTATAATAGACATCCAATAAACTAAAATAATTTTATTAAATACAATTTTTAAAATACTTTTAAGAATTCTTAATATACATTATTACTACATTGTTAGACAAGTTTAGTTGGAACAGTTACATATCTAGAACACAAGATGATACAGACAGTAAAATATCATGTATTCTTGAAAAGCATTCTTCATGGCTGTGAAGACACAATCTTGCATGTTGAACAGTTGAACACGTTCACATCACAACACCTGAAATTGAAATATTTACATTTTTATTAGAGAAACTATACAGTTGACAGTATAAAAATAAATAAAAGAATACAATCATGATTAAAAGTACAGTACAACCTCGGTTATCCGGCCTAATGTGGTGATGGTTAAGCCGGATACGATAAAAGCCGGATGAAACGTAAGTCATAAATAACTTGGTTTTATTGGAGAAACACGTTTAGTGACTGATAACAGACAGCACGTGTAAGCGGGGCACCTAAAATTGCATGTGACGCAACACGCTCTGCAGCAATTATACTGAAATGAACAATGTTTATCACGATCTCCAACTTTGATGCTGCTTTACAATACAATACGAAAGATATTTAAAAATACAACTGTGTTTTTTATGACCACTTTTTCCTTTTTATTTCACTAATATTGGCTGAAAAACACTTACTCACTTATAATAAACCACTGCTTAGAAAAAAAGGAGAATATATGTTCACAACACTAAATAAACAATAGACTGACAATGCCAAGGGTGTGTACGTAAAATGAACTGTTCCACTTCCCCTACTCGTGAAATGGACTCTACCAACCAGCCACAATGAACAAAAGTAAACAACATTGCCAGCTCGGATCTTCAGGCGTATTATTAAATTATTACATAGAGAGGGTGACTACTGTCCGATTCAAAATTATGGACCCCCGAGTTTAAACTGTCATGGAATGAAAACAAAAAAAGATATCACTATGAGAGTTACATTGAAAT